>VXAC01004652.1:0-45263 GCA_013399225.1 Rhipidura dahli | reverse complement strand
AAAAAAAAAAAAAAAAAGACCTAATTTATGTCCAGAATCTAAATTTAAAAACCTTCAGGTCTTTTGGTCTTGTTTATCTTTTATAATAATTGAAGGCTATTCTTATTTCATTTTTATTTGGTCTCAAGACACTGAATTCAGCAACAAATACACCACACACAATAAAAATTTTTTCCATTACGTCCACATTTTCTTTCATTGACTTCCATCTCTGGAGCCAAGAAATAAACAGAGGCACGTGACAGCAGGTGTAAATACATAAAACCCAAGTGCAGGTCTAACTACTTCATCTTCTGCTCATTATTAAGCCTTGCAGAGGCAAACAGTGCTTGGATGCACTGCACTGAGCATAACAATCAGCACCAGGCCAAGAGGTCAGGTCTCTCTCAGCAGCATCTCACAACATTTGAACATCACACCCATGACAAGAATATGAATGAGTTCTTTGCAACAAACACACACTTTCAGAGGGACAGGCAAAACACATTTCTGTCACCTGTGCTGTCAGTCACTGCCTCAAAGCGGCAGGTCTCTTGACAGATACCAAAAAGGGGGTGAAAAAGTGCAAAGCAAAAAAGAGACACAAAGCAGGAATTTCAGACTGCCCAGTTTTGACAGGTTTACCTTTACAACAGCTAAGGATAAAATCACTGCTGTGGGCTGGTCTCAAAAAGATGTGTTTGTCCAGCAGCAAGTGGTGACTGCCCCGGGAGTTAAAGCAGTAGCCAGCAGCAGCTCACTTCTACCCTAATCAACTGGGGTTTAGCTCTTGCGAGGTACAAGGGGAAAACCCATAAAATTACCAGGCCTATTGTTCACACAGAGCAAGCACAGACTCCCTTCAATTGCTGGCACCAGCTGCTGCTCCTCTGGAGGGACTGTAAACCACCAGAGTGAGGAATCAGCGCATGGAAGACAAACAGCAGCTGACTGAAGATGCCACAGGAAGACGGTGGAGACAAAGGGGATCATCCATCTGAAATGCTTGGAGAAAAAGGCTTTGTGGGGAAGCACAAAATGCAGACAGGGGGTGGTATCTTTCTTCACCAATTTCAGTTCTTCTTAATTCCATTCCTGAACTTGCTTACTGACTCACAATTCAGTGCATTCTTTCTTTCAAGTACATTTTCTTCCTCTGCTCCTAATACTTTTTTTTTCTTTTTCTTGTTTCTTTCTTACTACACTTTTTACAATTTCCTTTTTTTGCTTTTTCTACCCACACTGCCTACACTCCTTTTCGAGTCTGTCTGATTTCCTGGGGATGTGTCCCATGCTAAGTTACCCTGGAAACAGGGATTTGGAGCTTTAAATTACACATTAACTCGACCTGAAATTCCTAATAATGCTGAGTATGTCTGTGATTTCCACACATAATTTGAGGCACAGCCTCAGCAGGCAAATAAAACAAAAATCACCCACAAAAAAGTAACTTTTCATGCATTGGTAAAACCAACAAATGGTCAAGTCATCCCAAAGTCAATTAGTGCATCTAAACCTGAAATAGCTCTACACAACTATTTTCAGAAACCCCAAGGCCAAGCTGTTTGTGTTTAATTATGACACTGATTAAGGTATCCTTAGTGTCCCTGATCCTCCAAGTTTGAGAATGAAAAACAGCCTCTTAAAATTTAATCCAGTGGAACAGCCAGCTGCCAGAAAACATGGATAAGCTCTCTCAGCATAGAGGTGCTCCTTGGGAAACCGTGGCCTTACACAGCTGTTCTTTCTCAGATTTGTGAAGAAATTTATAAGAATACAATCACACAACCCCCTGAATTCAGAACAGTCATATGAACAGCTTTTCATCCTGCCAGAATCAACTTCATTGAACTCTCTTCATACACAGCAGATTAAGCACAATTGATCACATACAGAGTCAGATGAAGATGCAAAATTAGCTGGTTTGGAGATGCAGGGATAGGTAAAGGCAGCTGAGATTTTCCATTCCATTTTCTTAATAAGAAGCAACAGTGACTAAATTTAGTTTTCTTTTTCAGATAAAAGGAAAAAAAAATGCAGGTGCAAAATCAATTAAGACCTACACTCATTTCAGAAACTATCATACACCAAACAACTTGGTAACAGTCCCATTTTGATCAGGAACACACAGGATTTTAAAACCCATAACATGTGACAGCTGTCAGCCTTCCAAGTCCTATAGCAACTGATCTACTCCTCAGCTGCCTCCCATAAGAGAGTTCATTTCTACACCTCCAGCTGCCCCAAAAAGAAAGCAAAATGTTTCTGAATGCCTTAGTGTCTACATTCTCCACCTTTGCCAAAGACAGATCTGGGAGACAGGGAACAAAGCAGTGCAGATTTCAGCTTCCCACCAGACTCCTAATGCTGCAGGAATAAGCGTGGCCTGCCTCTGCCATTCCCCCTTCAGTCCTCAAGTTTCCAGTTTGGGATGAAGGAAGAGCAGGCCAAAGGGAGGCACAAGATAAACCAGGTCATATAAAGGAGGTAAATCAGAGCAGACCACTGATGGAACAAGGCCACATGAATTTATGCCTTATAAAGCAAAAAAAAAAATTAAAAAAAAGATACTGAGAAAGTTGAGACTCAGGAAAAGCATTGTAAACAGGAAACATTTTAGATACTAGCAAAGAGATTTTCTTCTTTCAATACAGGCACAGTCAAAATACGTCCCTGCAGCTTATACCTGAAGAACAAAATGGAAAGAAAATGTATCAGTTATTCTCTGCCTGTTTCATCTCTTCTTTAGAAATCTTCAATTTGAAAGTTAGTACAGATCACACTAGTGATAAGGTAGATTTAAAAGCAAAATATTTCCTACTGTTAGAAACTTCCTGACAGAAAACAGCCCTGGAGTACAGTACAGCAGAGAGATGCTGTTGACTGTTCATGGAAACAAACCCCAATTCCCTTTTTTAACATTCCATCACAGGTGAGCTCCTATAAAGGTCCCTCTTTACCTGCCTCACTCCCTCTTAAAATTTCCCATCAAGCACAGTATCAAAGGAGTAGCCCTCCCATTGGCCCAGTGTCCACCATTCTGTAATCCTCATGCTCACTCTGATGTCACCTGCACATGGAGGAGCCTCCAAACATCTGCTGAGCAACTTCAGCTCATTCCTTACAACAGCAATTTTCCTGGATGTGTACAAAGAAAAGGAAGAAAGACCCATAAAGCCACGGCAAGTGCCATCACTTCCACAGCTTTTTCTTTTCTTTCAAGCAAAAGCCAGGAAGACTGGTCAGATTTTCATCCAGGCCAGATGATTTTTCCAGGGCTCTCAAAACACGATTACAGCAACTCCACCAGGCATGGGGAAAGCCCATAATAAGTTGACAGGGCCCGTGGAGAGTTACAGAAGTGCAGATGTGAAAGGGTGATGCCCAGTACTGTCAGCAGTAATGAATTATTGCTCATTTGTGCTCTAATACTTCTTTACACAGGTAATGGTGAGTTTATTATTTTTAACAGGTATGATAATTTGGTTACTCATGGGTAAGGCAGATGCTATCTGAGCTAAAGTCAGGGAGGCTTCTGGGCAAAACCAGGGAGGAGGTACCAAAGCACTGTTCAATTTAGCAACTGTTGCCATGGAAATATCTTTTTTACTGACTGCTGATGATTATCTCATGTTTGAAATGTGATTTATGCACATTTTATGCGAGAGCAGAGAAGCATATTTATAAATGAGCAAATCATGGTTATTCCAAGATTAAAATGTAGTGTCCTCCATGTACTTTTCAGAAATACATAATTTGCCAAGAGAAATTATTAACCATGAAAATATATTGGTCTTCTTCAGTATATAACCCAATTACCAGAGTAAAGCAGAAGCCCTTTCCAGATCCGAAGTTAACAGGAACAGGAAACATAATGCAATTCCCATTTTCTTCCTCTTATCTTCTCACAGGAAAGGACAGGGAGAGAGCCAGAGAGACTATCTGGTGCAGCAGCTGCTCTTGTTATGAATTTACAAATGCACAGGCTGCATGAAGACATACTCAGCTTCCTGCTGCAGGATTTTTGTCAGTTTTCTTCAAATTGGCCTTTGTGTCAAACTCGTTTTTAGAATCAAGTTTCTCTGCAAGCTTAAACACATTTTTTAAATATGCTTTGTCCTGATATTTGCCTGCCAACCACCTCTCATTCCACACGCTTTTTTCCCTGTTTCAGCTACCTCAAACAGAGACTCCATAGTGATGATTCACTCATTTTTGTGTGTGCATAAAGCAAGCTGAGAGATGCCAAAAAATGCCTCCATTACTTCTGACAACCTCTTGAACTGTCCAGCAGTGAGGATTTCTTTACCACTTGCAACAAAAGACAGTGAATGAAACTAGCAAGAAGGATCAAAATGGATGGTGGTGACCAAAGTAGCTTCAAATGCAGGAAAGAAATGTTTCTTGCTGCAGACTGACAGAACAAAACACCAGGTCCTGGAGGAAGTCCCAGCAGCCCCAGAAATAGCTAACTACACAAAAATTAGAGGTATTGAAAGTCCCTGCTTTAAGGTGCAAAAAGCAAGATATAATTGCAGAGCCTCAGTGAACTCAGACTTCTTGTATCAACCAGCCTGCACAGAAGGATTTTCAAGGTAAGGAAAGGAAGAACTGGGCCTGTGAAAGCAAACAAAGAGCTACAGGTCACACAAACTGAAAGCACTCTGCAACTGCACAAAGCCACACAAAATATGATCAGTACTGGAAGTACCAGCAAAAATACAGAAAATTAAGTGCCTCTTCTCCCATGCAAATAGGGGAAAATTATTCATTCATGACCTGCAAATGGCTTGCTGAAGTCAGATGCAATCAAGCTGGTTTTGTGTATAAGACCTCACAGATGAAGAAGAGTGGAAAACCTTTGCATGAAAATACCTAAGCTGCAGACATGTTGCACCAAGGCAGTGCAAATTATTAGTCAGGCTCCTTGTATGCATCAGGTCTCAATTCTGAGCCATACTGGGCAAGGAACCCTGCTAGTACAGTGGAAGACTGAAGTTCAGCTGTATTTTTTTCATTGTGAAAGCAATGTAACCAAACATTTCAACTTCAGTACTGCGGCTAAAGTTCATCTACTACCCTGCATTTGAAAAAGGTACTTAAAAAACCACCTGAATTTTACTTTTGTAACATATGGAGATCAGAGAACAGTTGGTAGTGAAAGCCTCCATTACAAGAACAAGGCCACTCTTCATTTCTCCACTTCTATTTTAATATCAACTGGATAAATATATAAAGTTACAGGTAGCATGCATGATAATCTTAATATAAACAGGGACACAACACCAAAAAAGAGCTGAATACACAATACCCAGAAACCTGATGAAGTAGGAGAGTTCTTGAATAAGCCCAATTAATGCATCAGTTGTTGAGTGACACCCAGCACGTGTGGGTGCAGAAACAGGCTTTTCCCAATGACAGAGCTGGTAAATGGAGGCACTCACAGCTGAGGCCCACTCTGTGTGAGCCTGGCCAAATTTAAGAGAGATACAGCAAGAATGGGATCCACCTCTACCTCAGGCATCTCAGCAAGGCTATAGAGAGACAGCATTCCTCAGTTCTCATGGCAGACACCCAGTACAGCCACACTGCTAAAAACATACTTAGTCATCCATACAGATACTGCCAAACCAGATCAGATAATCAACTGTCTGAAGCACATACTTTGAAGAAGCAGGGGAGAAGAAGGAAAAAAAAAAAAAGCTTTAGCATTTTACTTATTTCTGGGAATTGAATAAGCTGACAAAGTATTTTGCTAATGAACACAAAAAACCTGAAGGTGTTGCCAGCATGCAATAGCTAATGACAGCATTAAGAGCATCAGTTCAGGCAGAGACTGAAGCCAGAGACAGCAAAGGCTCAAGCAGAAAATTTTAAGGTCAGTCCAGGTAAAATTCAGTTTGTAATGAAAAAAGACAAATGCATGAGACACCTACTCTTAACTGACAGAACCCAGCCAGCAAATTCAAAGTCACTTCTAAACCCAAAATTGTAAAGATTGTTTCAGAAGATCCAGTTGCAGAATATGCCAGATGAAACCTATTTTGCCCACTGCAGCAACTGCTACGTGGCAGCAGATCAGGAACCAGGAGCAGCAGGCCAAGTACCCCTGGGAGTATTTGAGCCAGGTCACCTCCTGTGGCCAAGGCTGTGCCCACACGATGCCAGCACTGCAGGCACAGCAGACTGAGCCACCAGCAGAGCATCAGGGCAGCACGAGTGGGAAGCACCTATCACTGCACCATGTGCCTTATCTACAGCACCCTTATTTATCATTCAAGGACAGCAGCCACCACCAGTGGCACCAGCGATTGGAGCTGCCACCAGCACCTTTAGAGAGGCACTTCGTGCAAGACATGTCAGTAAACAAATTAACAAGTGGGAATGGGTTATGCATCCCTGCTTGACAGAGTGACATATGTGACAGCTTCACTCAGGCTCTGCATGAAGAAACAGGCTCAGAGAGTAATAAAGATTGAGCTTTGACCAGTTAAGTGTTAATAATATCTGACACACATGGATGAGGATTAATCAGGGAGTTGTCAGGACTGTTATAATAATAGCTGCTTGAAATGCTGTTCAGTGGGAGGGATTCTAAAAATGAGAATACATTCACTTAATATATTGCAGTGCTTGCTTTAAAATTAATCATGAATAATCATTAGAAGGCTTCTGGTTGGAGGGAGGGAGTATTTCACATGACCCAGATGCTGGCTGTACATCTCCACAGATGGGATTATAGCTGTCTGGTATCTAATAATGAGAGCTCTGTTTCAGCCTCATGCCTTTCATTTCACTCTTGGTCTAACTGCAGTGGCAGTGAGAAAGTTCACCAGCTTTAGCCAACAAACATTCTGATATTGCTGGGGCTGAATAAAACTGAGATGTGCATACAACTGTGCATGTGGGAGCTTGTCAGAAGACATACACTGGAGAGAAAACTGACTTCTGCTTGTGGAAACTTTGTTTCTGCTGTGTTGCAATTCTGTTTCCTGCATTCAAACATAATGCAGTAATGTTCTCAGCGCTGTGATTAATTTTAAGTACCTGGTTAGTGTGATTAAGGCAGTGTTCACTTAAAGTTGGATTTGTCAGGATGATTCAGTTGCTTAAAATGAAGTTGTGCATACAATTATCCTGGTAAAGGGCTCTCTCTTTTCCAGTCCTGTGGGCAGTACTGCATCCAGAAATGCCGTTAGTAGTAACAATAAAGCATCCAAAAATGACAGAATGCAGCTGAATACTTTTTTGGTAACACAAATTCAATGGTCAATGAATGCTGTTACATCTCAAATCAAGGTTAAACAAAACTAACTGCAGACTAATAATGCAGAGGAATATTCCCTATTTTTATTTTCTTCCATTTTGACTCTGGTACCCTGATTACATTGCTTATCTTGCTTTCTTCCCTTTGAGATTATCTCATAAAACCTCCTAGAGACAGACTAGAGTTAGTTCTAGTCTGCTACTAACACCAACAATGCAGCAAAAGGATTATATTCTTTCCTTTTAGAAAAAAATCTTCCTTATCATAGTTTTTCACTCCTAAAAATGAACCAAGAGACAGCACTATCCTTCTGTCATAGTCAGGTACCAACTGACTCATTGCCCCTTTAATCTGCAGGTAGTTATCAATATTCATGAATGCAACTTCTATTTAATAATTAATTTAAGGACAAATACTGCTTAGATATGGTAAGTACTTGAACTTCTAATATGCACCAAGGTTAAATACTTGTCAGAAATACCTCATGTTCTCACATCTCAATTACCTCTCAGGAAACAGAAAGAAAAAGATTTTTCAGCCATGTCAAAATGTTTTGCCTGTAAATTTGTAGAATTGAATTTACAATAGACAGATTTCTATATTCTATACAACACTGTAAATGCATTGTTAAATACCACATATGTTATATAGCCTTTTCAGCCACAGGGATGCAAGCTGTTGATCAGTGTAAATGGCATTAATGTGCTACACAGGTACACTGATGATATCTCTGAAAAATATCAGTGAGCAACACCAGAGTGTAATTTAAGTTAGAAGCCAGCAGCAGTCTTTGGCCACACTGAAATTCTCCATCTCCCCAAGAGGTGGCTTTTAATTTCCAGGTGGCTTCATCACTGTTTATGATGGTTCACTTCTATTTTTTTGCCTTTTTTTTTTTTTTTTTTTTTTATTCTTCTGGAGGAAGGAAGGTTTTCTATTCCTAGCCTGCTGTGGGCTTCCACACACGCCTTCCACTGAGGGATCTGTAATTATTTAGTCTGCATTTCCTGCTGCGGTGCAGGTGAGGATATATTTCTGGAAGTGGCAGCAAAGTCAGCTTTTATTCAGTCCAGTTTTATTCTATTGGGTTTTTTATTCATTAAATGCATCTTGACAACGTCCCACCCATCTATTTCCCAAAGGAAAGGAAAGTTTTCCCTATGTGGTCATGCAACTGGCCTTAGACTGCTTTCTTCTTCTGTTTACACACATGATTAAGAGGTTATGTACAAAGTCTTTGCTTGGAAGACACTGGAAAAACTTCAAAGAACTGAGGGAACACACGGGGTCCTTCAAATCCAGCTTGGACTGGGCATTTTGTCAAGGGATGGACCAAAGTCCTACGACCAAGCCAAGATTCAGGGTCTTCCTGTTTGCACAGGTGAGCTGTGAAAGAACAGACTGACCACGGTGCTTTGCTCAGAGGATGCCCATGGATTGCTTCCGAGGTCACCCACGGCAGGACGTGCTCCTTGGCTCCTCATCTACACAGCAGCAGAGAGCACAGAGACCTCCGACCTCGCCCAGCGTGGTGCAACACACACCTGTCTTCTCCACCAGAATCTCAGACCCACATTTTCTGCCCCAATGCATGTTATTTACACAGTTTTTCATCTACATTAAGCACTGAGGTTGTTTTTTTTGGTTACTAAGCCTCAATACTCAAGGATCTAGCCTGATACCTGCACTTTAACACTGAGGTTCACAGAGCTGGAAGAGTACCCAGGAGGTGCCCTTTGCAGGATTTGTCACTTTAGACTAAATCACTTACCCTCAATTATGTTTACCCAACTATAAAATAGGGGCAATAATACTTATTTTTCAAAGATGATATGAGGCTTATTAATGCTTGTTTAAGTGCTTTGTTATGCTTGAATGGGAAAGGAAATTATTATTATAATTTTAAGTGAAGCTTAATTATAAAACTGTTAACATAAGCGTATTAGAAAAATGAATTCTGAATTGCAAGCCAGCAATTGCTCACTCTTAAAACAGTGTGAGATGATTTTATATGCATCTTGCTATCACTAATCCCCTCTTCTCTAAATCCTGCATTTGTTTTCCATATTACAGCTAAGACGAGGCAACATGCAAATTAAATTTAGTGCCAAATCAATCAAGAAGCAACACCTAGTAACACATTTGGTGATCTGCCATCACTGGAAGCCTCATAAAAAACCCAGTCTGCATACAAAACCATTGTGTTTGCTATATACTAAAATAAGCTACACATGTGATTGTCTTTGGTACAATAGCTAACCTGGAAAGCAGGCTAATTTACCTCTCCTGAGAGCTGGGCCTGGAGAAGAGAAGGCTCCCTGGAGCCTTTAGGTACAGCCTGGAGCTGTACCTAAAGGGACTACAAGAAAAGGGTGTAGAGTGACAGAACACGAGGGAGTAGATTAGATATCAGGAACAAATTCTTTACTCTGAGTCCCTGGCCCAGGTTGCCCACAGAATTTGTGGATGCCCATCCCTAGAAGTGCCAGGCTGGATGGGGCCCCTGAGCAGCCTGGTGTAGTGGGAGGTGTCCCTGCCCATGGCAGGGGGTTGGAACTGGATGATCTTTAAGGTCCCTTCCAGCCCAAACCATTCTGTGATTTTATGAAGATCAAGTCGCCAAGTTACTAAGATAACTTAAAATTTGCAAACCCTAGACAGCACAGTTCTTCCTTTAATCAAACAACAATACAAAATCCTCTAAGTGGTTTGCTTAGAAGACAAGTCAGGACTTACAAAAGTACATAATACTGAAGATTATACAGTTATTATACAGAAAGAATTGAGAAAAATAAATTGCTTTTACCTGCCATAACGTATTTGTCAAAACAAGTATCACTTCAAATCATCACTCCCAAATCTTCTGCAAATATGTTCTATGAGCTTAAGCTCTGACACTTACACAAATAAAGCCAGAACTCCAGGTCATTTCCAGACAATAAAGAGAAAGAAAATAATCCCACTCCATTTCCTCCAACCCTGTCACCAACTTGTACTTCAGAGGCTCACCAGAAGAAGAAAATAAACATAAAATCTGTTTAGATAAGGCACTGGTCATAAAGTTTTCAAAAAGAGGCTAAGTATGTGATGCTAAAACAAAGTGCCTTTTAAAAAGCTCCTCTAGAGCTTGGGGCTTGTGCTGCTCCCTCCCCAGAGGGAAGGCAATGTCTGGGAAGGCAATGGTGGTTTTTCATGGTTACAAAAAAAATAGACACTTCATGCTGGGGAGGGGGTGTGGGTAGGTGCTGTGTGAAGCAACAACAAAAACCAAAACAAGAAAACAAAAAAATCCCCAACAAAACAAAAATGAATATCCAGCAAAAGCCAAGACTTGACATGAAAGAGGCATACAATATCATCCAATATTAATCCAAACCAAATGTCTGTATCAACAAACAGAATCTGAGCAGAACTGAAGGAGACATTAATTCTTCACTGGTCACCAACAAGACTATTTCATCTGAATTAATTTTGTAAGGTTAAAAAGAAAGGCTTAAAGGAAACACAGCCCTCCAGATTTCCAACAGGAGTAAGAAAACTGTCAGTAAAACCAAGTGATTTCAGTCAGCTGTGGCCATTATGTGTGGCTGGACCTTGCCCTGGAAGAAGGCACCACACAGCAGAGTGCCACCACGATTCCCTCCCCACTGCAGTACCCTTGGAGCATCACCTCACCTGCCACTCCCAACAGCCCTCCCAGGCACAAGATGAGAGAGGGGAAAATGGAAAACCAGGCAAATAAGTATACCAAAATCACTTGACAGAACAGCCTATTTTATGCCTTCTAGACCAAGGGAAAACAAGAACAGTTGCAACAGTAAAGGCTCAGTACTGACAGGCCTCTGACAGACAGTGAACACGAACAATGTCACGGAGCTACAGCAGAGTGCTGCTGCTGAAGTGACCAGGAAAACTCACAGGTAAGGACCAGCATGTGCCTGGTTCTCTCTGTACCTGTGGCTTGTCTCCTCCCCTTGATGATATTTCAGCCACAGTTAATTCAGAAAGCCACCAGGTTATCCACTGGGTTGCTAGTTCCTCCCTCCTGCATGGTGGGAGGAACCAGCCATGGTGTCCTTATGACAACTTCCCATCTTCCAGGCAACTTAGTTGAAGGCAGAGTTTTTGCCAATTTGGAACCACCATCAGTGTCAAGACACATTTTCCTACTCCTAACTTTATAAACAGATTGAAGTCCTAGTTTGGATGAATAATTCAAATGCTGGTAACTAATTGCACTTGTTCCCTTGGCAGATTTTTCCCACAGCACTGGCTTGTCCTACCAACCAACTTCAATGACAAAGGCTTAATGTCATATTAGCAGCAGGCTTTTTCTGCCCTCTTATGCAAACACCCTTTGCATTGTCCTCCATGATTCTGGGCTGCAGGTTCTGCAAGCATAGCACACTTGTCAACTAGACTTATTGAATGCTTAACAAACCCTCACTGACTATGTGAAAGTCTCCTGCAAAAAAAGTGCCTGGATGTCTCATACAGCATCCAAACCTGGGCTCCAAGAACAACTGTGTCAAAGTTGCTGTCCTTTGCCTTTGCCCCACACCATCTTCCCTTTCTCTTCTCCTTGTTCTTTAATCCTTCAGGGGCAATACATCTCAATAGCAAGCATGGTATTCTGCAAACAAACACACTTACTTACCACATGCAAGGACAAATCAATTCATTCAGTGACTTGATTTTAATTCTGAAAAGCCAGTTATGATTTACTACACATTCTATTTATTCTAAAAAACAAGACTGACAAGCCAATGCAAATATGCAATGCTGATGATGCACTTTGCTAGACAATTAAGCCATAAAATTCCGTAGCACCAAAAATAGCACAAAACACCACATGCACAAAGAGGCCAAGTTCTGTATCCTGAGGAAATGGCTTTGTATTCCATAAATTTACAGCATTTCGTATCTTACAAAGAAATTACAGTAAACCACAGCACTGCAGGTTTCCACCCCCAACCACCATTATATGTGTTATGTGGAAGCCATCACTAAGAGGCTGATATTTAGCATGAAAAAAAATAACTGAGTATAAAGACTAAGAGCCAAAACAGGAGTGCAACACCATTTTCTGATGGCAAATTTGAGCAATTTAATGGCAGCATCTGCTCTTTTTGATAAAGAGGCAGATGTATTTTGGGCCTCACCCTAAGTGAATGAAAATGCTTACATCACTTACTAAAGAGCAATATTTTACATAAACTCATAATAGCAAACCTACAATGAAAATCTTATTCATTCTGATGACTTACTAGCCTAGCAGAAGCTTTGAGCCCAAATATTTCTTTTTACTATAGGAACAAAGTGATTCTCTGCATGAATTTCATGTTAGCCATCTGCAGCACTACACAGTATTAGAGATGGAATATTGGCTTAAATCTCTCTTGACACCATTTTTTATTTTCCTGCATAGTAATAAAAAGCAGAAAGTTTTATTAATGTACAACCATGAAATGTACCAAGAGATACCCTAATACTATTCACCATGAATATAGATTAACATTTTAGGGTTTATGGCTAGTTATATATTCATTAAAGTTACTGTAAACAATATCAGACGGAGGTGAAATAAACATGAAAAAACTCTCCATGGGTTTAGGTATACTCAACATCACAAAGCTCCTCGTGTGCCCATTAAGTGCAATGATGTAACAGACATAAATCCAACATAATGACACAGTTAAACATAAGTCTTCCTTTGTTTAGAACTCATTCTGCCCCTATCTTGCTGCATCTATCCCTGTTCTGCCTCTATGTGGCTGCTGAGCAAGTTATCTTTACATATGTTTGTCCTTCAGAGCAGTGATACACAGTCCTTCCCAACTGCAGCTCACTGCTCCAGCACAGAATTCTTGGAGGACAGAAGCATTCTTCTCACAGACAGAAGGCATTCATAGCACTCTCTCCCTCAGATAACTCTCAGCTCCAAGTGGAAGCTCTGCACTAGAACATAAGGATCGAAAATAAATAACATAAATTTGAAGTGTCAAAAGCAAGTGTCTCACATGGAGAAAAAAAAAAATCAGTAAGATAAATCCTGCAGAACAAAGGTACACTGCTTTTTTGCTGTCTGCTCTCCCTCTTCCCCATCCAGAGACAAGGTGCCCAGTGAAATAACTCAAACAGCCACTGATTTCTGGTCTGGGTTTACTGACTGAATAAAGGAGCATCCCAGGCAAGGAAATCTATTTCATTTCCAGCATGGCTATTAAACAGCCTCATCACAACCAAGCAAGGTACAGACTTGCTTGTCTGAACTTGCTCTGTATCTTTAGGCTGAGTTTTTCCTCTGAGTTGAATTTTTATGGTATTGTTTTGAAGACATAATTTAACCTTCTTTCAAGTTCTTAACATCACATTTACTAATCACTTTGAGCTGCACTAGACACAAAACAAGCCTGCAGATATAACCCAAAATCATGCTGTTGCTCTTCTAAGCATTCCACACAGTATTAGTTTGAGTATCTGTTTTTGGAAAAACCCACCAAACCTTTTCAAGACACAGAGACAGAAAAAGATGAAACTACAAAGCAACTCATTTGAAGACCAGACACTGAAAAGAAACAGGTGGTGGATGCAGAAGAGGTACGACAGTTTTGTCCAGAAGGTGCAGAAATAATAATAACTTGATTCTGGAATCTGCTTTTATTACAAGCAGGTTCTAAGGGAAAATCCTCATAATCCTGATGGCTGAAATAAAAAGAGCAAACTTCCTTCCCTACATATCTCCGAAAGTTCTGAATGAAATCCAAACCAGAGTTCTGCTGACCTCTGCAGAAAGATCCTGCATGCAGAGAACCATGTTAGTTGTGAAAATGACATGTATTTTAACACCGTGCTTAAATTGCAAAGTTAAAAAAGAAGCAGTGTTTATCTAGAGCAGCAAGAAATGGAGTAGGTGGTGGAACAGAAGTAGCTCACATCACAAGATCAGGATCAGCTTCAAATGGGGTTTTTAACCCAGCAGGATGGGTAAGAAAAACCCTGAGGCTTGATGACCCCAAAGACTGTACGAGGCATCACTGGGGAAGGGAAGAGGTGCTGGATGAACACAGCTTCTGTGAAATACCATTAGGCCACTGTAGGGCTATTGGTTTATCTACTGACTCAAACTCTTATTTTCTTTCTTTTTGATTGGAACTGATCTTTTAAAGGTCATCTAGTCCAACCCCCTGCAATGAGCAAGGACATCTTCAAGCAGACCAGGTTGCTCAGACCCTCATCCGCATTGACCCTGAATGTTTCCAGGGATAGGGCATTCATCACCTCTAGGCCATCTGTTTCTATATCTCACTACTCTCATTATAAAAAAAAAAACCAAAACAAACTTCTTTATATCTGCTCTAAATTGACCCTCCTTCAGCTTAAAACCCCTTGTCCTGTGGCTACAGTCCCTACTACTAAGCAACCCCACCTTACTTAGAAGTTCCTTTTAAGTAAGGGCTCTTCCCTTGGGGCCTTCTTTCTCCAGGCTGAAGCACCAGTAACTCAGCCTTTCCTCATAGGAGAAGTGCTCCATCCCTCTGACCATCTTTTTGGCCCTTCTCTGGGCCTGCTCCAACAGGTCCATGTCTGTCATGTATGGAAGACTCCAGAGCTGGATGCAGTACTCCAGGTGAGGTCTCATCAGGGAGGAGTAGGCTTGCTAATTAAACTGATGTCTGCTTGCAGATGATAAAATTAGCTCATTGAACAGTGCAAAGTTTCTTTGCAATATTTCCAGATGTGAGGTCAGAGGTGAAATTCATTTTAGTAAACAGCAGTACATTGGATTTTTTTGCTGGCAGTCAAATCCTGACAGAAGACTTAGGATATATTAAATGTAGTTTTCTCTTTTATACTTAAAACCCAGTAATAATCATTGTAACATATAATGGGCTACTGTTTGATTTGTGTGCTCTAGGGTCTCGAGGGAGTAATTTTATGCATAATATTTTTTGTTGTTTTAAAAACTTCCCCTATTGCCTTCATCCTGTTAGTTAAAGAACCATCTACCTTCACGCTGTTCCCTTGATCCCACCAAGTTCTGCTTGGTTCTACATCTTTTTGATTTTCATGAAGAACCTTAACAATGAGATGTAAAGGTGGCCTACATGCCCACAAAATCAAAATAAACCAGTTCAGAGCCTGAAGATTGCACTAAAGGCTTTTGAATGCTTCAGTTCTGACAATACTACTTCCCATGTCACAGTTTGAGCTTCATGCTCCGTTGACAGCCACACACATAACCTCAACTAACAACTGCCCCATCTGCCCAAAAAAGCCAAAACCAAGTAGAAATCCTTGTCTTTAATTTTTCAAAATCCCCCAAAGAAAAGCACAGAATTGCACTACAGGTTTGTAGACTGAGGACTCTATATATCACCTTCAAAACACTTTATGAAAGGGTTTATAGGTCATTGTTGTTTGTACAACCATGTGGGTATTTTTTGACAGTGTTGTGTCATGGAAGACATCCATCAGACTCTCTTCACACAGCTTGGCAGACAAAAAATTAATTTTAAATACAACAGTAAATCAAGCGTTCACAATGCTGCAAAAACATTTATATAAACACTGATGACTAAAATCTAACATAAAATTAAAGCACGCATTTAAGTGGTATTGTGATTCACAATTAAGCTATGCAGATCTTTTTAGAAAACATCTCAGAGAGAAGTTTTTGTTTCAAGAAAGCCATCTTGTTTCAAGCATTAAAATGTAATTTTCTTTTTGACTTGCCCTTTAAGTTCCTGTTTAAAGAGTTGGAGTCAATTATTAAATACTATCTCTGCATTTTCGGTGGTGAATCAGATATATGGTACTTGAACTAGGCATGAAGTAGTGAAGGTAAAAACCATGAAAACACACAAGCAACTTATGCTCAGAGAAAAAACTGCTTTGAGAATACAGGACAGGAATATTTGGATGCCATTTAAGGTCATTATTTCACCTGGTTCTGATGTGTAACCAAGGAAAACCATCATGTCCACTCTGTGAAGAACAGGGTAATTAATTCCTCCCTGACTTCTCTTGTGTGCTCTGTTTCAATCCTGACAGCCTATAAATCAAGAAAATCCTTCCATTCATTGCTGCTTTCATGCTGTGTTGGCAGGCCAAAATGGAGAGCACTGACACCTGCTCCAAGGAAAGTAGCCGTGTGGATGCTGAAAAAGCTTCAGCAGTGAATTTCTTCAGCTCTCTAGCATTTTGTGAGAGCTCTGTCTTCCCCATGCAAGCTATCTAAAACAAAGTTACCGTTTTGTAAACACTTGCACCTGTAGATTGTTTTGCTGGATTGTAATGGTTCTAACCAGCAGAATATTTGGGAATGGATGCCTTAAGTTGGGCCAATCCCCTCGAGGGGTGGATGGCCAGAGGACCAATTACCTTACGCTGTTAAATTCACTTTTTGTGAACTAACATGAAAAAACCATTAAACTGGCTCTAGCTGCCATTGATACCTGACCCTGGGCTTTAGGTGGTTCTTCTACGCGTCCGCGTTGCGACAGCGACACAGCCCCTTTAGCTGGATACCTAACTGGAGTTAGACTTTTAAACAAAGGCAGTGAGGAAGCACATCAGAAACTCCCTGTAACCCTAGTGCAAGGAGGCCCTGCCTTCCAAGGTCCCTTCAACCCAAACCATTGTAATACTCCACCTGCTGCACTGCTCTAGATAAAGCAGCTTGGGCTAATAACCACACTAACACAAAGCTACACGCTCCATAAATTACTCCAGAACCTGTTGGATAAATATTACCTTTAGCCAGGACTCCATATCTGCTAGGAACAGAACATTTTATCACGGTGCTATTATACATTTATAGTATTTTCAAAGCCTCTGCATTTTTATAGTGGGTTCACACAATAAATGGTTTTTGTTTCCCAGAGCAGGAGTAATATGTACACCCAACACCACTTTTTAAAACAAATAAAATTTCAGCATTTTCAATGCAACCAGAACTTGATTGAACATCTAGAAGAGAGCTCATAAAACACATACTGAGCAAAAAACAGTGAATCAGGAATGAGAACTTTTAAGACAAAAAAACCCAATTTCTATCCCCCCAAACCACTTCCAGAGTATGGGAGGGCACAACAAGAGAAACATTGGTGATTACTTATCTTGTTCTTACTTTTCTTCTCCAAATATTTACCTAATGGCCACTGAGGACAGAAGCCTTTTCTAGATGGATTTTTTCCTGTGAGACTACTGGCTGCTCTTACATTCTTACTCTTCTTTAAAGTGATTAAAAACTGTCAGCCTCAGCAACTCTGATTTTTATAAAACTAATTCAGAGATAATCAACATCCAACAGCTCAAGAATGCCTATTAAATAATTACATCTCCTCAAACTCCTCACTGGTGAATTGCTCTTATTAATTCTGCCAGGAATTTGAACATAGTACGAATGCACAAATATTGCACTGGGCCTGCAGTGTTCCCTCTCTTCTTGCCAACCTTCAGTCTGCATCCAATGCAGGAAGGATACCAAGTGCTGCACATGAGGCTGTGGATGTACAATGAGTTTGAATGACCTCTGGATAACCTCACTCTTCTGGACAGTCTTCCACTGTGCAATTTTGCCTTTGTGCTTTTGCTTGCCTGCCACTCTCCATCCCAACACACAGTAGTTGAGAGAGAAGGACCACGACATGAATGTCATACTCACTGTTTTGCACTGATAACCCTGCACACATCTTTAGCTTCTTTCACTCCCTCTAGTAGCTGGGAAATGACTGCCCAAGAGCTTCAAGCTGCCAACCTAATGCCTGTACAGCAGTTGGCATACTGCAGCCTGGAGCCAGCTCCACCTAAATCCTCATGCAGGAGAGCAGGAATGCAGTAGCCGATGCTGCCAGCACTGTGGGTGCTCCTCTCTACAGGAGCAACACTCCTCACCCACCCTGTTCCTTCCAATACACACCACAGCAGAGGAAAGGTGAACAGAGGAAAAGCTGGCAGTACTACATGGTGTATTCAGGTTTCTGCTCCTGTTGAAAACTGCAAGAAGGCACTTTTGATAAGGACAGGCCACAAAGAAGTAGGCACAGAGACACCACACTGACAAGCCTTGAAGAGGAAGCAGGCAAAACCTTTTGCCCTGTGGTCACAAAATACTTCCCACTACTTCATATAATAGGGGTTTGCATGCCATGCCCATTAGCAAAGCTGAATTTACTGCTGTCTTGGTCTCTTTTCCACCTTTCTGCTGGCACCATTCCAGGTGTTTTTTGTTATTGATTTGGCATTTCCATTTCTTCTTCTGCAGGCTATTCAAATTATTTTAATACAGCTCCTAAGAATCACACTGGAAAACTGCTCAAAGGTTCAGAAGGTATTTGTCTGACATTCTACTCCCATATTCCACAGCAATAGTCCTGGATCTTCTCCATAAGGTTGGAAGAAGAGCCTGCCAAATACTGAACGAACTAGCCTGGCAGGTGGTTCAGAGCTATTTTTTCCACCAGGAACTCAAAAAATACAGAAGACACAAATATTTCATGGGATATATTCACAGGTCACTCCTGACACAGGAAAGCATGAAGCTCATAAATTAAGTTCACTCCTTTTCAGAGCAGACTGACATGAGGCAGAATAAAATCGTTTGGTCCAGCAGTACACCAAAGCAAAACTAAACAACTGCAGACACTCGGCACTTGAATTTTTTAGATACATTTCATTTTCACTTTCTAAATATGCAAATACCTTCACTTTTGCTGGGCCAGCTTAAGGGAATAGTCATAGATACAGCATAAGGTATGTCTGTGCCTTTAAAAGCATTAGAAAGACACCAAATCTTCACTTTCCAAATAGATAAAAAATATTTTTTTAAGACTATCTGTCCCAAAATCCTAAGACTAGTGTCACATGATCTCAAAAATCCAATATACCATTTGGGAATAATCCTGGTGGGAGGACTGTGCATTTTTGAACCCTCACTCTTTCACGTACTCAAGCTTCATTTTTTTTCAGCAATATAAACAAAAAGTCTGCATTTTATTAAAATAAAGCTCGTAGTTTCTCACATGTATTTGATACTTAGCCCAGGGCATTAAAAAAGCCCAAACACTGCAAGAGTTGACCAATGCTATATTTCCATATAATTTAATTCCAGTACTAATCTTAGGGGCTGTAGGAATAACTAAAGACAAACCAAGGATGGAGGGAGAAAGGATATGAATCAGAATAAGAGCTAATAGCATTAATCCACATAATGTTATCTGAGTTTAAAGGGGAGTGAAAGCACTCTGCAAAACAATATCCTGAGTAGACAAAAAAGAAAATCCATATAAAGGAAAAAAACATAATCATCAACAACAACAAAAAAGCAAAGGCAAGAAAATTCCCTTTATGGGCATTTCCAGTGAAGTTTATTGAAATAAAAGGCCATCAAGTGGTTCCATTGCAAAGTCTGTAAATCAAAGTGAAGATCTCAGCACTTTCTGGAATAAATCCAGCCCCCTTGGAAAATAGAGAAGGTGAGCAGCTGAAGTGTTGAGTATTAGAGGTCTCTTCTGAAAAACCTTTGCATGTAGCTGATCACATGACAAATAGCTTTTGGAAATAGGCTCAGGAAACAGTCCTCCAAGGGGAAATATGTTGCACATTACATCACCATCATCAGTAACAGGTAATAAGTTTTTCCATTTATCATATGCAGCAAATTTAATATGAACAGGGTTTTTCTATTAGGCAGAGGAGTAGAACACAAGTTTCACAGAGAAAATTGTGCTCTGAGTTCCTCTGATTTCTCTTTGTGCACTTAGCATTTACACAATGATGAACATAAGAGAAACCAACACAGTGTTCCAGAAAACCACGTGGCCGTGGTGGCAAGATACTAAGCCAAGACACTACAAAATAGAAAGACCCTCAAATGTTTCTTCAAGCACTTAAAAAAAACCCAAAATTCCTTTATCCCAGGTACATTGCTTCTCTGCGGAGATGTAGCAAAGCCTTTCTCTCATGTGATTTCTAATAAAATTATTAACTCAGCTTTTCAAAACACCCATCACCCACAGCACTAACCACACTTTTTTTTAAACAGAATATCCCAAGTTTTTTCCTTACTTGTTCTTTTCTGTAAGGAATATTGATAGGTACTTTTGTTCTCCAAATGCTATTTTTCCTGACCATTTTTTAAAGTTTTTGGACAGCTGATCCAACAACTTTGCTAATTACATGCTAGTTTTTAGATGTGGTTTCTGATTTCACATACAAGTTCTACAGTTACAAAGGTTGTGTTTTCATTGTCAGAAATTGCTGAATGCAAAATGAAGCTATATAACCAAAGTGTCTGCCTTAACAAGCAGTATTAACTGGAGAGAGCCCACACAGAGAGCATAAGCCCCAGATTTCAAGCTGCATTTGCTACACACGTGTTTTCAGGACTGTGTAGTTCCTACTCATACAAAGCATTAAATACATGCTAAAGGGCTCTATTATATGCCTGAACACACCTACAGATGATTTTTGTGGAGCTGTAACCTCAGAACAAGGCCTTGAAGTCCTTAATTTCTGTTAAATATATTTAACTAATTTTGCCTCTTGATGTTATGTCACCTGGGAGGAAACTTCTCAAGCAACTCTCTCCCCGCGACATATCCAAGTTCTTCTGACACATTTCATATAGTGTTTCTCAAACCCTGGTGTTTGCACTGATTGCCTACTCTAAAATCTAAATTGGGAAGAACAAAGCTGGAGGAGGCGACTTAGACATGCACTGAACTCCGAAAGTACCCTGAACAGAGCCCTTGGTGCATGCTTGAAACACCACACAGCAACATCAGTAGCTGCAACGTGAAGACCAAGACATCTTGGTGACCTGAGGGACAAATGATCAAGTCACAGTGCTTGCAGACAGCAGTACCACTGTGTTCCAAAACTAGCACTACATATATCACTAAATGCACAAATGCCAAGAGTGGGGATTATCATCAGCCGGCTTCTCAAGGACGATTTTTCTACTTATACAGCAATTTTAGTAATGGTAATGGTCAGAGGAACTGAGCTGCCAAGACTATCAGCTAATTGCATTATCATGTACAAAACACCATAAAAATTTCGTGCAAAGTCTGTTCAGCATGGACATGTTAACAAAATCATTTATTTGCACCACTCCATCAGCTACCATAAATCGTATAAAATGTGCTGTTGCCAGCCTCTTTCATTATCTACACCTAGCAGGTTATCTGTATGCTCCTCAACACAGAAATTAAAGCAAAATAATATTAGTTAAAAAAAAAAAAAAAAATGGTTTCAGGCTTCACTGTAAATTCAGAAGTCACCCCGACCCATTCATACACAAAAGGCTCAGCATCACAGTTTCCAAAGCCCACACATTAAGCCAAGATGAAGGCTGTCTTGCTAACTAGAATTACATTAGGACAATATGCCTTAAAATCCATAAGAAGTTTAAAATATCACAGTAGTAATAAAGAGAGGTTATTAAGTTCTGCATAAATGTTTTGCTTCTGCTTGATGTCCACAAGTCAAGGATGTGAGCATCCAGACTGTGACTCCTCATGCCACAAATCCCTGGCCATGTCCAGCGTATTTCCCTTCAGGAAACCCTTTAGATCTCTGCAGAACACAAATTCCCCCAGTGGACAAGTAGGCCCTGCTTTCTCCTACTCATCTCACCTCAAAGCAGTCAAACAGATTTAACAGACACCTGTTTAATTTGTTTGTCAGCAGCTTCTCCAAGGATGAAAGTGCCACCAGAGCATTCCCTCAATCATCCTTAACGTTACCTACGTGCCCCTTCTGCTCACGGGTCAGCGCCTACTGCGTGTTCCATCCCTCATCTACAACCAAGAGTTCCGTCTCCCTACAGAAACATTTGGGTGACTTGGAGCTACACATTGTTGGTGTAACAGGTACAAGTTTTGACAACAATTCTCTTGAGATTACATGGGAAAGCTGAAAACAATTCCCCATCTCCCAAAGCCACACCAAAACCATCCCAAAGAATTACCGGAATCAAAATGATTTCTGATGTAAGAAATACGCATTGAAATTATTAGCAGACTTAAGATAGTTAAAACTACAAAGTATTTTTTGAAAGACTATTTGCTTTTCATCACTATTCTCACTATTTTTCTGTCCAAGGATAAAGGGACACACATCAAAAAAATCTGTGAGGACTCCCCACAATCTTCTTCAGTCATCTCAAAGAGAAACCAAACAACCTTTCCTCTCTCCCACACCAAATCAAAGAGATGGAAAACATTAGTTACAAAAATTGGTCCAAAACTGTGGATTTTGCAGTAGTGAAACAGATTTTGCCATTTTAAACAGTGCTCAGAACACTGCACGTGTAGGATCTTTTTTGAAACTATTTTGCTATATTAACACTTCCTCTGAAACAACATTCCAAATGTGCTCCATCTGATAACTGTGCAACACAGAAACTATACACTTGGAAAACTCATTATAAGATGACAGCATTATGTTAATGTGTACTAAAAATTACTACAAGTTGTAACATGAATGTTTCCTGCCTCCCCCCTCCAAAAAGAAAAAAAAAAAAAGAAAAAGTAAAAAAATAAAATCCAAAATCAGCATGCACTCAGGCATTAAGCATCTTTTGGCATTTGGCATTATTTTGCCAAGAAGTATGAGTTAATAAAATAATACATTGTTGACTCACCACAGCATGTGCTATGTCTCATCTATAGGAAATAGTTCAAAGGCATCAACTTCATGCATGGGTTGCCATAGATGATATTTGAGTCTGGCCTGCTGTTGGTACAGGTTCCTAATACTAGCCATAAGCACAAAAAAAGAGAAAGAAATATTTGGGGTTTATTTTTCAAGTCTGATTGACACAGAAAGCTTCAGAAAACTAAACTAACCTGGAATATCAATATCTGCACATGATATAACAATGACTTTAGATTTTCCTCTGATAATACCATAATGAATCCAATTCAAACAGTATCTGTACCATAAACTTCCTTTCTTCCATGCAAAGAAGAAAGGCTAGAGACAGAAAATGATGCAGAATGTAGTGCTGTTTAAATGGGAGGAATGTGTCACAGTTATTCCCCCACCAGCAAAAAAAAAAAAAAAAGGAAAAAAAAAAATCAAGGCCTTAGTGCTCAAGAGCACATGTTCAAGACTGTTCAAATTGAAACAGATGGTACTAAAAAAAAAAATCATAACTCTGTTCTAAAATAATTATTTCTGTACTATCAATCTTTCTCAGGCCAGATCCTGAATTTTTTCTTTGGAACAAGGAAGAGCAGAAACTTTACCATAACCAGGTGAGATATGTACACAGTAACCTGTCACTGATACCTGGGGATGGAAATTAAATTTGACTCGTGACATGATTAACATCTTTAACATCTGTGATATGGATACATATAGGCATCAGGAAAGGCCTGTGAATTACTGCTGTTTATCAAATTAGCACCCTTTTAAAAACAAACAGCAAAGCACGTGACAGAAGACGTTCAACTGACAAAGCCCATGCAGTTAAGAAACTTACAGACAACCTCAAGAATTGGAGGAAAAAGCAAATGCTGTGGTATTAAGATAATGAATAAGAGAAGGAACAATCAAACATGGTGTTCTGGTATCTAACCACTGAACCAGATTAAGTGATTGCTATTAAGTGTAAGATTTGAACAACATTTTCTTTCTTACCCCTGTATCCTAACATGCTTTCAAGAATGTCAGAACTAAAACTTTGTACTAAGCACAGAAAATGAAAAAATCCTCATGAGAAAACAACTACTTAACAAAAAAAGGCCCAACTCAGGCACCTGATATCGCACCCTCAAATTACAGTTCCTAATTTGCAGGGTTATTGACCTCTTAGTGTAGAATCCTGGTGAAGCAGCTATTGACTTGGCTTGACCCGAAGGCTCTTCTTGCAGCTTGTACTGATTATTACAATGTAAAAAGCCCGCACAAGTCCTGGGAGACTCTAACACACCCCAAGATTTGTGCTGGATCAGATCCTAACACACCCCAAATCTCCCATGGCACTGCTGTGATGTGAGCAAGGGGCTGCACTCACAGGGCCATCACCATCACCTTGTTCTTGGAGAGGAGAAAAACCCAGAACCTGCCTAAAAATACAGCAGTGGCTTTTCCTTTTTCTTGCTGTAGCAGACACTGTCCTGTGCTCCAGGCAGAGTCAGGAAGATCCTAGGGTACACAAAAGCTCATGAATTCACATCCCTCCTGTAGAAATGAAACTGAGAACATACCACCACCACTAGTGAGCTAATACACCTAAACTTCCACCAGCAATCTCAGTGTATAAAAAACAAATAAGACCAGAAAGTAGTGGGACTTGAACTTCCTGTCCTCCTGTTCTAACAACCAGCCAGGACTGATCCTAGAGCTGGCTAACAAAGCTGCAGCTATCAGGCTAAAACACACTAGAGCAGCTCAAGGACAGCTGTGTGGCTTTCATAAACAGTGGACAGGGGACCAGGAAATCCCATCCCATCCCATCCCTTGTACTGCTTTTGATCTCTATTTTAATCACTGGTGGCCCTTTTATGAAGGTTCATTTTCCTTGTAAGTGGCCTTCAAGACAGTAAGTGTGCAAGAATCACAGAAAAGGGTAGCAGAATGTGAGCAGTGAAAGCCAGAATTCATATATATTTATATAATCAGTAATGTAGTCCAGTGAAGACTCTCTCCTTTACTCCTGGTGACACAACAGAGCAGAAACTGTGGTGATTCTGCAATCTCTAGGCTTTTGGGACACCATTTCTAGTAGTGCTCTTATAAGGTCAAAATGTAATCAGTGGAATGGGAGGGGCTATGGGTATAGAATGCTTGCCATAAAACAAACAAAAATTTACTTTGATATGAAGATTTATCAACAAGGAGGTAATATTCTCAGTAGTTTGGAATTGTCCAAGGAACTGGGTGCTATCTACTGGACAACAGTTTAAGAGATTGCCAATTTTAAAGCTTGAGAGACCTTTCCCTAAATGCAGCTTTTCTCTCTTCCAAGGCTTAAGAAAATTATGATGGTGTCTGCAACAGCAGTGCTGAAACCATCCTCCTTTGGGCCTGCTTTAGGCCTCCCTTAAATTGGATGAGTTTTGCAATGAACTGCAAACTACGAGTGAACTTTACGACCTTCTCCAATACCAAGGCAGTGAAATTTTGATAACTCTTTACTTTCACAAGCCAGATCTGGTACTGTAGCACTGTTTGAAGGTATATTGATCCACTACTGTTAAATCGCTAAAAAACAGCTGCAAACATGCCAGCCACTGACAGCAGGGGGAAAAAAACCCCAAACCTACAAGAAAGCACTCATCCCCGTGGTCTGCTTGTAGAAATGTGTGTCTGCACTGAAGGGGCTTTTTAACAATGAAAAGGACATTTTCTAAGCAGCCAGATAGGCAGCTGAAGGTAACTTATTTTTCATGGTAAGTGATTTCTGTCCTTATCCTATTTAGGAACACCCTTGTAATCCTAATACCTCTCAACAAAGCCATAATTACAACAGGACCCTGACAAATTATGCATACTCTGAAACAGCAGGAGAGAGCTATGAGCAGGAGTGCAGTTTATCGAGAGTCAGGGAAAAAGAATATTGTTTAATGGCTGAGGTCAAATCACCTTTGTCATTCACATCTGCATCCCTCCAAGACAAAGTCATTAGCTGAGCCAACTGAAAAGGTATTTCTATGCTACCATTCCTAGCAGAAAGAGAGCACACAGCCAGAGGACCACAGAAGAAAATACTGCTCCAGTGTTCCTGACCAGTGATTACATAGCAATGCACTGAAAGAAGGTTAAAACAGCAGAGGTTTGGTGCACCCCGTCTTCCCCAAGGCATGGGGACCGGAGACAGGTTACATGTGAGCAAAGACAAACAGCCCTGTGCAGTACCCACACCAGCCTGCTCTGTCTTAATCCTTCTCTTTTTCTGAAGCTGGGCTTGCAGGACAACCTCTGTGTCCTCCACCAAGCTGATTGCAGACTCCTCTGGCCACTTACAATGTACTTATTTGCATTCTCCTCCTGATGAATTCCTACTCCACGCCGTTATTTCCCTCAAAATTTGTATTTTCACATAGTATCAGTTTGTCCCTGTAGAAGTCTCTGGCAGAACTTAAAGTGAACACTCCAGAGGTTGCACGGAGGATATCATGAAGCTATGCAGCAAAAAGAACCCATGTAAACAAGCTCACAATCCCCCAGCACACGGCTGGTGTGAAACATGCCCATCGTGGTTCACCGGGAGCACTGCCTCCTTATTAAACACTGCTGTAACACTTAATTATCCAAGGCAAATGTCTATCATTTCTAATAATGCCCCTCTGCTGTAAAAAAACCAAACCAAACATTTCTTCCTGGAGCAGTAGCTTTTTCTGCCAGAGGATTTCCCTGCAAAGCAACATTGATTTCACTGCAGCATCTACAGATAGTTAATTCTCTTTTGCAAAATAACTGGCCTGCAGCTTGCTGTAAACACTTCTCCTGAAAGCTCTTGTGGTTCTGTAAAACCCAGTGGGCTGAGTTGTTCACTTGCATCCAAGTAATGTGGAAGAGTGATGATTAAAGGCCACTTTCTTAAAAACAACCCCCACCCCCACATCAGACAAGGTCTGTCAAACACTTACACACACACACACACACACACACTTTTCCTTTTTGGCATTCAACCACTCTGCAAAAGGCCAAGACTGCTGTCCCCTGAATCTTCCTTGTCCTCTATTTTTCCACACTCAAATTTTACATGGCTGTGTATGGACCACATTACCCCCCATAACACCCTCCTTTTTCTACTGAGCTGCAAAGCCAAGACACCTCCTTGCCCCCCAAGCCCCCAGGCAGCGTCGGAGGTGGTGAGGCTGAGTAAAAGCCCACTGTTTACATGAGCCAGCTGGTAAAGCACTGCCCCACTCCCATCCACCGTGTGCCCCTGCCCTGCTCACGGCCACCTGTCACCGACAGCACCCAAACAGCAAAGCTCATACACACCCCAGCACAGGAAAATGATGCTTCTCTGGCCACAAAATGGACAGGTGCAGCCTTCTTGCTTCGCTTAGCAGTTTACTTCATTAACCTGTCTCCTCTCTCTCTCTCACCCTCTCCCCTGCTTTATTTTTTTTTTCCCCTCAAACAGCAATCAGTATTCATCACCCCACCCTGCAAAAGCAGTTAGTCAAAGAATATTAGCATCAACCACCTACCATTCCTTGCTTGCGAGCTATTCTCCTCGTCCAGAAACCTTTTCCCCAAACTGCGACTTTAGGTGGTATTTTTAAATCACATTCCAAACAGTGCCGAGGGGAAAAAAAAAAAAAAAAAAAAGGGCTATTTATAATAATAGGAAAAAAAAAGAATTAAAAAAAAAAAAGAAAAGAAAAATGATGGGCAGTTGCTTTCAAGGTAAATCACCGTTTTCCTTTAAAGAACTGAATAAAAGCCTGGGGGAGAGGGTAGAAGAGAACAGAAAAAGGGGAGGCAAAATGTCTGATAATAATGAAATAAAAGGGGAAGGGGGGGGGAAGAGTGGCTTGCTGAATCACGCTCTTTCACTGCCTGGAAACCATTGTGCAGCGTGATGCTGGCTGTACCATTGTGGAACCTACCAGAGGAGACAGGCAGAGAGCTTGGGGAATGGGGCTGCTATGGCAACTGAAAGGAGCACACATGACGTCAAAGCACACAGAGGTCTCGCAGGGGGAGGGAGGCAGGGAGAGAAAAATCTAATCTGCAGCCACAGCTACGGTATCTCCTGGAGAATCAGGGGATACAGCAGCCTGCAAAGGGAAGCCGAGCAGCCTCCTGTAGCACTTCCCAGCAGCAGCTCCTCAGACATCTGCAGTACAGAGAGAAGGGAGTAACAGCAGTGTGGAGCTGCTCTTTTGTTTACATTAGCTGCTATACCAAGGCATAAATGCCCATCACCCTGATAAAAACGTACACATCTTTAAAATTCAATCAAGTTGCACACTTGGGAGAGGGATTTTAAAAAATAATAAAATTACAACCCATCTCATCCACAGCTATTGAACACAGCTGCTGCTTGAATGAACAAGCAGTGCAACTCTTGGAATATCTCAGAAGCCCAAGGACCTGCTAAAGATCTCCCCACTAGCAGTATGTTGTGCCCCACTTCTAAAAAGTACCACTGCACAGAGGAACTAGTGCATATTTTGCTCAGAGAACCAAGCAGAGTTAGTGATGACTTCTGATGTGCCCAAGTTGCAAAATTAAGCAGATAACGTTTCTTCTGCACATACCAAACTGCAGGATGTCTCCTCTCTTCTGACATTAAACAGCAAAGAAAGTACACTGGAAGGCTGCTACACTTCCATGAGATTTAGGCTGGGATAAGAGTTAGTCAGAAATATTATCACAGGATGGTTTGGGTTGAGAGCAACCTTAAAGATCATCTAGATCCAATATCCCTGGGCAGGGATGTCATTCATTAGACCAGGTTGCTCAGAGCCCTATCCAACCTGGCCTTGCACATTGCCAGGGATGGGGCACCCACAGTTTCTCTGGGCAACCTGTTCAGTGCCTCACCACCCTCACAGTGAAGAATTTCTTCTAAATATCTAACCTAAACCTGCTCTCTTTCAGTTTGAAGCCATTTCCCCTTGTCCTGTCACTCCAGGCCCTTGAAAAAAGTCCCGCTCCATCTTTCCTGTAGGCTCCCTTCAGGTAACGGAAGGCCACAGTTAGGTCACCCCAAAGACTTCTCCAGGCTGGACAATCACAACCCTTTTTGCCTTTCCTCCTGTTATAGTGACATTCTATCTTGCCAAAATACCCTTTCAAAAAACCAAACTATTTCCTTCATTATATCAATTTCATTGCTCTGAAAGAACACCCAAGGAACTCACTGCCAGTGAGTCTGAATATTCCACAGGTTTTACCACCTCCAGAGCCAAACACAGTCCTGTGTGACCTGGAAGTCCAACAGAGAGGTTATCTAACTCAGGCTGGGTAACTCTTGCTTTCCAGAGGGTCACCCAAGTGCCTTTAGCAGCCCATACATTGACATATGACGTGACACAAACATTTAAATCGTTTGACCTGACAGCAAAGTGAAGTCAATGGCTGTGCCTGGCCCCTGAGCTATTGGTTGCCCAGTCGTGTCTACATACACCATTCTCCCTTTTCTGTTAGCCTATTTTTCCTGCATGCTCTTATTTTTTGGAAGTGAAGAGTTTTGTCTTGATTCACATATCATTCCTGCACACACAGATACATGCATGATGGTCTGAACACATTTAGTTGGAGTGAGAAAAAATTCTGTTGTTCTGATGCCTTCTCCTGGCCTTCAAATCAAGAATCAAACACAGTCAGAAGGGAAAAAGGGATTCTGCCTTGGTATTTATTTTAAGGATCCTTAGGTGCACCACGTCCAGGTGGAATGCACCTCAATGCACACTGCAATGGCCCCACCCAAAAGATCTGGTATCACACTGTAGGTGTTACTAATTAGCATCTCTATTAAAGATTCCCCAGTGAGAGCCTTGAATGAGCCCCCCGTCCCCAAAGAACCTTCCCCTGGATGGTCCTATCTCAGTTTACAAAATGTGTTCTGGAGAGGACCTTGGGGTCTGGGCACACTGATCCCTCTCTACAAAGCTTCTAAAATGTTCAGTCTCCCAGCTTGACAAACAAGTCCCAGAATGCAGGCAAGAAGCACTAAGAACATAGAAGTTTTAAAAAGGTATAAAAGAAAAGGCCAAAAATCATCATGGCATCAGTCCAACTTCCACACTGTTGTCTTTGCCCCCGCCACATTTACTTAACACCTCTATCAAAAGCCAACAACCACCACAGAAAGGCCTCCCCACACTCTGCATTATGCTAAGAGAAGATGTCCTGCCATAGTGACTTGTGCCCTGAAGAGGCACGAAGGGCAGCAGGGCACAACTTCCACTGCAGTTTGCAAACACCTGCACAGCAGAAATAAGCAGTAAGCCAGATATTTTTAATGTGTCAAGCTACTGGTCTCAATACCCATAGCATATGTGACTGGGTAAGCTTCAGACATCGAAGTTAGTTATTTGCTAAATTTCTTTTTTTATGAGTGATGAGGGGAGGAGAACAATAAAGATGCTGTGAGATTCATTGCAAAAGCCACAATTAACAGTAACTACAAGACATTGAAAAAAAAAAAGCACAGGATTCTCATCACAACATTGACAAAACAAACAAAAATTTAAACAGCCTGTATTTACAGTGTCATTAAAAACACAAATCACTTCATTCCCTTTTAGTCTTTCACGTATTCCCTTTTAGTCTTTCACCATATTACATCTACTCACTCAGTGTCTAGGACATTACTATCATGTTTGCACAGAAGGTGAGTACTACTTCCAGCACAGAAGGGCTCCAAGCAAAGGAACCTTCCTCCACTCTGAGAAAGGTTTCATCCCTCCCAGATCCTACAAGAGAATACCCTGAAAAATTACTTCTCTTGTGCTTACAGGCTTCTTCAACAATTCACTATGTTTAGGCAAAATACCAGAATGAAATTATCTTTGAAGAAGGCTTTTTTCCCTTAAAAATATATCCATACACGTATTTTCCTGTATTACAAAAAACATTCAGGGTAAAATAAATTTAAGTTTTCTAGGAAAAAAAAACCAACCCCACACTATTTTCCTGTGTGAGTCAGGAAAATACCTTTGAAAATACCCTTAACTGACGCAGAAGGGATAAAGGGTGGCTGCTTTTGATGCAATTACAAGAGTGGGGTTGGAGAAACAGAGAGGAAACAAAGAGCCTAAGCTGCTACAGAAGTGACAGAAGCTTTGGAGTGTAATTAGGATACTTGCCCTTGAAACAATGGATATAATGGAAAACAGTGGCTCTTCAACTGCTTCTTTCCCCTATCAAGGGATGCTGCTTCCCTGAGCTCAACAGCATTTCTCTCCACTCTCATCTCGAGTGATTACAGAGATGTTTTACTGGCTGGGCCAAGGTACACCAAGATGCCATAAAATGCATTCCACACTGGAATCAGGCCTCAGCTGAGCACTGTAATGGCCTGACACAGCACATCAGATTTGCATCGAGCAATTTAAACAAATCATTTTTGGCACCAGTTTCCCAGAATAGCTGCCCCAGTCTTAACTGGTGGATGTGCTCTCTGTGACAGGTAAGGCCAGAAGTGGGTACGGTCTAAATTTAAGGTCAACTAGATGGAAGCAGATGTTTACAGCACAAAATCAGCCACAAAGGTCACAATGAGCCAACTAAATTAATTTCACCTAAACTCCTAGACCTCCTCTTTGTGCCTTTAAAGCACTCAGTGTTGGTCCTACTTAGTACAAAAATCATGTCATTTCAAATGCAAATTCTGCACACAATTTGTAGCCCAGGAGATGAAAAAACTGTAGACTGTGCTTCTGTCATTCATGTTCATGAGACACTGGGAGCACATTTCTCTCAGAACCTGCTGCATGGATGGCTGAATGCAGCAACTCCTGAAGTGCCACAGTTTGCAACCCAGCAAACTGTGACCCAGGGGTCACATTCTTCTCAATCACATCGAATTAAAGCCACTAAAATAAAATCCTAGTGGGCAAGCATCTTCATGTTTTAAGGCATAAAGCAACAAACCAATCTCTCTGAACAAATGCTTCCATCCAAGTCAGTGCTAAAGCCAGAACTAAGGGATTCCTCAACATCACTTCCAGCCACAGTTTTGTACAATTCCAGTCTGATGCAATGTTGCACTCTCCAGCAGAACAGTGAAGGTGTGTGCCAGGCTCTCCATGGAACCAGCCACTGCTGTTCTCCCCAGGTTTGAACCCACTGTACATGAAATCCAAGAGTGTCTTTGTTCCAAAGTTATTTTCCAAGCTGGAGAACACAATATAAGAAACGCCTTCTTTTTACAGCTCTCATTTCTCTGCCATACAACCCTCCACTGTACTAAACTTCTGAGCTAGTTTTTAACAAAATCCAAAAATTTCCAGTGCCTTCATTGCTCTTTTTCAGTCTCATTCTCAAGGAAAAAAATACTGATGAAGGTTGATCCAGACTTTATCCCAGACAAAAGAAATAATAATGTTGGATTTTGTGTTAGTCTCCATCAAGAGGCCTTTAAAGCCATTACATTTTCCACATTGTTATTATGCTAATTGGTGAGAGAGGCTTTTTAAAAAGTTAAGGAAGCTACACATATTCCTACAACTCTTCTTTCACCCCCTTTCCTTCCACTACCCCTTCACTGCCATACCACGAAGAAGTGTACATTTTAACCTCAGGATTTAACTTGGCTATACAGGTTGACAAATGTAACAGAACTAAACTGAGATGGAGAATTAACTATGCCCAGCATCAGGGCAGCTTTCCATACAACTCTGAGGTTGAACAGCACAATCTAAACCTTCCTTTTACCTTCATGAGGCCTCAGCAATACAGAGAGGCTGCAATTACAAAGTGTAATTGGAGACAAAGCTGGGTAATTGAGAACAGGCAGTGATATCACAGGGCAGGGCATGGCTGTTGGACAAGTCCACTTGATTCATTTTTTCCACAAGGGAGGTTTTTAAGTGAAAGAGACAGTGAATCAGCACAACAGATGCATCAGAAGAATTCTTAAAAGACAGACTGATTAACAGTAAGGAGTTGCACTGATCACTTGCTTGTACATTGTACAAACAAGAACAAAATCCAGCAGCTATCAGCCCAAAATACATTATTCTAGATATTGAAAACCTGATTTGTATGTAATGGGGGACAAGAGCAGATCCAGAAAACATGGTTCTTGGAGTTAAGAGTGCTTTTCATTACCTGTACATTTGTAAATCAAGAGGTAAGACCTGATGAAACAAATCCTAGCACATAAGCATTAAGCAGCAACAAGACAGGCACTAACACAGTAGAAATGTGCACACAAATGCACACACATGCATACACAAATGTGAAGGGTTTAAGCCTTTACACTCATCATCATCAGAAGGATGTCCTGATACAAAACCCATAAACATGAAACAGCAAGATGCAGACATATCTCACTAGGCAATAAATCAGATGTACAAAACAAGACTGTTAAGTACTTCAACAGAGGGAATGCACTTAATAACTTCAAGCATCCAAGAAGATGAAGAAGAAACAGGAGAAACAGAACTGTTTTACTGTACAATAAACTATTTAATCTGTACCTTCAAGTACTGCATAGTTTGTGAAAAATATTTTACTACTTATTTGATGACACACACATCGAGAGAACAACTTCAGCACACAATAATACTACTGCCCTTTTTGAAAGTGCTTTGTCTGCTGTCAAGGGCTGCATGTCCTGTAAAACTCTAGCAAATAAATATACCCTTAAATGCACTAATATAATTTTGAATAAATTTATCATGGGTATTTTATGATATAAAACATTATGATATAAAACATGTAATGATATAAAACATTACATAAAACACTAAAGGTGCCATAAACCAAATGCTTACTGTGAAAAAGAAAACAACCTTAATTTTAAATTGCCATCTGAAGGTAATGCCATGAACTGCTCAAGTCTTATTTAATTTTAAAAATTGCCACTTCCTGTATTCAGTTATTCTTCCAGAGCAAATGATTTCATGCTCAATTTTCCCTGCAGAGATACATAAGGCATGTATGAAGGATTCAATTATAAATTATTCCAGTACAATAGAGCACTAAACAGAATTTAAACTTGTTTCAGGATGCAAACGAACAGAAATCCATCCCTCCCCCAAATGAGTTCTTTCCCCATTTACATAACATGAATACAGAGCCATCATTTGCAACATTTCTCAGGTTTACCTGGGAACCATAACACACTTCCAGCTGACTTCTGTGAGAAATTCCACACTGTCAGTTCACTTTGCTAGGACCATAAAATTAAATCAGACTGTGACAGATGGTGTCCAGCCTGTCTGAAGATATTATCTGCCATATAAATATTGATGATTTTATTAAGTTGTGGTCCAAATACACATTTTGAAACAATAGATTCCTATCTTGAGCTAACAGTGAGAGCTTTGGCTATGTTACCGTGACAATAATATGTTCCCCAAGGTAGGATTTAGAAGAGCTGGGCCAAATAATTCTCTTGGCTAAACACTGTTGTATTCAAAGTTGCACAGACTTACTGAAATGGGAAAAGAATGCATTAGTAGATTTAGTGAACTACATGGATCTCAGCACCCTGCTGAGAGATGGCTCAACCTCCTCTGCTACTGAAAACTCTGGTTCCTGGGTCACTTCAAAAGCTTTCAATATATTGCCTTTTCATATAAAATCTTTCTTGCTGCACTACTTGCTTGGGAATGTTTCATTTCTTAAATTTAATTCTCATATAGGAGCTTGGACAACTCTTAGGTTTTTTTTTTTCTCAAGCTCACCAGGTGATGCTTTCACTTACCTAGTCCCAATTCCACATTTCTTGCACATAAGCAAGTCTTAAACCAAACAGTTCTAACTAAGTCTAGGATTACAGATTATCAGAATTAGCAGTGCAGGATCATCTTTTTAAAGCAATTGGGTTGACTGCCTCTGTTCATTTGGTTCCCCTGAGTATTTCTTCCAAATAGGTGATTTCAAAGGTGTTCTTGCTCCCCTTTGGGAACAGAATGATCACATAATGAAAAAAGCATTTTTGGATGTTTTATTTTATCTCAGGCCTGACCTAAGAAATAGGTCAAGAAGGTTTCACTTCAACTAGGGAGTTGTAAAGGCTGCAGCTCATAGAGACAGAAACTAGCCCTGAGGACTCCAGCATTGCCTGTGAGTTAAAAAGAAGTAGAACAGCTAAGCTTTCATTTGATTTGTAGAAAATTCATTCACAGCAAAACACAGCGAGGCAGGGTAGGGCAACTACCCAGTGCCATATTCATGAGATGCACGTTCTCAAAGTGTGTAGAAGTTCCCTTCACCACACCTGCTTTCCACACTTGCTGCCTCAGGAATGCTTGTGATGCTCTCAAGTGCTGGACAAAGGCAGGAGAGTGTGTATTACACGGGATGCTGCACCAGCACCTGCACGAACCCTTCCCACCTGAGGCAACTCTGCCCAAGGGAGCCTTGGCTGCCTCTCCTCAGCACAGCAGCAGCAGCAGCTCACACTGCATCCCTCTGTGTCACACAGGCTGGCGTGGGGCCGGAGAAACCACCTGAAAAACCACATTTCCTCTTCCTCCCACAGCTCCTAATGCAACCCAAGGTCCCTGTTAGTGAGCACTGCAAGGCAGAATGGGTACAAACACAATTTAATGCCACACTTGGACACTGTTTGCCAAGACAAAGCAGCAGACATACTTGAAGAGAACCAGAGTAACACCCTTGGGGCTGTTGCTTCCATGGCATTCTCAGATGCTGCTACCACACAGCATTGTGCAGGTCTGTCAAAGCAACACTTTTAAACACCATATTTCAGTGCTGATTCTGGAACAAAGCAGCAGCTAAGTGAGGACAATGTACTGTGCTGTGCTCTGTAATTGCCCAAAGGTGCCAAATAGTGATGTGAAAAGAATATAATTCCAAGGCAGCATATTTCAATTTCAGAACTGAAGTAATAGCTCAGATATAACAGAGCTATTCATGTTTTCCAGGCATTCTCATTCCACTTAGACAATGTTTGTGCTTCTAGCCCTTTCCCCTCTTCACTGCCTCAGCATTCTTCATTTCATCTTGCCATATTGCAAAGAATGTCTCAGAAATGCAAGAAGGAAAGACAAAAACAAAACCCCAAAACTCCCAAAATTTACACATTCATAAAAATCCTGCCAAGGCCAGAGAACCGTGAGGATCCTAATCTGTTTACCTCACTGAAAAAACAGAGAGATGGTGTAAACAATGTATGTTTTCCTATACTGGAACAAAGTATCTGACCTAGACAGCCATGCAATCCTATAAATCAGAACAAATTTACAGCCAGCAATTGGAATCTCAATCTAGGCAAATCTGAAAAATTAAAAAAAAAATTTAAAAAATCAACAAACCAAGTCCTGCAAGTCATGCCAAAAGCACCTGGAAGGCCTCAATCTAATACTGCATTATTTCTACTGACAGGAAAGTCAAGACCATAACCTGCCTCAAGGTTTCAAGGCTCAGACAACCACTTCTGTTGACTGAAAATAGTTTGCAGAGGCCAGTTTTCAAGGATTATTCTTATAACTTATCTAAATACATCACTGAAGGAGGACTGCAACATCCTAGTATGTTTACGACAGGGAAGAGGGGAAATATTTTGGGGGAAAAATATTATTCCTGTTTATTAAGTAAAAGAAAACTAAGAAAGTTCAAAAGTTAAAGACCGATAGCAACTGAAATAGATAGCTGGCTGCTGGAAATAAAAAACAAAACCAAAGTTAGCATCTGCAGAAAATTCTGTGATCTGCCTTCAGGAGAGAAAGAGAGGCTCTTAATTGTAGTTAAGCAAATGGCCATTTTAGAGAAGGAAATAACACTGGGTCTCTGTATTTGAGTCCTAAGAATTAACATACTGTGGGGATGGATTTATCTGCAGTGAGTTTTATTGAGGGCCACCTCAAACTTCTGTGATACCCTGTGTTTACTTGACTAGAGCCGAAATCCAGGACAAAAACCAGAGAATGCACTGACTGACACTTACCCGGCAGGTCTCCCTCCAGTGTTTTTCCCTCAGTGATTTGGCTTATTTGCTCTGGACTCAAGCAAAAATAACACATTATGGAAATCATACACTTGGAATCCAAACAACCCTCTTGGGTGAGCTGGACTTCTTGCATCTTATGGAGCACGGTTCTGTCATCTCACCATGAGCACTTGAGGACAGTTGAGAGATCTGAAGTCCAAGACCATCTCCACAAGCTTGGACAGTATGTGGCTGGACACTAAGGAGAACTACATCCCTCCTGGATTAGCAACCAGGTAACAACCAAAATTCCCTGTGGCATTTCACATCCCGCTGGTATCTGTGTTTATGCACCTGATTTGGGCTCCTCATGTCCTTGGGTATCAACCCCACACCAGCCTGTTGTCAGCTCCGAGTCAAGCTGCAACTTATGACACTGCTCCAACTTATCTTCCACTGTTACCACAGACAGATACCCCATGAAACATCTTTTGTTTCCTCTTCTTTTGCTCCCAGATTTGAGGAGTAATCTTGACATGGATTCCTTTCAAGCATGGCACCTTTCCTCCTGAAACAAAGCACCAGGTGCCCCGATGAATCCTTGTCAATCAGTGAAGCTCTTTCATCTGCATGCAGTGTCATTTAGAGTAATCACCAAGGCATTAAACCATCCAGGAGGTGACAGCTGACACACTTCCTGTGAAGTGGCTTTGGCATGAAAGACATTATGGGTATTAAAAAGCATTAATTTTAAGACAGCAATTGTTAAAAACATCACTTCTCAACTAGTAGCACCTTCCCATGAAGAATGTCACACTCACCTTTTTCTCAAATGGCAAGATTCACAGGAAAGGAACATTCTACATTTTTTTAAAATTAATTCCTGAAATCAAGCCAAAAATCCTGAAATTCCTACAAAATAATAGAATTAATCAGAACTTAGTGAGAAAGCCTCTTGAAGGAAACAAAAACATAGATGACAGCAGCAAAAAGATATCCACCCTTGACCTCAGGGATCACTGCACAGATTCAGTAAATCAAGTTTACACAAACAGAAATTGTAGAGCACTTGCATATCTCTTTTTCAACTGACTTTTCTTAAATAAATTCTTAATAATTTCCAGTTGCAAGCATATTTATTATCACCACAGAAAAAGGTGTGTTGTTTTTTGAGTGCTTCTGTAGGTATAATCTTAACATTTGTTATAAAAAGTTCAAAGCTGCTCCACTTTAGCATCTGGTCAGCTTTTCTTTTTCCCTTTAGGATAGAAATACCTTTTGCCTATATCTTCAAACCAGCAGTTCTCAGAGAATCTCATAATCTGCATTGTTGCATTGCTTTATGAAGAGGTTCTCTCATTAACACAGAAAATTATTGGAAATGAGATGAGGAGTTCAAATGTTTTGTGCTAAAAAAAAACATGAAAAAAACCCCAACAAGTTACCATTACCAAGATTTACCACTACAGCATTATTGGTAACATGGAAATTGATGCCAAAACCAAGTAAATCTTAATTTTTAGTGGATACCCAGCAAAAGTTTATAATAATCCTTTTTTTTTTTCCACCCAATTGGCATTGAAAGGATTGGGAAAGAAGACATAGAAAAAAAACCCCAATTCTTCAAATGTTAACTGGAAAAGAAAGCATTGCCAATCCATGAAATTCCTATTAAAGTCATGACATTTCACTTCACTTTCCCCCGTAGGCAAGCAGCAAAGAAGAAGAACAAATTCCAAAGTAATTTTAACTTGTTTCCTATCACCAAAAAAAAAAAAAAAAAAAAAAAAAAAACAAAAAACAAAAAGAGAGATNAAAAAAAAAAAAAATCAGAATCACAGAACAGATGGACAAAATGCTATATAATGAAACCTTCACGCTGGGGACTGTACTCAATATCTGCCAAAAATAGCCACAACAAAACTGCCCCAGATCACTTCACCAAACCCAACATCTCGTACAGATCTTCTTTTAAAATCACTGGGCTCAGTGAGAAGCCTGGATGGCTACAAGTGGCCCATTGACACATCTGTCTCTCGGGCCTGTGGTTCCCTGGATGGAATCCAAACCTCAGGGCTGTGATCCAGCGCTTCCCATACGATGCCTGGGGAGGAACAGGCTTTCAAGCCAAGCTTATCTAAAGCTGCAGGCGTGAAGGATGACAACCTTAGAGGAAACATTTCCCACTGCACTTGATCCAAATTCCTTTCTCTGTCCAGAACATGGACAGCCCAGGTCTCCTCTCACAATCCCTGTGAAGGACTCCTGTTTATTTCTCAAGTGCAGCTGAAAAAAGTTGCAGCACTTTTAGCTAATAGCTCAATGGCATAACCACTTGCCCAGGCAGTGACAGGCTTGGATTCACTGCACAGAAGTGAATGCAAAACCCAAAGTCAGAAACAGAAAGCACAGGGAAAATAACTTGCTTGTGCAGTTCTGCAAAAGGGGTAAAAGAGGATCCTTGGGTTTATTCCTACGACTGTTTAAGCAGACAGAAGCAGTTTCTGGAGCACCAAAAATAACTCAGACCTGTGCTGTATCTGCAAAGCCACTAAGATGGCAGGCACTGCCTTTCACATCTCTCTCTCTCTGGCTGCTTTTCGTAAATAAAGTATTCACAGCTGCAGTGACAGAGAGCCCAGTTTAACAGATATGAATGTTTTCAGCTCTACCCTATTTCTCAATCCCTACATTTAACGGAGACGTAGGTGATTATCTCATCAGATACATACAGAAGGGCTTAGGGGCCAAGATAAGGAAGTGATAAGACTTTACAGCTTTGTGTATTTAAAAACCCACAGATTGTGAAGACTTGTCCTTCTTGCCACTGTTCTGAACAGCAAAGTGGAGATGAGGGATAAGCCACAGACCAGACTCAAAATTTTAAACAAGCTATTTTTTTTATGCTCAACTCCTAACAGCTGAAGATGAATCATTTATCAAAAATACTTGTCTGTTATTAGATACATGATACTGGGGGTCTGGTGCTGTCAGGCTGGCTCTCATTTACTCGATGATTTTTAGCCTTTGAGGCAGATTAAGGCTAAGGAGCTCTGCAAGAAGGGCAAGTTGCAATCAAAACAGGCTAAAATAAGATGTTTCTGTCTTCCCCAAGATCATCACTAGTGTTTCTACACAGCTTTCCACAGGCCAAAACTAGTCTAGTTCCAAAGTTTACTGCTACTACCAACTGCTGAAAATCAGCTCATCCACAGTGGTACCACCCTACTCCTATCTGCAGGCCATGCCCCAGTCATCTGATGGTTTCCAATCGCTGCACACTGAATTATCATTTTCCTAGTTTTATTATGTTTTCATGAATTATACCAGATAACAGTTGTTACCAAATAATTTACTTCCTGCCCTAGAAAACAGTTATGTGCTATGCCTGAGTGAAATGAAATTTAAAAATATCCTGTTATCCCCTTTTGGAGTGTTTTGACTTCTTCCCTTCTGCTTTTTGCTTGCATCCTTCACTTAAAACTTCATTATTTCAGAAAGAAGCAAACACTTTGAATTTTATTACTCCTGCAAATCTAGGGGTGGGTTTATTTAAAATATTATTAAAGAAAGATCTTTAAGTAAAATGTTTATTGTCAATACAGAATAAACCAACAACAGCTACAAGACTGCTTCCATCAGCCCACTGGCCCCAGTATGAAATCAGTTTGCCTTGGACAAGCCAAGAGGATGATTCAGGTGTTTCTGGATGAGAGAGTAAGCCAGATCCTTGGATAACAGAACCAGCAAATAAATAAAGGCAAACTGACTCCAGTGACTGGCTTGATTTAGCATTAATGAAATAGTACATTTGTTTGGGTATTTTTATATCTACCCTAACACTTGTGAACTTAGATTATTCAAATTGTTAATATCCTGGGATACAATCCTCGAAAGCAGTTTGAAAGTTCAACGTAGACCTATTCTGACATGATCAGCTGAGTGAATGTCATTTTACAGTGGTTATCCTGGTGACTGGAGAGATTTCTTGTCAACAAAAACCTTGTGTGACTCTCCCATCCTTTCCACTACACGGAAATGCAAAACCTCAGCAAGACTGGAACATTGGTGCCTAAAAGAAAATGCTGGAAATTCCAGATTACAGAAGTCACTTTCTGAAACATGTCTCTAGCCAGAGAGGCTGTTTTTATTCAGCAATGGTTACTGCTCCCATTTGCTTTTTTCCAGTAATAACTTACCACAAGAGCAGTTGGTCCCTTGTCATCTTCACAGAAAAGAAAGCATCACAGTTATGTGCAGCCACCACACCTCCTTTATGCAATTGCATCTCTTCTTGAAAAGTCAGATCTAAACAAAAATAAGCATGAATTATCTTTTTTTTTCTTTCCTAGAAAATGCATGGAGAAACATGGCTAATTTTTCCAATAGAATCTATTTTTTCACAAACAAATGCATACATAACAGCCCTTTCTGCATAGACACCAATAATACACAAAAGCTAGCCAAAAAAACTCCAAAACCCTACTTTTATTTGATCATGTCATGCAAGTTTTATGATCAGTTTCCATAAAATGATGGAAACCCATGTCCAGAATGTAATTTTTCTACTTGCAAATTCTGCAGGCATGCATTATGCAGACAGGTAAGCACAGAAGCAACGTAACCATCCACTACAAAATATATTTTAGCCCATTCCAAGCAAGTCTTTTTCCCCACATTGCACAAGTTTCAACATGGGAAAAGAAGTGCTCAAGTGAGTAAAGATTACAGTGAAGTAGACTGAAGATACAATGGTTTCTATTTCAGGTTCCATACTATCTATATCACAGAATTTTGAAACATTTTGGCTTGGAAGAGACCTTAAAAATCATCATGGGCAGCGGCATCGAGTAGAATTTCAAACCATCAACCATAATTTTAAAGCCATACTTATATTCCAGTGATCTTATTATATACATGTTTTAGAACTCTTCTGATTCCTACACAAATTTCTTTACAGCTGAGTATGGTATCATTTGACTTCCACTGGTGGGAAGAGAGACTTCAGGCTACTGTTTACCCCCCAAATATTCCAGAATGGCTGTGACTGCACATCAGCTTTGGGCTGGATGCCAACAGCCACCTGGTAGCTCTGAGAGATCTCCAAGATATTCCCTGATGCTCCTGCTTAGTGCATGTCACACAGCATCACCACTGGTATTAAAAGGAGCTCTCCCTTGGGTCCAAGCTGGCCCATACCACTGACCTTCTCCTTCTATCCCAGCACAACACGGTGCAGCTTCACCACAAACTCTCCCACTTCTCCATTACCTTTCCATACATGCACACACACACACCACACACAAAAGGGTATGTAAAGATAAATTAGAGAGCCTTGAACCACTGCTATCATCACCTTTGTACTCCCACCCACCTCTTGCTTCTTGCTGTATGTGGGACTTCTGAGTCCATGCACACCTTCACTGCTCCCTGTACCAGGCCCTGAGGGGCTGCTCTGGAACACACAAAGGAAGGAAAAGCCTCCCACTGAATTCAGCAGTGGCACTTCAAGCCCTTGGGCAGGTCACAGCCCCTGACCTGGGGCTCCAGCCATTGCCCCCAGCTCCCACTGCACCTGCTCACCAAGCTGCTGGCACTGTGGGTGCTCCTCAACACAGGCAGTTCTTGAGCACGATGGAAACATCAAGGCATCTCTTTTAAAGATTTTAGCTATTTAAAAAAAAAAGAGAGAAATCCTCCCTTTGCACTTCTAGAGCACATGGGGCTTCATCTTTTCATTTAGTTTTGATTACAATCAATGGAATGGGTGCACCTGCAAAAGCAGCATTCCATAGATACGCTAGCACCAGCACCTGTGTGCACATCAGCACAGTCATGTAAAGTAACTATATAATACAAGCCTGTAAAATACAACACCTGCAAAGGGCCCATTTAATTAAACCCTTCCCATCCACAGGCAGAGCTGAAGCAGTTCAAGATCCGAGATAAAAGGTGTCAGGGAAGATAGACCTATTATTTATCACACAGCAAGTAAGACCAAACATAAAAGACTAACCAATAGCCTTTCCAATCCCACACTGCCAGCTGGCACTAAATGATAAGTGAAAGTGCTGCAAACTGCTTTTTCCTTGCTTTTATAACCGTGCAATTTTAATACGTGGTTCATGGCACATTGCCATTTCCATTTTTTGAGTGCAAAAGGCTTGTACAGGGAACAGGGAGTACAGCCAACAGAACCAGATCTACCTACAACTTTGAACTAAAATTCATTGTTTCATGGGTGAACAGCAAATGTTTGGGGTTTTGCTTAGTTTTCACGTTCAACACTATGTATTTCTTTGAACAAACTGTTAAAATAAGCTTTTAATAAATGCATTATCACCAAGAGGCTCTCATTTATCTTTAACTCTGCCCAAATCAACTTTGCCAGAGGGATTCGCAGCCACCTATATACAAAATCTCACAGGAGCAGCAGAATCCCTCACACTACAGTCTGTGGTGGGTGGAGGCACAGGACTCAGAAATCTCAACACATATGGACTCACTGCATTCAGCCCTACCACTTATCTGTAGGGTTGGACAGGAGAAGCTCTGACTGATTCACCCTTGCTCTATCCAACCCCATATTCATAACCACCCTACTTCAAGAGGTCAGTCTCAAGGACAAAGGGCTTGGTGTTTCAAACTCCATAGAAGGCACTTTTGTCTGAGAAGTGTGCATACAAGGAGCTAGTGGCATGATGGTAACTATTCACACTTACTTTCTAAAGCAGATAAAAGGCCAGTATGCATTGTTAAAAGAAAAATCTCTTTGATCCAACTTTTTCCTGGAAATAATAACAATCAAAAAGAGAGTTGTAGTTACAAACCTATCCAAATAGCGGGATGCAAGATTCGTGGTGAATTTTACCTGCACATGATTATTTGTGGGTTTTTAAAAATCTATTGTATTTGTGGTGAGTCAGTGTAAGCAGTTCCCCTTTCTGCATTTAAATCGCTAACTGAGCGGGCTAAAAAGGCAGATTATATGACAGGCTTCTTTCAAAACCTGGAGACTCCCAAGACCGTTCTAAGAAAACTGATAAGCAGCCTAGAAACCTGCAAATTCAGGGATAATGGCAGGGATTAAAAACGAACACATCTCAGAATAAGATTAATGCGATTGCATGTCGACGTTGCAGAATTACATTGGCATAACAAAGCACTGCTGTTGGGGCCTGACTGAAATAACTGCTGCACTGCCTCTAAATGAGACAGCAATTACATTAAAAAAGCACACAGACACAAATGTTTTACAGAAAACGCTGCTTTGTGAACATCTGCCTGGCAGGAAAACCAGGCAGTCCCTTAAAGGTTTGAATAGGAAATCCCATCCATCTCTAGCACCTGAATTCCCCCCTAAATGACACAGCTGAACTAAACCTCCTGAAATAAGTATACTGCAAAACTCTGAATCTGGGAATTTAGTTTGGTTTCCACTTTAACAATCTTTTACAGTACCTCCAACAAATAAGAACAGAAAGAATTATTTTAAAATTGATAGTTATGTTTACATTAAAAGCCCCTCTAATAGTTTTGAAATCTTTAAGGGAAGAGAATTTTCATATACACATATATATACGGTACAATAAGAAAAATAAATGCTGTAGGCTATCAGATTCATGTTTTTGGTGGGTTGTGGTGTCAAGCATCTGAAAACACATTGTGATATTTCAATAAAATAAATTAATTTAAAATTTGTTTGAATGAATACACAAGATACAAGAAAACCTTTTTCTTGAGGGAAGATTAGGCAACCAAAAATCTTAGTAATTCAAAATAAAAAGCTTTCAGAGATAATCCTTCAAAAGTCCAGGACTCATAGAGTGCAACAACAACAACAAAAAAAATCCACAAGCCAGAAAACACAACAGTATTCTAAAGGAAGACAGAATCATACCAAAAGTCTTCAAAGCCAAGATGTATTTAATAATCTATCTCATTATAATTTATCTTCTACGTAATCAGGAATGTAACTTGGTTGTGGAAGACATATAGACCAAGATTACAAAAACAAAGAGTATCTCAGAGAATACCACCAGATAAAATTATTAACAAATTTATCAGCCAGTTCTGTTATACCACTTAGCAAAACCAGAGTCATTGTTCACTATGCAGTCAATGCCTCAAGAAAATCAGGGTTTTGTTTTGTTGAGGATCTTTTCCTAACAGTTACAGCAAAAAACAATGCAAATCTCTTGTATGTCCAGGACTTGCTGAGAGCTTCTCTTGAACGCAAATGTTTTCTCAGCCACAGCCCTTGTGAGGAAGGGAAATCAGAGAAAACTCTCAGGAGAATCTGACCTCATGGCAGGCAAGGGGGATAAATGGGAATATGAGGAGAGCATTAACTCAGCTGTGGGATGCCCTGGCCTCGCCTGTGCGTTGAGACAAACACACACACACGTTTTTATAGCATCAGAAACTGCTTGTTGTGGAGAACTTAAAGGAAAAAAAGAAAAAAAA
>VXAC01004649.1:278558-352392 GCA_013399225.1 Rhipidura dahli | reverse complement strand
TTCTTCTTATTCTGGGCTTCCACAGATGAAAAGAGGCAAGTCACCATGACCCATAATTTTTGGAATTTGCAACATTTACTTAGTACAAATACTATACTGTTTATTATATGGGGATATTAAAAGCTATCTAGAGAAAAGAAAACAATGTGTAATCTCAGTGTCTGCAAGTTAAACAAGGGTTAACAAAGGGAACCAGCCTGGCCAGAAATGGAAAACAATCACTGAAATATTCAAAATCTTTTATTAAAATAAAGAGGTGACATCTTAATATCTGTTGGTTGGGTTTTTTCTTCTGCAGAGTTTTTTTGCAGCTTAAAGTCCCTTACCCACCCAGAAACTTTGGAAACTCTGAATCCCCTGTAAAGCAGAAGTGATGATGTGATTCTCACCAGCTTTCCTAAAATGGGTGAGTCTTTCTTGCTTGATGAAGTGTCCACTGCTGCAGTACAGAGTTGTGTGCCTGCACATAACACAGCAATAATGCCCATGACAGGTTAATGATGACTTCAGACTTCTGTGGAGGCACAGGAGCAGGGGTTGTTCCATGGAGGAAGGCAAAGGATGCTTCCACAGGCTTTCTTCATTGCAGGATGTAGATAATTACTTGGTGCTGGGTGGAGGTACAGGCACACCTGTCACCCAGACTCCTGGACCCTTTTCCTCTCTCTTCCAATGCCTTTCAGTCCCAGCATTTGATTTTGCTGGTTACCTTCACATTTTCTCCAAACCATTTAGAGAAACAACCTAACAGGATATTTGATGGGGAAAAGAAAAAAAAAAAAGAAAAAAAGAAAAAAAGGATTTGATAATTGATCTGCATTACATTCCCTTAATGCTCCACCTGAAATTTTTTTCTCAGACAGAAAAGGTATAAAATCATCTTATGCAAATATCATAGGTATTTTAGAGATAATTCAATGTCTGAGTTGTAACATCTCAAATTTCCAACCAATCTTAAAAGAACTATGTTAGAAAATGCTTTATGAGACTTATTCTAAATAAAATATCATCATGATTCAATTCAGATGTAGTGGTGGTAGATGTAGACTTATGAGTAAGCTGAGAGGGATGCAGCCTAACTTTCAGGTCTATAGAGGGAAAGGACTTCTGGCTTCCAAACAACATTTTTCACAGAAATTATTGCAATATGACTTGGGGAATGAACTCAGGCTCTCTCGATGGTTAAAAGGCTGAAACCAAGTTTGGTTATTAGGGGACAATGAAATGGTTGCACAGAAACACTTCAGAAAAGTAGTAAAAGCCTTGGATGGAACCTAAATCCTTGTAGTCTTGAAGACTGTTACTTTTGACTGATTCTTCCGATTTTTTAAAAATTTCTTTTCAGAAATCAGTCAGTTGTATTTCCTTTTGACTAAGTTGTCATTCCAGGCTGTTTTGGATTTACTTCTAGGAATACAGTCATCAGTTTCAGCTGATGTTATGCTACTTAAAGGATTTCTTTATTCTGACCTCTCAGTCTATGTATGCTTATGGGTGCACAAGCTGGAAACCTTGACTGTAATGAAAGTCCCTTCCTAAGGCATGCAGTTTTAAATATTTTTCCTTTGTTTTATTTAGTTTCATCTATAATTCATGGAAATATCTTTTTCTAGTAAAATGCTTACTTTGCATTCACTTCCAGTTCTATTTAAGAGAATGAAAAAATTATCTTCCAGAAGATAAATCAGTCTCATGTCTTCCCCATTTGTGCCTTTTCAAAGCAAGGCTAAATCTTTTTGATTTAATCTGAAACTATATAGCATTTTCATACAGATTAGTTTTTAATTTCCTGTGTAAAATGTCTTTTCTGAGATTGTATGTGGGCTTTAAAGGGGTGATTATACATTCCTGAGTGTGAAGTGATAAACTTCATTTACATTTACAAAGACTAAGGACACACACTCTTTCTTAGTTGTGGCTCCATAGGCTGCTGTTGCCTTCACTCATCCCTGCCAAAGACAAATGTTCCCTCAAATTTCTTTGGGAGCTGCTCTCTGGCCTCTTTCATCCCAAATAATCCAGACTAGGACATCTTCAAACTAACTGTGAAAGGATCCTGAGCTGTCCAAAGCTTAGAGGTGAACCTAACTAGACCTTTTTTTTACAGTGGACAGACCATAATCACTGAGAGGACTGTAAATTTCTAAAGGCTACATTTGCATTTAGCCAGTCGATGTTTAAAATACAGAAACTCAGTTTCTTCTGAGTGGGAATATAATAATATAATAGACCTTTCTCCTCACATTCTTTGTCTCAGTCCAGCAACATTTTGTGGCATTTTGGGTTGCAGCAGGCCCCACACAGGCTGAGTATTCCTGCGAAATCTGAGCTCATGGCTGCCCCAAAGGCTAGGCTTACTTCCCTCTTCTGACTGTTGTCTGCTTCTTCTTTTGCATGAGCTCTTGTGTTTGCCAGACACCCCCAGCTTTCTGAAGCAGCACAAAACACTCACTTTTGGTGGCAGCAAGCTGTCACATTGACCCAGCTGTCTTGCACAACCTCACCCTTGGTGCCTCTGGGTCACTAAGAAAGAATTTCTCTCTTGCTTCAAAGACTTGGCTCTGTGATTTTTTGCTTCTTTCAGGCATCTGCTAATATCTGCCCTTGCTGCAGGCTTCCTCCCCACTGGGTCATGCCCTTATGCTCCAAAAAACTTTCCCAATGCAGGGCCCTCCTTCACCCAGAGCAGGGCAGGCAGAGCAAGGCAAAGGGGCAAACTCCTGGCTGGGCACTGAAAGGGAACAGGGAACACCGAAAGGACACAGCACTCTGTGCATGCATTGCTATATAGCATCCCTCATACCCGGCCAGGGGCAGCAGGGCTTGCAGATATGCTGCAAATCAGAGTCTTTTGGGATGGGGGGAAAAACTGGACTTCTTTCTATAAGGAGGGCTTTGGACTCCAATTCAGTGGTGATCATTTCAGGTTTGTTGCATTCCCTCTTGTTTTACTGAGAAACTCAATCATTATTTGAAAAAGATGGAATTTATATCTTTGCCAACCAGAAACAGCTTACTAAGAAAGGTGTGTATTCATTATTTTTTAAAACAATATTGACAATTTTAAAAAATGTTAAACATATATATTTTCTGAGTATTTAGCAACTTTTTCTTAGTCACTCAGTTGCATATTTATGGGTTTTTTTATATTAGATCCAGAACATCAAAGATAAAGCCATTTACTTCAACTTGTGCTTGTCCTCCAGGATAAGCACTTCACAGCTTTATGAATGGGAAAGGTACTTCGCATTCTCTAGAAAGATGTTCTGATTATTGATGTGTACACATAAAAGCAGTTGTAGCCAAAGCCAGCCTAGCATTTTGGCAATGAACAGAAAATCAGATTTTGAACTTGTGTTTGGCAGAAACTGCATTTTCTGACACTGTGTTATATCGGTCTTTCCACCAGAAAAGTACTCAAATTCCCACCCATGCTTCTCATGTACTTTTTTTAAGGTTCCAAAGACACAGATGTGGTTCTGCATTGAGCCTCTTCTGGCAAGGGACTGAGCCAGTGTTTAATGACGGGCTGGTTCTGTGTGTTTGGCTTCTTCTCTCCAGCTAATGCACGTTGGCTGCTGCAGCGGGAACATGACGAGGGGAGCTGTGGAGGGAGGCCACTGTACCCTCTCCACTGATTCCTGTGCCCCTTCCTACCTACTTCCAACTTTCTGATGGCTGATAAGAAGCAGATCGGGGCTGCCTGAGCAATGTTCATTTATAAGAGAACCACTCTGTCTGGAATCCTAAGAAAAAGGGAAGGATGGGTTGAAACATCAGGACAGGTTGTATATAGTCCTCAGACTTTTTGTTGGACAGTGTTTTCTGGGCCTTATCTTTTTGAAGACGTGTAATTGTTTACAAACTGTGCAAAGCACAACATCAGAGCAATCAGACTGGTGTTATTGCCTGAAGATTTGCTTACATTAATAGAAACAAACCCCCATAAAAATAGGCTTGCTGTATATGATTCAGTAAGAGTTTATTAAAGCCCTGGGATCAAGAGAAAAAAAATTCACCAAGACTGTATACATCAGTATGGACAGTTTCATTCATTCTCCTTTCTTGAAAAAAAAAAAAAATCAGTTACCTATTTTTGAGGCTTTGTTGTTGATATTTGTAAATATTTCAAAGAAAAGACATGTTAAGTACTACCACCTGCATTAAATGAAGCAGCAAAATTTTTGAGTGGCAACTTTTTTGAGGGGAGAAGGCTATAACATGACAGTGAGAAATTCTGTTGTCATGAAAAAACTCATGTTCAAAAATACAGAGAACAAAGGTTCAAGAGGACATAGACTTACAGACATAGGTTATGTTAGTTATACCACAGATGTGCATGCTAAAATAGTTGAAGAATTCGTTCAGATGGTTCTTCCAGGACTGAAACCTAATAAAGCACCTCTGAGTATCCCCCTACTAATATAGAAAATCTTTTCTTCAACTTATTCCTCCATAGATGGTTTACTGTAAAGAAAATTAATTGCAGCCCAGGAGCGGGGAACAAGTCAGAATTCCATCTGCTATTTATCCCAGCTTGTGCTTGGATATTATGCTTCATTGCTCTTCTGTTTCTTAATCCTTGCTTCATAGTCCAGGTCCCACAGCTGAATATAAATCTAAAGTTATGAAAGGAAGGCAGTGGTGAAGAAGAAGAAGAAACCCTTTCTTCTATAGCTAATGCTTCTGTGCTTTCCCTGTTGCCAAACACTTTTTTCTGTTCAACACTGGCTTGGGAATTGACTTGCCTGTGCAGTTGAGTGAAACAGGCATTTCAGTGATGAATATCTAAAGTCAATAAGCTATGAAGAATCAAAGGAGGTAGGGTTAATTTTATTTAAAGTAAAGCATATTTCAACTTTTAGTCAGAGTATTACTGAAATAATGTACTGCAGGTCATAATGACCCATTAAGATCAATTCAATGATGCTTCAAAATATAAATGGTCAGGAAATTGCTGTTCCTGCAAGTGACATTAAAATAATGCATATTTATGCAATACAGTTACTGGCTTTTATTGAAACTTGAAATATTAAAACACATTTTTGGGAAAAAATGGAGAATTTTGAATGAAATTTCTGTTAGTCAAAAGTGTTTTTTTCTTGGAAGACATTTTGGCAGGAGCTCTTAACATATACATCGAAATGCATTTAGAAACACTAAAAAATTGGTTTGGATATGACATAATTCTAATTAAATCCTTTGGCAAAGGAGCAATTTTCCCAACTTCAAGCAAGGAACGTGCTAAAGAAGATGGGCTTCACAAGTAAAAGCACTTTTTATTACAAACCATGTGTCCAGTGCTCTCTATAATGATTCTTGGCACCCAAAGAATGCACATCTACACATAGATGTAAATCCCAAGTCTGTTGACAGAATCAGGACAAGCCTCAGAGGTTCACTTTCTTTCCTAAATTGTCTGGAATATGTTGGCCATGAATGAATATTCAGTGACCTAATTTTTAAAATTACAAAACATTTATTTTCTACCTATTTTTTAGGTATCAGTAGATGGTGATACTGTGAAACAGCTCTTAAAATCAGACCAGCTGATGTATATTATGCAAAGATACATGAGGTATTTTGGAAAAAAATTTTGCCCAATATGGCATTTTTAAAAAAATATCAAACATATTGTCATGGAATTTAAATTACAAGACTCAAATGGAGAGTTAACTATAAAATATGGATCCTATAGATGGAATTGGAAACTGCATTGCAGTTACATGAAATATTATGCATTTGGCAAAAGTGTTTAACTACTGCTTGCATGTGTTCTCTCCTATTGGCCTTACTACAGATTAAAAATGTCTTTTAAGTGTCTTCTTCAAAAAGTCTGAAATACTTTTGGGCATGTAGAGGATGCTACCCCACCACCAGACATCCTGCTTCCTTAGTTCAATCTCTCCCTGTCCCTGGGAAATAAACTTTTGCCCCCCCCAGAACAAATACAAATACAGAATCATAATCTGTGTCAGTGAATCTACCAGAGTTTCCTGAAAGTTGGTGGTAGTACAGTGTTTCCAACTGGTATCATTTTGTACTGACAAAATAGCCTTACTTGAGGCTCCCCTTCCTATTCTGCCTCTTAGATTTTCTCTGTGGAGCTGGGACCCAAAGCCTGTTCACAGCAAGCCCACTCAGGGAAAACTGTGAAGGCTACAGTTACACTGCTGGAACTCTGCCACAGGTACAGCCAAAATATAATTCTGTATAAATTCTGAATCACTATCAGGTGCTGGGGATGAGAGGGCTAGCTGAATTCTCTGTGTCTCCTTGATTAGTGAAAATTGAAGCATCTGCCAAGAAGACCAGTTTCCAAGCTATGAAAGAGAAACCTTCAGAACTCCAAAAACATTTGGGAATATTTTTTCAGAAAGGGTGAGCTGATGATTTTTTGTAGGCAGCTGTAAAAAAACCTGTTTTAGTTCTTAGTACTAATAATATCTCTCACAATTATACTTACATAGCTCCTGTTATATAGAAAAATATGTGAATGCATTTACAGAATAATACCAAGTACCATTGAGCTTACCTAGGCTCAGTTACCCAAAAGTTGGGTATCTAAGCTTTTTATCCTGGTATTTTCCTAATGGAGAGAGGTAAGTGCTTGCAGCAGAAAGTTAATTTCTTGTTAGATGTCAGTCTTGGTGTATTACCTTGTGGGAGTAGTCTTCTCTGAGACCGCTTTGTCCTCTGAGGAAATCTCATCCAAAATTACAATTTATTTACCATTTTTTCAGGAGTAATCTATTAAAGAGTTACGTTATGGGAAAATGGGCCATATTTAAAAAATATTGTGAATCATAGCTTATCAGCTGAGCAATACAAATTAGTTACTATACACTCCTCATGATATTAATTCTAGGTTTTCCTCACCAAGGCTATGCAAAAGTGACCTGCTCTATGAGACCTTGGTGGAATGAGCTGGAATCTTACAATTTTGTCTATTGGTTAATACAACATGAAGTTTTGTGAAGAAAAAAATCTGTTGGATTTTTATATCCTGTTGAGAAATTCCATTAACTCCACAATTTTTGTGATTGCTTTTAGATGAAGCTGTATATGACTTATTGGATGAGGAGAAATATTTAATATCTTGAATTGCGTTTAAGCAAGAATTAAAGTACACAGTGTAATATTTTCCTCCTGTAAACCACAACACAGGTGCTGATTACCCCAGAGGTGAAATAACTCCATTTGTGTCTTAAAGGTCTCTATACACCCAAACTCTGCTTCAAGACATGACCCAAGAGTTCTTCTGTCTTAACAGGCTCTGAACCCTGGGGCTTCTTGAAACCATGTACAGCCCATTTGAACTTCATAGTTAGCTCTCATCTTTCCCTCATACTCAGCACTTTTGGAATGTGAGATTTCTTTATGAGCCTCCATCTGGATCTCTCCAGATGGAAACAGCTGAAAATGCTAATTATTTTTACAAACCTTTTGCAAAGCATGTAGTGTTGATTCACCAGAACAGCACTCACTACAATAAAATGCTTGCTAATTCTGGTCTGCCTACACAAGCCCAGAAGAACAATCTTGGCTTTACTGAAATTGTTTATTTAGCCTGTCACTTTTTAAATGCTTTCTTCACCTCAGAATTACTTGGAGGCGGAAAGGCTCAAAACAGCTCTTCTGGTAATTGCAACCTGGCTCGAAATTCTTGGCACTGGGCTGAGGAGAAATGTGCCAACCTGAGAAGCAGAATCTTCTGGTGGCCTGAAGGGAGACATTGGCAGGACGTTAGGGCACCGTGGGGAAGACATTTGAAAGCAAAAGGCACATGAAATAGTGCATATGTGTTGGTTAATATAGCACAGTATAATTATTGGGTTTCTCTGCATATTGAAAAATATTCAAGGATAAAAAAAAAGGAATTCCCATTTCTAGCAGTTTCTTTTCCCTGAACTGAAGTTTACAGACTTCCCACAGAAACTTAATTTAAAGGTCACTTATGAAAACCAGACTATGTTTTGCACAGCATTGTGTCTGAGCACAATTTTTCAGATATGCCTTATGCTGAGAAGAGCTGGGCAGTTCCACACACGAGTTCCAGTTTCATCCCATTTAAAGATTATCTGAGCAACATGCACTTGGGGCAGCATTATAAGCCCTCTCTATAGTTACTGGAACTGAATAAATCCTCCTGAGTATAAAAGGGTGAGTCTGATTTTAGATGGGTTGAATCAGCTTCTGGTCTCCCCTGGCACTGCAGCTTTTGTTGGTGCTCTAACTAAGCTTACCGGATGAAAGGTTTCATGGTATTAATAAATCCACTTATTGGAAAGGATGGATAGAATATGTAGGCAATGCAATTTTCATTTGATCCCTGTTTTAAAAATGGTAGTACTCACTGAATATATGTGGTGTTCCTAGAATTATATATGGAGATGGGAAAAAAAAGGATTCTATAAACTGAATGGGAGAATCATAGGAGTTATTGTAAAAACGGAGGGAAATATGTCCTCTCTGGAGTCTTTGACTGTTTTTTAAAAAGTCAGCTCTATTGAATTCTGTAACAAGAACAGAATTCCCTAATAAATGCTTACAGAAAAAAAAATGTTTAGGGCATTCTTAAGTTAGAGAAAACACAAAAAATGAAAAGAGATTTCAGCTGTGCTGTGCACATACAACTTCCATCAGCACTGATGGTAAGGAGGGCACAAGCCCACTGGGGAAACAAGCCTGCTGAAATGGCCAAGCTTCTGGGAAGGTGATAGTGGTTCTGGTAGGTGAGACTCTTGTTCTACCCTACCAACAGACAGCACTCGTTTGTGTCTTAGGGATTGGCATTGCTTTCAAAAGGGACAGACAGAGGCCTTTAGTGTCACTTCCAGATTCTTTGCTAACCTGGTGGCATTTTCATTTCAGCAAGGGCTTGCCCTCTCTGAGCTCTGGCAGGAGCAATACGAGCTGCACACCTGCCCATGCGTTTGCGGCGGGGTTTGAAGAAGCTCACCAGAGGGCAGAAGTGATGACTGCTCTCCAGAGCCAGGCTGGCGGCAGCGGGAATGCAGAGCCCTCCGTGCTCCTGTGCCACGTGTGAGCTGTGCTTGGGCGATGCGATGGGGCTGGTGGGGCACTTTTGCATGGACAGACCTCTTCCAGCCTGGCACTCGGAGCTGCTTCTCTACTGGAGCCCCGTTCTCCTCCTCCTCGTGACTAAACTCAAACCAGATGGTACCTCCCAAAGTGAACAAACATTTTTTTTCCTCATTTAGTGCAAGAGTAAAGCAAACAAAATGTTAAAAATGCAAAATACAAAAAGTGGCATGATAAATGTGGTTCTGTGGCAAAGGAGTCACACAGCTATGAAAAGACTTGTTAGATACATCTTGATAAACAATCAGGAAGCTTTAAATAGCTGTACCAGGAAAAATTAAATAAGGAGTACATTTTCCCTTTGAAGTTTTGACAAGGGTAGCAAACACATATTGTACTATTTTTACTAACCTCACTAAGTATTTACATGCTGTTTTTTCAAACTTTTCTTTTTTTTTTTTTTTTTTCCCAAGACAGCTGTGAGGAGACAACATAGCTACTCACACTTTTGGGTACTCTGCAAAAAGAAATGTTGGAGATGCTTTTGGATATATTCTCTCATTGTCTTCTGCATCACAGTGCAACATGTGGGTAGGATTTTCTGTGCTGAAAGGACTGAGAATATTCTTCTGTGCTATTATTGTCACCAAGAAAACTGGTTCTGCTGGCAATGGAAAATGTTAAATTTCAGTCATGTTGGATCTGATTTTTCAATCCCATACTGGAGGGCATGTTGTGGCCATATCTGATTATCGTACATAACATCAGATAACAGAAAGTGTGGTGCTTTATAAATTTAAAATACCTAAACAAGGGTTTTTCTGGGGGTGAAACCAGATTTCTCCAAGTCACACTTGTATCCTTGGCAGCTAGTAGTTCTCACCCCATGGATGGAGCCTGCCATTTGTACAGCTCGTTCAGCCAAGAGCTGAAAAAGTACATCATGGATGTTATTTCATCTCCAGATGTTCTGTGTGACAAGTCCTTGCCACAGCTCAGTTGAAGCCCTTTGAGGCCAAAACAGGACAATCTAAAAGAATGCTGCCAATTGAATGAAAAATGTTCAATGTATTTTACACAGATTTGAACATCTGTGGTGCTCAAGAGTTTGTGGAGTTCTGTAAATCACAGAACATAAAATCATTAAGGCTGGAACATGCAATTAGCTTCACAATACTGATGAATTTTTTATCCGTGGTTTATGGCTGGGGAGATTGGCACAGAAAAGATAAGCAGTTTTTTCCCTTGGGAAACAAAAATATTTTATGCCCTAGAGGGAAGCAGAACTCAAGCAAGTTAAGCAGTAAACCTGCCCATATCTTATTTGCCATAACATCATTTTGTGGAACTACTGTTTCTAATTTGGAGGAGACGGCAAATAACACTTCAAGGTTACAAAGAGGTGTTTTGCTTTATAGTAATGAAAAGAGAAGGGAAATGCATTTCTTCTCAGATCTCCTTCTTACAGGTATCTAATACAATTGACAATTCCAATAACACAACACATAAATTCATGTAATTAATTATTCAGTCTTCAAAAAGAATGAGATTGTTTTAGACTGTGTCATTATTTTTAAAAAGGTATTTGAATCTTTTGCTTTCCAGTTTTTGATGCTGTATGATACACTTAAAATATGGTTTTAGCTTTCCTCCACAATCACTGGAATTATTGTTCTTGAATTCTTGAAATATTATTGAGAATGAGAGCTGAAATCCCTTTCAGAAAGGAAATAGGATTTTCTGGAAAAGGAGATTTCTATGAGGATCATCATAGCCACCTGGCTCATGGTCACTTTTGCTTCCCTTGGTTAGCAGAATAAAGTTTTAAAACATCCCTATCTCTTCATGGGCAACATGAATAGTAAGCAGGATCTTTCAGCTGCTTTGGATCACACAGCTGTTAATATGTTCCAGCTGGGATGGTTGATGCAGGTGTCTGGGTTCTGGTTTGCTGACTGGCCAGGCTGGAAACATCTTCCAAGTACATGACAGCTCCTACTGGCCCTGGCAGACACTGCAATGCTCAGGGGACAGTAATGGCTGGAAGAAAGGATTCCCTCTGGTATGACCTGGGGACCTCATGCAGGACATCCTAGGTTTAGCAGTACCACCATTTAGGTGTAGTTTACATGATTTAGGTGAAGCAGTTGGTGCTGCTCCTTGTTAGAAGTTGTGCCTTATCACACCTGTGCAACCCTTGCTGTTACCTGGAGATGCAGGGAGGCAATCAGGCACTGAGCAGCAGTGGTTAACACAAAAGGAGCAAGTACCCTGCCAAATATTAGATGGGGATGGCAGCTTGGCTTCCAGATCCTAGGCTGAGCTTTGAGGCTGTTAAAAAAGAAACAGATTTTATAGAAGTGTCGTAGTAGTAAAAGGGCTTTCAAATTGGTTTTGAAATTTTTGATACCTAAAACAGTCTAAGAACAGATGTATTGGTCTTCCTGCATGGGAAGGAGTGGTCCCACAGATGTATGGAGGTGGGTTATCAGTCGAAGGTGAAAGGGGAGGAGTATCTGTGTGCTCTACACGGCCATGTTCAATTTTATGCTTGCTGCAAGGGTTGGGGCAGAGCAGGGGGTATTTCTGTCTGAACTGAGATACATCTCTGCACTTGTGTGATGGCGGAATGGGTAGTGGGGGTTAGAGGTCCTACTGTCAGGACCAGAAGGATCATGGATGCAGTGGCTGGGCTCCAGGGCCCTTCTGAGATTCCAGAATTGCCATGATAAGCCAAGAGCTGCCCAGGTCCTTCTCGGACCCACCAGCAGCAAAAGGCACCATCTCAGGAGATGGTGAAGGTGGTTACAAACCCATAACAGCTTTCTGGAGCCAGTAGTCAAGAAGTGTGGGGGAAAAGAAGCTCTCCTAAAAGGCTGAGCCCTGTTTTGGATGTGGGCCGGTGTGTGCATTTCTCAAAATTTTAGGGGTGTGAGCAAATGGTCTGAGCACAGCTGAAGTTTACAAAAAATGTCTGTCAACAGGCAAGAATGGTTGTTTCTCTGATGTTTGGGCAGGTAATGCAAGAGCAGATACTAGGTTCACAGTCTACTTGAAGGCATATATTACCCAGTTTCTAACTACTACTATATTATCAAAAATTACTAATGAAGTAAAAATACTTTGAGGGAATGTCATGGGAAAGAAGTGGTTGTAATTCCAAGCAACAGAAGAAATGACACCTAACCATGGTAGATAACCATGCACTGAGATTTTGTTTCTGTAGAAAAGAAGCAGCAGAGCTTGGGTAGATAAATTCCTGTGGTAGCACTGGAAGAGTGTCCTGCAGTGTGACTTTTCTGCTCCGTCAGATGGAAAATGCTTTCTATGGGATATCTGTGATTATATGATTTTTTTATGCAGGCGACAGTTCTCCTGCCTTCCTTATCTTTAGGATACCAGCCACCTGTTAACAGCAGGAAATAAAGGTGGCAAGGTAGAGGTCTTGATTTTGGTTGTGATGTTTTTTGGAAGAAGAGTAGAGGCCCTGTTGGTTTTTGCCTGCTTTGGGCAGATTCCAGATGACTTGCAGAGCACTGCGTGATGGAGACAGGCAGAAGGGAAATAAATTATGGAAATGTATGCCCTGGGCTGGAGAGGGGAAACTATATGTTTTACTGCACCCAGGGCTGAGGTTGCAAACTCAGCAGTGCTTGTGTTTTATATAGATGTTAGATGGAAGATGTTAGTGGTGTTCTGCTTTTTCTGAGCATTATTCTGAGTAGCTGGTGTCAGACATACACAGTGGCAGAAAAATCATGACCAAGAACTTAGGGAATCCCACTGGGACTACTACTTTGTAAACTACATGATAAACTGAACTAGATATACTCTAAATTCCTCTTCTTTTTTTTATTTTTTTTTAATTTTATTTTTTTAATTATTAAAGGCTTCCATAAGCCAGGAACCCAAATGTCTCTTTCACGTTGAGCTGAGATGTGGGAACATCCCAGCTGTGAGACAAAGCTGCTGTTGCCTGTGACTCCCTTGGGCCAGCACTCCCTCCACAGAGACTGGCATACAAGAGTTCCCATTGCAGGGACTCCCGCTGCCCCACTCTCCCCGCTGCAGACCCAGTCCTCTGTAAATACAGTGGTGCCACTGCACTGACGATGCTGACACTGTTGTTCGGCATTGCCTAAGGACGAGAAAATACTCGAAACCCGACAAGCCAAGAAGAAGGGGCTGCTCCGGCTGTAAGGGTGTGAGCACTAGGTGTCACTGCAGCCCAAGGAAAAGGCAGCACCGCAAGGCTCCCAGAAATTGCCAGGGAAAAAGAAATTTTTTGCATTTCAGGAAAAGTTGATTCTACAGGTGGCAGAGAAACAAAAGGAAAAGACAGTCATGTTATAAATACAGTCAAAATATAAATATATGAATTTTATGCGAATAGCGTCTTTTATTCAGAAGTATAACAGTAAATTTCTGTCTATTCTAGGATCACCTTTGTTAGCACAAAGTGATAGAGCTCTCATCTTGTTTCAGCTAAAGACTCCCATATTGAAAAAGGTCTGCTGTACTGAAACTGATCAATGTTATTTCCTTAATTAGCTGCAAACTTCACGTTACAGATATAACACCACTGATATAGCTTGAGACACAAGAGAATAAGAAACACAGTATGTCAGTACAGAGCATACCAAACCAGCAACATGCCTATGGAAAAACAGCCATACCTCTCCAACACCTAACATTGTTCACTCATCTTTCTCTAAATTTTTCACCTTTCTGCCTTATTGCTTTCCCACTGCATCCTAGATATACTTATTTCCTCTACTCTTCCAGCCTAAATGTGTTCTAAAATAATTGCAGACATTGTGATTTGGAAAAATTAGTGACAAGTAAGAAACACAAATTTATATTCAGAGTAAATGAATCCTTGTATTTCTTTATGTCTGGATTTCATCATTTGCTGATTTGTAATGTAGAAGAGCAGCATGAATAAGAAACAAAGTTCTGGCAGTGGGCTTGGGGTTTTTTTCTGTCTTCTGACAAATGTTGGCTTCTGTCAAAAATAACCCCCCATAAAACCTTACATAGCTCCCTTGTGAGTTTTTCCTATGGCAATTAAGTTCAAATGAAATGAAGTGCCTTTTTATTTACTTCTTTAAAATTATTTATTAAATGTGTCCAGACAGCCTCTGGCTACCATTAGAATTTTGCAAATAAAACAAACGACTTATTGATCTGTGTCAGCTTAGCTGAGAGTCCCCTCCAGGATAAACCAGACATGTTCACCACCACATCCTCAGGCAAGGGCCTGAGCAAACAGATGAACCATGCATCCTGCCCAAAAAATCAACAGGCTGGGATAGTGGCAGACCAATGGAGGAAATGATACTCCCAGGCAGACAGATCTCCTACTGATGAGCAGTAGGAGGCATTTCCACGATGAAATGTCCCTGGTAAGAATGACAGGTGAAAGACTATCCCTGCTGATCTTCTGCAAAGAAAGAGAGGAGGACTGGGAGGTAGTTTGGTGTCTGTCTTGCCTTCTCCCAGCAGTGGGCTCAGAGCTGAGCTCTGCATTCACCTACTGGTAGGAGTACTTCCCACTGAAATGGGTGGGTAATTACAAATCCAAAAAGGTTTCTGGATGAGGTGAGTCACAGGATTGGCTGTTCATTTTGCAGATGTGAGGAAAAGACACAGATTCATGGTGCTAAGTGAGCTGCTCTTGACCCTGTTTTGAGAAGGGGGGATGAACCAGAGATATCTAAAGGTCTCCTTCCCACCTCAGCTGTGCTGTGATCTAGAAAGTTTTTTCCATTTCCAGTTCCTAGGTTCATAGATTGTATTACAGAGAAATGATAGGGAAATTAAGATTCTGGTTTATACCTTTGCAGAGAAGGAAAAAACAGAGTTCAAAGTTGTAGTAGGATCAAAGCACTCTAAGAAAAGTATGTGACCTCATGGTGGCCTACCAAATTTGCTCTAGTTTAGTTTAGGAACTGTCTTTTTTCACCCAGTTACTTCAAGTGTAAAATTATCCTGTTAAGAATGGGTGTTAGCAGGTTAAAGAGCTGCAGGCTGATAAATGCAGGTCTCCTCAATCATGCCTGATGAGAGGCACTTACGTGCCACATGGGCTGCCAACAGGACCATCTGTCAATTCCGTAGGTATCCAGACCATAACTGAGGTAAGCCAGCAGATGACATACAATTTAAGATGGGAATATCAAGATCTGTGACACACAGTTAACATCAGTTGTTGTGTTAAAAAAAAAAAAAAAAAAAAGATTTAAAGATGAGCTCAGGTAAACTGGAAAGTTTTTGACAGTTGGAATTTTTTAGGGTTTTTTAAGGGTTTAGTTACTAGTTAATTTATAATTAATGAGAGAGAAATTCATATAGTTAACACGAATTTAGCTTAAAACAATGCTTTCCATAATGTCAAAATCTACAGTCAGAGTCCAGGTCTGTAAACAAGATGAATGTCTCATAGACCACTTGCAACAGAGCATTTTGCTCAATTCTCCTTCTGACAATTTTACTCTAGAGTAGGAGTATGCTGCTTTCTTCTGATTATCTCAGTGACAGAAGATCTAATGCTTCTGTCCTTGTGCTCTTGGTGCTTTTGGTGCCATCCCATCATTCTTTCTTCTTCTGTCCTGTACTTCCTCTCTTCTCAGCTTATTTTATTTCATCTCGTCATGTTTGCGTCTTTCCCATAAACGACATGTTCTTTCCTCATTTTTCCTCTCTCCTTAAACACAAGCTCTCCTTCACCAGGCCAGTTCTGTAAACGTCTGAGTCTTGCTGAATCACTCATTAATATCATCCCCACAGACTTCTCTTGAACAATCATTTCCAGCAGCACACCAGCACATCATGACTGCCAAAGAAGCCACTTGAATGGAAACAAACTGCAACTCAACGTGCCCAGTGTGACACCAAGCACATGTGATGTCATTCTGTGACCACAAGACTCGGTGTTATTTTGTTTTGATTTTCCCCAGCCACTGGTACTGGACTAGCAGCTTCACAAAGAACGGTTATTTAATGGCAGCTGTGTAAGCCAGAGAGTCTGAGCGAGTAGCTTGGGAAAGCTGTGATTTGATTTCATCCTGGCCAGCCTGAGAGTCTGAAGCATCTGACATTACACAGGCCCAGACAAACAGAAGACATAAGACAGTGATTTCATAAGAGGAATTGAGCTGTTATAATAAGCTTAGGGACCAAAAGGTGAACAGCAAAGGTTAAGGAGAGCATGTGGAAAGACAGTCTACTTTTCTTCCAGGATAAGAAGGAAAATATTTGTCTTCTTTCCTCCAGCTTGGAGCACAACAGAGCTCTCTCATTTCTTATTAAGTAGGAGGATCATAGGATGAATCAAAATATGGAGCTTGCTTTTGGCTATAAAGTAGCAACCCAGACATAAAGCCTTTTTCTAGCCCTTGGCCAGCAGTCACTTGAGCACTATCATGTACTGAATATGGCAGAGTATTTAACCTATCCCTTTTCGATGACACACAGCACAGCAGTTAGGAAGAGAGGACCTAGATCAAGCAGAGTGAGACAGGCATGGTTTTGTCTTCTAATGGCTGCTTCTGTGAGAGGAGGCTTGAACAGACCCTGCCTTGTTAACTAAGAAAAACAGACAGTGTCATCGTTATTAAATGCTTGAGCTAAAACTAAGAGAAAATAAAACTGCAATATCAGCAGATTCTTCTCTGTGGTTTTCCATAATGGAGAGGTGCTAAAGAACCCAAGGGGAGCAGGCACAAGCACAGATATGTGCCATCTTCCCACTGACTTCCTGTCGGGAGACACCTCCTTCCAGGGGCATCCCTGTTTCTTTTTTCTTTACACGTCAGGTCACCAGACCTAAATATTTGTCTTGCTTATTTAGATCCATTTTAAATAATACATGGAAGGTTTCTTCCCAGGTGTTTGGTCAAAATCTAATGAAAATATGAGAGGAAGTGTTTAGTTTCCCCTGTTCATCAGATCCTAGCCCCCCTTAAGAAACAAAAAAGCTTTATTTGTTGTAAATGCCGTGCCATAAGGCTTTCTCTGCTTTTAGTCACAGAAATTTTATCTGCTGACTTGTCTTGCTGTGCCAGCTCCATGCCTCTGCCATGGCCAAACATGACATTCCCAGCGTTTATAATAGATGGAATCTAAAGAGACAATAAGTTCAGAAATGTGCTCCAGGCATGCCTGTACAAGCATCATGGAAATGCTCTGAAAAACTTCCATCTAAGTTTTTCCTCTGTCACTCTGTGTTTTTAGACCCTTGCTAACAATTCAAGATATAAAGTATTAATTTTCTAGACCTCTTTTCTGATTCTCAGACAACCCACAGAAATATTGAAGTTTTCAAACTGATACTTTCCCCTGAATGTATTTTCTTCAAAACTTGTTTTCCATGAATTGTCTATCTGCAAAAATTTGAGCCTGGTTGTGACAGACTTCTGGCATCATGTGATGTAATTGCTGTTATCTGAGTTGGATAAACAGGAAAGCATTTCCTGCAAGAACTGTTGCACATGCATTTTTTAAAATAGTCTCATGGGAGAATATCCAATCAGCTCTATTAATTCCTTTTCTCTGGGTATTCATGCTAGTGAAACACAGTCACTTCAATGTTGAAGGAAAGGCTGAAATGTCAAAGGGAAATAGCAAATGGCATAAACATATATTTCATTGCAGTTATAGAAGACTCTTGGATTATTTTTTCAGTGCTGATTTCTGGAATCTGAAATAGATTCATGAATTAGTGCATTCCCACAAAGAATTAAATATCAGTTTAATTGCTCACAGAACTGCAATATATCCTCACAGATTTCATTGGAACTTTGTATTTCAGCTCAGGTTATCAACACTAGGATCTGTAGGACAGAAATAGGAATGCCATGGGTTTTTTTACAGGCTAGTTTTCTGCTGAGTTCACTAAATGTACAAAGAAATATGAAAAACATCTCTCTATTTCAACCACAAATTTGCATTTTATCATTGCCCCATCCCAAGTTGCTTATTTCTCTTTCTTTCTAGGGCCAAACAAAAATTTTCTCTTGTAAGGAAAACATATTTCTCATTACAAACTTAAAATCTATCAAAAGAAACCTTTATAATGACAATTTAAAAATGACTGCTTTGGTTAGAGAATGGACTATACTCTGTGAACAGGACATGAAGTGAATTATGAAAAAAAAAGTAAATAATTAATAAAAATATGTTGTAAAGGTTCGTTTGAATTTGACAGAAATTTTCTATCCGGGTCAACACATAAGACACTTTTAATTTTGCAAGTTCACCTAATTTAAGCTTCAAAGTTTCAAAAGTTGGTATTCTGCTGTGAGGCTTTAATTTGGCCCATTGTCAAGCCTTAAGCTGAATTATCACCAACATATAGAGAAGTGTCTACTGTGTTGCGTAAATGCAAATTACTCAATTTATTCTGGGACAGAAATCATGCAGTTGAGAATAAAAATAGTATCAGATGACTCAGTTTCAAACAAAAGTAACCCAACAGTGAGTATTTCCAGCTCCTAAGGGGAGAACATGTAGTATGTTAACACTGAAAGCAGAAGTGTTAAAATCACAGGGTGAGGCACTTGGCCCAAACAGTATAAAAGCCTGGTGCAGAAAAGAGTTAAAAGACCACTCAGGAATGATTGCTTCAGAAAAGTGTGTGTGTGAAGTACCTCTTTTCCCTCTGCAAGTCAGAGTGAAGGGAACAGAGAAGTTGTATTGGTGCATTACTATCATTTAGTACAAAGACACCAATCACTCTGTCCTACAGGAAGGTCCATTACTAGAGCACAACAACAGCTAATGCACCTCTGCATTGGAACTTGTGTTATTAATGGCCCTGCTAATAGCTGGTGACAGTGAGAGAGTGAATTTCCACAGTTCACAGCCCTTTGTAAGTCTTCTTCTGGAACATTTCTCTCCACTATCATCACCCAGACTCCCCCTCTGACCTCTTTATCAGTCAGTGAGTGGTACCAGAGGCTTAAGACATATAATCACTGCAGTGTGCCATGTGTGCTCTGCAGGGCAACACAGCACAGGGAGAAACTAGAAAAAAAACCCAGTGCTTTAAAAAATATAAGTTCCCATTAATACTTTAAAAGGTAGTGATAATATCATTTAGTTTCACTCTCTTCTTTTGTGCTAACTTATTTCACATGAATTTTCATGTTTCATCTTCAAGTGAATCTTATTTACAGCTATGCATCCTGATCTAAAATTCACCATGAGCAGTGGAAATGTTGCTATTGAATTCAGTGCACTTTGGATCAAGCCCATATATACCTTAGAACTCTGTCTCCCCTGACTCCTAGACACGAAATCAAAGGCTGAACCTGGCTTATTTATATAATTGAGGAATACAGAAATAACATTAAAAGAAAACACTATTATGTTTGCTTCCACTTCTGCCTCCCTTTCAAGAGGAAGAGAATTAGCTGCTCATTTCAGCAGCGCTGCAATTAAAGGTAATATCATCAGCTACATGTTACAGTTTATTTCAGGCATGCTTTATGTTCAGCAAACCTTAGGAAATAGATGGTTTTTGCTCCCACCTTTTTGCTCCACAGACCAAGTGGCTGAATGAATCCCCATTGTTTGGTCCAGCTAATGTTACACAGATGTTGCTGAAGCACAGCACTGACCCCTGGACTGTGCTTGGTGTGTGCAGGAGCACCTGGAGTCTTCCAAGGCCTTTGAATACTTGCACTTGGCCTTTCACAGATATGTACCAAAACACAGTGATATTCCTGGTGCTTTTTACAGGAAGGGCTGGTGTAATGTCCTGCTCCACGTGAGACACCAAAGGCATCACCTCTTACTGCTCCAACTCTTGAAATTGCCAAAGCTTCTTTAGACAAATCATAAAGGTTACTGTACTTCCATGGAAACCTAAGTTATGAGGTTGGCAAAAACATCCTATCTTCTCTCTAAAAAGACACAACATGAAAACAATATAAGTACTTGACTGTCAATTTCTAGTAATGTAGACTCTGAGTTTGCATTTGATCTGTTCAGAGAGGTTTAAAACACTTTTTTTTTTTTTTTTTTTTTTCCAGGAGCATCAAGGAATTTGTATTGCATAGCATTTTCCATAACTAAAAGATCAGTGAAGCTATTTTCAAGTTTGCTTTACAATAGAAGTAACTTCAATCTTTCTGTTACCCTTCTTGGTGTTCTTCAGCCTCCTAGAAAAACACTTGAATGAATCACTTAGTGTATGTTAAAATGTTAAAGTAAGTTCTTAAAGCAATCTTTTAGTTGGTTTGTTTCCTTAACACAAAGTCTGTACAAAATTTTTATACTTATATATATAAGTAAGGATTCAAATTCAGAAAAGCTGTTCAGTTAGCATGATGCAAAGAACTACCCTGGTTTGCACAATGTTGCTGAGTACTGGTCAAACAGGGAGAATTTATACAATTTCCAGTTTGGCTTTCATTATTAATACTGGTGGTACTTTTCAGTTTTATTAGGAACCCTGGGGAATTAAGGAGGTATTTTTTCCTTATTTTTTTCCAGGAGTGCCAGCCCTAAGAGTCAGGTCAACATATAAAATACTCTGATTAAGGGCAAACAGAAGTTGTTCTGGAAAAACTGAGACTGAATGGCTTCCCAACAACATGTCATACCATGAAGATGATTCTGATATTTCAGCAGCTGGATGATACTTTCACTCTTTCTCTGCCTTATCATCTATTTTTGGCCGCCTACTTTAATGAAATTTGGAGGATCTTAACTTTCTCAGAGATCATTATTCCTCTATCAAATTGATCAATGGATTCATTGGGAGATGGGGCGGGAGGAGTGGTCACACATATGCAGGCCATGATAAATGTCTCATTTCACTAAGATATCAGAGAGAAAATCATCTATCGTGTTATATTTTAAAAGATTTTGTATTTCTGCAGATTTTGCATGGGCAGCATACAGCTCCTTGCACTGGGCAGGCAGCAAGACAGCCAAGATAAGGGGTGGTTTGTACGCCTGCCTTCTCAGCATCTTCATGGGGAGCGAGGGGCAGCTGCTCTGGGCCAACCCCTCCTTTGCCTGGGACTAGACCTTTCCAGGTGCAGCACATGCTGGCCCCACTCCAGCAAAGCACTTAAGCACATGCTTAACTTTCAACACATCAATTACTCATGGAGAAGTCAAGCCCAGAGAAGCTGCTGCTGCAGAGATAGCGGTGAAAAGGAAATGGGGAGGTGGTGACCTTATTGCCTCTCTTTCCCTATGGACCTGTCTACAGACATCATTCAGGGCCTGGGGTAAAATGATCACTGAGGCTAATAGGTCAGTGACCTGCTATTCTGTCCTTAGCCCAGCCCCAGCCTTTGCAAAAGAGAGGGGAAGGGAGCGGGGAAGATCTGTACAGTTTGTCAGATGTTATGACACTTGATTAGACAAAGCTTTGCCTTCAGGAATTTCTTCTTCCCTAGTTTACTGTGAAGAAAAGATGGCAACCCAGAGATCTGTAGTGGCAAAGAGGAAATACGCAGTCTTTTGTTCTTGCTCTGCCACTCACATCTGTGACAGGTTTCCTTTCCCCCTTAAGCTATTCCAATTTCTGGCTCTGCATGTGTCAAAATAAGTTTCCAAAGAAAATCACAAATGTATGGGGTAATTAGAACTGTCATTTTATTGTCAGGGGAAGGCACTCCCCTTCCCAAAGAAAAGAACACCTCCCTGTCAACAGCATATTGTAGTGATGATGAAGAATTTAACATTTGTCTCTGGTTAATGAACTTTTTTTTTTCTTTTCACTTGAGGGATGGGATAAGGAAAAATAGGAGGATTGCCTGATATTGCTGCTATATGGGCTGTCTGTTTAAAAAACTCTTGGAAAATGCTGTTAAGAGGTAGACAACTATGCATAACCACTAAAACACACAAAAGTGACCCTAGAGTCACCTTTTCAGACATGTAGAGACTTACCTGAATTTAAAAAAAAAAAAGAAAAAATAAGTATTCACAAATAACATTCAGAAAAATTGAAATGCAGCAAATTGAAAGACAAGATCTGTTCCTTCAGATCTCCGGTAACATGAAAAAGATTTTCTAAATGTTTGGAGGAATATCTTTAGAAATACAAGCAGCCCAGATCCTCAGTCTTTCAGAGAATACCTCAGGGACACATCTGAAGCTCCCTTCACAAGACACAGTAATGACAAGCTCACCATGAGCCTACTCTCAAATGTTCTCATAGTTTTTTTAATGTGAGTATTCTGTAATAATGGCAACATAAATGGAGATAATTACTTCAAAGACTTCTTTTCTTTGTGGGAGTTTAAGTCAACACAAAAAGAAATTATTTTCCAATTAAACTCCCCTGCTTTAGTTTCATACTCCTATACCATACATGACTCCCCAGTCTTTGTAAAACACTTTTCGCCAGGGCACCCACAGCACTTCACTCATGGGAAATTTCAATTAAAATGGAGTCAGAGCTGTGTTTTAAATGCTGAAAGAGTGGAAAGGTATCTAAAATGCACACTGCAGCATGGAAGAAGAATGGGCTTTCTAATCAACGTGCAGGTCACTTGCACTCAGATTTGCTCTCTTGCTGCTGTCCAATCCACTTCTGGTGAGCCACTTACTTCCAGTGCCCAGTTCCCAGCTCCACAGAGGGAATCGCTGTGACTCCTTTCTTACATATTTCTTGCATATTTTGCAGCATTGCATTTTATTAGTGTGCTGGGAATAACTGCTGTGGAGCACCAAGCCTGGTGAAGGCACCAAGCATGGGAAGGCCTCTTTGAGATGCAGTTCAGTGGTGGGGTTTAAGTCAATCTAAGGACTCCTGCCCATTTCATCTGCTTTTCCCTACCTGTGTACTGCAATTCACTGTCCTTTCAGTTGTTCCACTCTGAATTTTTCTGGAAGGTGCTGAAAGCAGATCAGGGAATTTACCTAGTTGAAAATAAGTCTCCTCTCGCCAACATAGTTTGTCATTCAGGTCAGTATATAGATAAGGACAGTGTGATCCCATCAACAGATCCCAGCACAAATAAGTGGTCTGTGAGACATAGCACAGGGGAGGAAACAAAGACTTTGGGTGATCTTGAATTAGTTTAGTCATCTCATTTCACTGTAGCCTGAGCAAAACTTCTTAGCCTGGAGAAGTATTAAGTGTTGTTATATGAGTCTGTGCTCCAATTCCATTGTGAAATTTTGCCCTTGTGCAGGATTTCTGATCAAGCACCCGTAGCTCTTTGCAAACATTAAGTACTGTGTCCCTACAATACACCTGGCAGGCAGACACAATATCCTCTTATCAGATGGGCAAAAGGAGCTGCACAGCGATCATGACTGGCTCAGCCATGCAGCACAAGTCGGCAGAAGAGGCAGCAAAAACCAGAAAGTCACAACTGCTGGACTGATGCTTTAACATCGAGGCTTCTGCTGGAAACCACTGGCCACTCACAGTAACTGCAAAGCAGAAATAGGAATGGGGTGAGGAGCAACAATGATACGACTTGCAGATGGCTTTCATTAAACAGAGTTTATGTTGGATTAAAGACACAATTTAGAGTCTACAGTAAAACTGCTTGAAATAGTTTAATCTAATCTTGAAGAGGCGTTTTGACCAAATCAAACATTTTGCTGTGAATTTTGCAACTCCACTGAAATTTCCAGGGGGATTCTGTGCTTGAAAAAACCCAAAAAGAAAAACCAAAAACCCCAGCCCCCCCCCCCAAAAAAAAAAGTAATTTCAAAACAGCCATGTTTGTGAGTTTTATGACTGAAAATGAGATTTGTTTTACAGAAAATGTGTTTATACTTCTAAGAATAATTCTTATTTTTGCTAGCTCTTATCAGCAGAAGCTTTGTCATTGATTAACATGAATGACTGACTGAGCTACAAGTAATGTAAAAAGAAAAATAGTTTTCTATGTTACAGTAGTAACAAGAAAATATTTATTCCAATGAAAAACTAGTGGTAATCAACTTTTCTTAAAAGAAAGTGTATTTAGTGCCATATTTGGTATCTATCTCCAATCTTTAAAAGCATTATAGTTTTCATAGCAAAATTTTTTTCACATGGCATTGGTTTTTTTTTCAGGGGTTTTGGGAGCCTAAAAGTCAGAAGATAATTTTATTATGCCAAAAGTTACCATTTTCAAATACAGTCATAAAAAACTTAATCAAAGCACAAATTAGCTTGATTTGCAGTGCACAATCCCAATAAGGTTATATACATGCTTAAAACTCCATTTCCTGCTGTATTCTTGGATGTTAATGTAAGTTTTCTGAAGCTTTTCTTTTTGGAGACAAATCCACATGGATAGACACTGAAGCTACTAGTGAACAAGGCGATTAAAGGTTTGTGTTCTTTGAACAGTCAAAAGAAGTAAAGGAATTGCCTTACTAGGTTTCTGAGCCTATATGTGATTGGTGAAATACCCAAACCAACTGAAACTTTCGCTGCACCTTCCTCCTAAGTTTCAACTGCTCAGAGCTAGCTGGGGACCTCAGGCTCCAGTAGAGGGACCCAAAACCCACCTAGGCTAGCTCCTTGAAGGATGGAGAAATCCCTTCTGATTATGGTTCATAAAAAGAAAAAAATGTTTATAAGCATGGAAAATAATATTCACATTTGCATAAATGATGATAGCAAGTTGTGAGGGAGGTTAATGGAAGGGATGGAGCTTGCAATTCTAAAAACAAAAAGAACAAAAAGCAAAACCAACAACCCCCCAAAAGATTCAGAAGTCCCATCAGACCAAAACCAAATGTTTTCAAAATCTGCAAAAACCATCTGGTATAAAATAATTTCAAGTTTTGATGACAGTGCAGTTGGCAATAAACTATAAATCAATGCACACAGAGGTTTCTAACTGGCAAGTGGCAAACACATGAAGGCTGTTTCTCCTTGCTTTTGGCTTATTTGAATACAATTTTTTGAAGTTATTCATAAGGAAATAAGATTTATATAATACTGTGTTTCTCAGCCCTTTTGATCTCTCTGATCCCTGCTGGATAACTCCAGTTGAAGTTAACAGAGCACTGGAGGCTTGCAGTGATTGTGCTCCTAAATGCCCTTTGAATGTCACTACCCAGGTGCTGCAGAGAAGCTCAGAGGCACAGAAGAGCTGTGATAGGAGATCAACTGCATCACCTGCCAGCAGGAGCGCTGACCAGGTGAGACCTGCCGTGCACCTACTGGCAGCAGGGAAAGCTGTAGCCGTGGCCCACAGTTTGCCAGATATGGGGTGTTTCAGCAGAACTGAGGCCAGAGGCAGAGTCTGCTACTCACTGTACAGATTTCGTCTCTTATTTGGGGAAGAAACCTCTGCTCACTCTTCACTCTCCTTCTACATTTTTGGGGGGTTTTGTGTCTTTTTCTTTCACTTTTCTCTCCTTTAGCTTCATTTTAGAAGCTAACAGAAGCTGAGAAAATGTCCCTGTGTTCACAAGGATGTGGGTAGATGGTTTTGTAACAGCTGTTGTATTTCTGTCTCCTTCGCCTTCCAAGAATTCCTTATTCCACAGTATTCCCACCAACAAAATAAAAGATTAAAACATATTCCCTGTGCCTGCAACAGTCACTGCTCCATAGCATCATGTAAGACCCTAGCAAGGCAGAACTCTCTCCAAGATTCCTCCTGGGGACAAGAAGGATCCTGGCAAAATGTTCTTCAACATACACCTCTCTCTTAAGCTTCTGTGATAACATTTCAGTCACAGGCAGGAAAAGACTTTTCTTCCAGCAGTGGATCCATACCTGACAGTAGCAGGAATGGAGAAAGGTGAATACATGAAAGGCAGGAATTACCTGCATTATACAAGCATCTCAGGACTCTTCCATAAGGACCCATGAAAGTCAAAGTTACTCCATCATATCTAGTGAACCAATTTTGAGACACAATCTGTACATCTACATCACCAACACTCCAGTATAAAGCTGCTTGCCACCTGCTGTATGCTGCAGAAGCAGGTGCAGACAGGGCCACATTCAGCACTGGCAAGTCATCTGAGTGTTTCATAGCTTCTCAGCAAGTATTGAAAACTTTATGCAGATTCTGGTTTAGCTTGCAGCCAGGAATATTCCTCCTAACTTGTGACTCCAGCTGGTCAGCAGTCAGGACTCCCCTACAGTCTCACTGCTGCATGCAGTGGGTGTGATGATATGGTGGGGTGTGGCCTGGAGGTGCTGCTAGTCATGGGCAGGCACGACAGAGACATGAGCAGCCTGAACCTTGCTTCAACCCACAGTGACCTTAGCAGGCTGTTCAGAAAGTGTATTCACTGTACTGGAGTGGGAATTATTACTGTGCATACTGACGCAGAACTAAACACAGACAGAGACAAATGAGAGAAGGGATACTCCCCAGGAGCATTCAAAATGAAGCTCTGTATTGGGGGACGAAAAGAAATTAGCCAGCTGAGATTGATGTTGGAGAACAAATGTGGTTCGTATTTTATTAATAAAAGAGGTCTCCCCACAAAGGAAATTCCCATCTTGGCCTGGCGATGTAGAACAAAATGGTAATGGATACATGAAATGCCAAAACCCATAGATCTCTAGTTACACCAGAGCAGACACTCTTTGGGGCTTGTAGTTACAGGGAGCTGGCAGACATTCAGATTTCATCTTTGAGAAAAGGACTTTCTGCTCTCCTGCCAACTGGGATGACTTAGCTCAGTGCCAAGTTGGACATACCTTCCAGAGTATTTGCAAAGTAGCATTCAGCTCTACCTCAGATTCTTTCACTTTCCAGGTTTCTGAAAATGAGCAAATAAAATGTTTGTAATGGCACCTGTAGCAGTGAGGCATCTCAGAGAGAAAAGCAAAGTCCTGCCTCCCAGTCAGAGGAAAGCACAATTGAGAAAAAGCAATAGCTCAGAGCTGTGTGGGATTGAAACAGAAAAAAATGCATAATGGCTGGGGAACAAATAATGTGTCAAAGAGAGTAGATATTCCTGGACACAGGTTTGCTCTCTGGACCTGTCCCAGTGGTGTGGATCAGGCACTGATGTACTGAACTGTGGGGCAAACATAGTTTCTCAGGCTGAAGACAAACTGACCATGCTGCCAGTGGTCATCTATGTAGTCAAGACCTGTTGTAACAAGACCAGAAAATCCAGACCTGCCCTCTTTTGCTCTCTTCAGATTATCCCTGTACATTTTCCCTCAGTTTGTTGTACTGAGATCAACACTACCAAGTCTGCCCTAGGAGATTTATGCTGACTGCCAAGGTGGCAGATGATGACCTATCTGATATTAAGTTAGACCTCTTCATATGAAGTATGTAAAACCTGTGGGCAAAAGAGCAGTCCCAATACATCTTAGCCAAATTCTGCTCTCAGTTACACCAGAGGAATGCAACTGAAGTCAATATGATTTACAGGAATAAATGACAGTACATGGCTTAGGGGTTTTTTTGAAATGACATGTAGATTCCAGTTGTAGCTAATAGGACTGGCCACAGAAAAAACTCAAAGAAAAGTAACACTGTTGTTTGTTTTTCTTCCCTAACTCTAATGTCAGCCCCAATCTGACAAAGCACCCTTTTGCTTAGGCACTGAATTTGTCAGCCTAACTTATTTTCACTGTTTATCCCATATTTCTGTAAAAATGTGTTAAAAAGAAATAATTTGTTAATGCCAAAAGTTCTCAAATACTCTACTTCACAGGCATAGTGTACACTAGAAGAAGCTTGCAAGTATAGCTGTGCTGGAATTTTTATATCAATAAACCCCAGAGGGGTGGTGCGACTCCTGACACCGCACTGGTTCCAAGGATGAAATAACACATCCTGGCAACCCAAGCATTTTTTGCCAGCAGAGCTGCAATGCTTTATTTTATTTTTTTTTTTTTTTTGAGACAGAACACCAGCAAAAACTTTTGAGAATCCAAGCAGCGATTCCACGTTAGCTGGCTGCTTGGGATGCTCATCTGGCACATAGGAGAGAAAGGTGCACATCCCCGCTCTGCTCAAATCAGCTGCAGCAAAACTTAACCCCTCTCCTAGTGAAAAGTCTCCCTGGCCCTGCTGACAGCCAAAAGATCTTTCTGTCCTTCTGAGCTCGTCTGTCAGAGCTGCTCCGTAATAGTTTGATCAGCTGGTGGTTAGGATGGGATGTGGGAGAGCTGGGTGTCATTTAGGCTTGAAGAGGGGTGTCCTTTATCTCTGGACATCTCAAGCACAGCCTTTTGGCTGAGGGGAAAAGTTCTGTCTGCTTCTCAGCAGAAGCACTTGCTGGGGGCCCAAGGAATCTTTCCTGACAAGGAAATTATTACAATTGATGTGCCCTCACTGTGGAAAGCATAGCTTTTTAAAAGATGGTGTGTACTGGCACATTTTGTTTTCCTGAAGAACTTCTGATTGACTCTTGTGAGCTCAGGAAAGGCCAAATGACCTCAGGGTTATAAGGTGCCAGTTACAGATACTGTTTCACATTCTTTCTTAGAAAAATAGTTATGAAACTACTGGATTTTCTTTCCCTATTTTTTTTCTGTATCTCTTCCAATGCAAAATACTTTGCTCTCCCAATGGAAACCAATCATTTACTAAATATGTAATGTAATTCCTATCACTGTCTCTCAAGTGGGTCAGTGTTTACACTTCATAAGCAAGAATCTTTTTTCTTATGCCAGTCACTCCATAGAAATAAATGCAAGCCACAGAACCGCACAAATCTTTGCTGAGACACAAAATTTTAAACACCTTATGGATTAATGTTTATGAAGCCTGTCAGAGGTTTAAAACCACAATGAAAATGAAAGATTTTCTGCAGGTCTCTGAAATGAACTTTTAGCCCAATGTCAGCCCTACTCCAAAAAAGCCTCTGTAGGTTGTTTGCCTAAGCCAACAGGTCCTTATTCAATTGTTCATGATGTCTCTACACTTAATTCTTGCTATAAATTTGTCTCTTTGCCATGCTCTTTACACTGTACCTCAGTGTGCCCCAGAGACATGGTGAGCCAGAAGCTCACCACTAACTCAGCCTAAGCAGAACTGCTAGCAACAAAGACCAGCCTGCCAAAACCCATAAAACTTGCTGCTTTTTGCCTCAGTTTAAAACAGAAAAATAATATTGTCTTTTCTCTAACGTGGTAAAGCAACACATGTCCAAATGAGTTCTTGACATTACTCTACAGGATTTTTAAGTATTTTGAAGAAACCTTGGAAGTTACCAACACATTCTCCAAAATGTAGGGTTGTTAATTAGTTTAGTACACAGCATAAGTAAAAAACAAACAAATGGGTGGCAGGAGGTGCAACCAGTGGCTTTTGGTAGGCAATGGGAAGTACATGAAAATCCCAGCTTCTGAAATACAGAATAAATTGTAAAGGAAAGCACTGAATAAAAGCTGAGAGGTAGTCACATCCATTGCCATGTTAACCTGATGTTTTACTGTTACCACTGTGTCTATGAGAATGTACCAGTAGTACTTACCAGCTGGGCAAAAACAGCTAAGGAAAATCAAAAACATGAAGACAAATGGGCATTTTCCCCCAAATGTATTTTTTTCTTATTTTTCTTTAAAATTAAAATGAACTTCCTGCATTATTTGTCAAATTTTCACTCTTTCTGAAGATAATTTGGTAAGAAAAGATGACTCTCAGCAGACTAAAAGCCACTGCTACCCGCTACAAAGCAGAATTTAGCTAGGTCACATATAGCAATTTTTGCACAGACCACTGCATGCTATAATACCACTTTCCCACCAGAAGTGCCTGCATACATCCTCAGAAGCACTCAAAAACTGGCTGTGGGAATCTACTGCACATCTGCACCCTCTGTAAGGCCTGCTGAGTAGATATTCCTGCTCTCCCCCAATTTCGGGGTCCTCTCCCTCCTCTTGTTCATATTTCCAGTATTTTACCCCTGCAGATGAGGCTGTTGTTTGTAGTCATGGGTTATGTTTTCTCATCTAGCACAGAAGATGTTCTGCCTTTCCCTGGACAGCCAAGGAGGGCAGAAAGGAGCAAATACGCATTTCCTTGCTGTGTGCCCATTATGAGGAGTATGTAGGAGTGAAGGGCAGAAGGGCTAAGGGATACCTAGCTTATGCCTGTTTGTTTTCTACCTCCTAATGTCTTAAAAGTCAAGGTGCTCTGAGGAGGGAAGCTGCCTGTTTATGTAGGAGGCAGGAGTGATGTGGGAAGGGACAAGGAGGTCTGCCCTGCATGCTCAGGCTGCTTTGCCTCCATCCTGCCCTGGGTTGATCTCTGCCAGTGGTGATGGTGAGGCCATGGCACTGGGCCCATTTTGGCCTTGGCATCTGGGCTGAGATGGAGAGGTGTGGGGAAGGCTTTGCAAACACCTCGTGCCCACAGACACTTGGCTGGGGACCATGGAGCTCCCTTTACACGGGGCTGAGGAAGGGCAGTGAGAATGCAGTGGGGTTTGGGTTACAACAGATTTACAAATCTGAAATAGCAATATAAATGTCAGTCCCAGGGATTGGAAATAAAAAATATTCACACACTACACCTAGCTTTTTATTCCACATTTAGGACTGCATGAAATTTCCACTGGTAATGTACCACACTTCTCCTGTGAAAGCATTCTACTTAACCTCTTAGGATTAGAAGAATGAGACCTCTTCTTATTCTTCTGAGAAGCAGTGAATATGGATGCTGAAGTAATACATCTCCGAGATCTGCTCAGGATCTTCCCAGTGAGAAGATTTCCTATATTTTCACATTTGAAAATAAAAAGAATTTCCTTCATAAGATGATGAGCCATACAGTAAACAGGTAATGATAGCAAAATAAGTTTGGCCAAGGAAAGGGAAAAAGGGAATAATAATAATAATAATAATAATAGTAGTAGTAGTGGAAACACATACTATTTCTGTGACAAATAATTTTGATGTCTTAGATCTTCTGGTTTTATTTTGTGTCCTTATTTTCTACTGCAACCTATGTCACCTAAGCCAGCTTCTATCCTGGCTCTCAGAAAAGCATTTTGCAGCCAGTATTTGACATCACACAATAGCTCTTTTCCTATGTGATTTTAATGGTTGGTGCTCCTGGATGCAAGCATTAGGGATGAATTTATGCCCCCCAGACAGAGCTCCTCCTTCTGACATTCTCCAAAGCATGGTTTGTGTCCAAGGCTCCAAGAATCATGCGAAATCCCATGGTTGTTTCCTGACAGTCAAGCAGCAGATCAGGTTTGTCAGCAACACTTCCAACAGGCTGGTTTTATTCTCTTTTCCCTTGTTGCCTCTGTTGGTGCTCACATCCTTCTTGCCAACACAGGTGCTCCTTTAACTTAGCCACCAGATGGTTTTTCAGGGCTTGGTTCTCATCCCAGTCATGCCATCCCAGGCTCTACACTTGAGTGACAGAGGAGCACCTCTGGCTCCTCATTAAAGCTCTGATTTAATGCAAGGTGAGTGAGTGAGTGAGTGAGTGAAGGAGGGAGGAGCAATGCCTCTCTCTGCACTGTAATAAGCAATCTTCTGGGAAGCCTAAAGCTTGCTGGCATTGGGTGATGGAAGAGCATGGAAGAACCCTGTCTCTGGCAGGTGGGAATGCTACTAGCACCTCATCTCAAGATGAGAGTGGGGTTTTTTTTGCTGTTGTTATTACCCTGAAGAGGTTTAAGTCCTCTTCCCCATACTGACTGCTCACTAAGACATGATGACTCTCCACACAGTTAGCACTAATCATGAAAAATGCAACGTGCTGAAACTCAAAAGTCTAACTGAAGGGTGGTGCTTTTTAAAGCTGTCTGTTTTCCCAAGGACAACCAGCCACACACACTCATCTGTTCCTGTGCAGTTTTGATTTGACTTCTGTATTCTGTCCCCTCCCTAAAAGGTTGGTTTGATGACTTTATTTTTAATGATCAATAATTTGTAGGGCTTGGCATTTTGGAATGAGGGTTTGGCTCACCTGTGTAACTCTCAAAAACCAGGATTTCAGCCTCTGGTTCCCATAAACACATAAAAACTCCACTCCAGGTTTTAGATGGCACAGAATGCAGCTCAGTCATCAACTGTGAAAACTTAAAGAAGTTTAAAAAGACCATTCTCTACTTAAAAAATGAATTAAAATAATGAGCGATTTTTAGTTTTTTAAGAAGTCCCACAAACTCCTAGTTATTTTTTGGAATTCATCTTCCCTAAGTAAGACAGCAGATGATTTTATTGTTCCTTTAAACTAAACGTATGGTATACATGGGATATCACCCCTATCAAGTACAAAAACCCATGAATATAGTTCAATGACAGCACAAGTGCCCTAGAGCTGTAGTTTGTCAGGTTCCTATTTGTGAACTTTTAATTCATGTTAATTTTAAAGACATGAGAGACTTGTCACTGATGTCAGTTGGGTGTGATTTTGTATCTTCATGTAAAAGAAGCTAAGAGATAATACTGTACAAGTAAAAAAATTAATTACTTCTATTTTGTTATTATTTATTACAGGCACATTCAGTCTTCATCACTGACTGGAACTCCATGATACTCAGTGCTGTACAAAGCCAGGAGAGAAAGGTATGTCCTAGTCACACAACATGGAAATAACTGTTCTGTACTTGCTTGCATGTCTGTAAGTGCCTGTGTATTCTCTAGGTATTACAAGGACTGCTTGACTGAGTATTAATATTGTTCCTCATTATTTTTTTCAAACTTCAAAAATAAATCAAGTGTTTAGTATAGCTCAAGGGAGGCTGCAGAATGTATTTGCTTCTTCAGTGGAAGCAAACTTGAAAAGCAGGTGCGAGCAGAGAATCTGCTTGGTAATTCTTTGAATAGGGGTGCCAGAAATTCATAGGAGAAAAATAATCTCTTTCTCAGAATTGCATTATCCTCTGCCAAACAACACCTGATCCTGATAAGCAGACTCCTGAATGCTTACATACCCCAACCAAGTAATTCAGCTTGGATCTAGCTGTCCATCCGTCTCTGTATTGTAAACTAAGAGGATTTACTTTCTGTAGTCTTGATAGTCAAGAGACAGATAAATCTTCCTTTTTCACAATTAGAATTTCCAAGATCTTTACTGGAACGATCCTGTTGAATTTAATATAAAATGGTCAACCATCCACAGGATTCTGGAGCAGCCTGCACAGTTCTATAGCAGAGAGATAATTCCCTTTTGCTTTCTCTGACCCAATTAGAAACATGAAAAGGAAGCATTCATTACATTTTGCTGAGTATTTCCTGTATGTTTGGATCCACTGCTGTTGAACTATATAGGATGCTCTATGAGACTCCCTTTATCTGTGCAACACAAGTTGCTTTCCTCAACAGCTCTAGAGAGACTCAGGGGAAGAGAAGAATATGTGGGGCTCATTATGCAAATGCAAGTGTAGGACCTCAGGAGAGCTGTGTACAAGCAGAGATCAAGTGTAGACACGGTCCTGGTGTTAGGTGGCAACTGACTCCAGCACATGACTCAGAACGTGTCTAGTTGTTGGGGCTGGGGGCTGAGCTCAGGATAAACTCACCACTGACAAATTACAACAAGTACTGCAAAACAAAATTTTCCTTCAGTGGCATCTATGCAGAAGGGATGGCTCACAGTGTATTGTTGTGAACAAACCTATGAGTCCTTCTGGAAAGCTGTCTCCTTTTTAAATGGGAGGCCAACATCTGTGAGGAATATTGATGTTACTCTCTCAAAATCCTTCCCTGGCTATAGCAAGGAAAAACTTTTCTTTCCCTTTTTATGGCCCCTATCTAATCAGACTGGAAGTTCTTGGAGGCAGGTAGGCTTCTTACCACATGGTGCTGGAAGCTCTGCCTGTTAAAATCACTCTGTCTTTTACATTACACTGTGCTACATTCAGTTGCTTCAACCTTGCTAGGTTTTTATCACTTGGTCTCATATTTTCCTCTAAAAATACCTACTTTAGGCTGAATTATCTTCTTGGATGGAGGGACAAAGAAAGGAAAGAAGAAATTTTAAATGGCATTGTTAATTTCTTTTGAGAAAAAAAAAGGCTGGGGAAACGACAGTAGAGAAAGTAATAGGGTATATTTTGGCAAATCATTTTTATTTTAAAACCATAATGTCAACATTTTATGGACTCTAAACTTGCCTTTTTGAAGAATTTTGGCCTTTTTGCAGAATTTTGGCCTTTTGGCTATTGTAAAATTTGTGTAAATCCACTCACACTTGATTAAGGTATGAACCCCCAGAAACCTGCAGTTTGTTTTTATTAGATCTATTTCTCATCTATTCTGAGCATGTTTTTTTTTTTTTTTCTGCAATGTCAAATCCAAACTGCTGTGTCATTTAGCATGTCCTGACAGACTAACCAACTGCAAAGGGACTGTCTTGGATGAATTGCCTTTGCTCAGCTGCATGCCAGCAGTGCAGGGGACACTGAACTGAAGGTGGAGATGCTGCGGAGTTTGCAAGATACAAAGAGCATGGTGAAAGAGAAGGGAAAGCAAGCATGGGCTTGTGATGAAGGGGACATGGACCTAAACTAGGAAACCGACAAGGGTGGACTGGAGGGCATGGAAGAGGACTGGAAAGATGAGAGAAATGGGATTTTGTACATGTGGTAAATAACTTTGAAGTATGAAAGAGGCTAGTCATGGTCACAAAATGTTCTGCAGTGCCTACTGCAGTAACTGGCAACTTGCTGTCACTATGAGAGATGCTGCTGGTTTGAGAGTGATAGAGGTCTGGTGCAGTGAAGGGCCTCAAACATGCTCCAACCTGGGCAACAACATGCGATAGCTTTATTTTCTCTATTCCATTTAAAAAGCCCAGGAGTTATTACAGGCCATTCACACAGAGATGTGTGCAAATACTTTGTTGATAATTGCATCTTATAAAACAAACCCTTTTGAAAAGGGGACTTTTCAAATTCTTGTGACTGTGGGTGCTCATTGAGACCTGGTGATGCTGTGACTACTTTGTTGGCTGCATCCATTGAACACTGTAGGATCTTGAAAAGTCAGCAGTAGTTGTCTCAAGTAGGGCACCCAAATCTATCCGTAATTAACACCTACTTCTCTCCGCTTTGGCTCTCCATGCATGCAGCTACTGCTCTAGTGAGCATACTCTATCCTGAGCCATGTGTGACAAGCCTGCAAGGATGTCAGATCTGAATGCTTGAAGAAATTATCACTTGTGTGCCACTTTACAGCCTTCCTAAAGCCCTTTTGTATCCTCTCCCACAAACGCACACACGAAGAAAGCAAGCCCTGATAGCTTCAGCGTCCCTGGTAGTACCACTTAACTGTGGGGGTATCTGCAAGGTGGCAGTGAGCTGTGGGTCCTCGGGGAGGAGCGGGGAACTAACTCCAGTGACAAAATTGAAGTGAAAGGGTTTCTTTCAGGCAGCAGGGGCGAGGAGATCCTTCACAGTAAGGAAATATTGACATACGTCTGTTTGGCTCCAAAGAGATGAGCGAGAACAGCGCAAAACTCTGGGGTGGAAGGTTTCACCTGGCATTAACTGCACGCGTAGTGGGGCCCCGCAGCCTGCGCATCTCACCGGGGTGCCCCACCCGGAGCCAGCAGGGCCCGCTCCCCGCCGTGCCGGAGCGCCTGGCAGCCCCCAGCGACGCCCGGCTGCTCCACCGGGAGCTGCCACCTGGCTTTTGTCCCAGCCCAAAAACTTGGATGCCGCGGGCTGGCTCCCGCTCCGTGCGGTGCCCGGCGGGAGGCGCGGCGGGGCCAGGGCAGGGGCGCTCCGGTAGAGGGTCGGGGCTCACCGGGGCGGGGATCGGGACCACTTCCCCCGCCTGCCAGGGGCTGCCGGTATTTGTACATGTTGATCCAGCATGAGGCGGGGGGTGGGGGAGGAATAAACCCTGCGAGGGAAGCAAGCGGCGTCCCACCGGGGGCACCGGGGAGGGTTAATCGGCGAGGATCCGTGGGTCTGGGAGGAGAAAGCGGAGGCCGGGCTGGGGAGGGGGCAGGATAAGAGGAAAAGGGGCAGAGCGGCTCGGAGAGGTCGCACACCGCCAGCCTCCGTAGCCGCGGCAGTGCCTTCCCGCGTGCTCCCGGTGGTGGTGCTGGGTCCTCCCTTCCCGTCGCAGTCGTTTCCTCCTGCCACAGAGGACTCAGGGCTGGAAGGGAGAGAAAGGGACCCCCAGGGCTAGGCAGCAGTCCGCCCGAGGCGGAGGCAGGCTCGGCGCCCCGGGGGAGGCGGCGGCGTCCGGCAGATTCCCCCGGCAGTGGGAGGGCTCCGGGAGAGGAGCGGCTAGGGAGCATCTCCTAGCCGGGGTTGACTCCCGAGGAGTGAGGGAGGGACACAGAGACAGGGAGAAAGTGCTGCCTCACAGCTTTACGTGCGTCCTAAAATTTTAAGGACGGGGATGGGGAAAAAGAAAACTGAGGACCTGAGCTGGGACCTCTCAGCCGGAGCGATTGAAAAGGAGCCAAAGCAGGCGTCGGGGGGGGGCAGCGACATCCCAAGGAGAGTCCCCGTCCTCCGCTACNCGCGGCTCGCCCGGGGAGGAGCCGGCACCGCCGCCCCCCGAACGCCTCCAGGGACAGCGCGGCTGCGAAGTGCGAGTTTACTGCGGGTCCCCACAGAGCTTAATGTCCAGGGTTAATGTCCGTGTTAATGCTTTTATTTGTCCGAAGAGGAATAATGTTGCAGTAAGGTCTGCTTTTGGACCGACTCGGGCTGACCGATTATACTTTATTTTAATTATAAAGCGAAATGAAACAAGCCTTTCTGGCTATTCCAGGCTCCATGATGCTATACATGGAACTCTGCGTAGAGATGGGTGAGCCAATTCATTAGGCTTACTAAATAAGCCATAACCACTTTTCTAGCCAAGACCTGAGGTTTGCAGCTAATAGCTCAGTTCAGTCTTCTTGTAGAGCTTGCAGTGTTTGCAAAGCTATAATTAATGCAATCTGTAGAAATAAAAACATTTTCCTTAAATGTGTTTTTAAACAAGTGCTTGAGTAAACATAACGGGCAGCGANGCGGCAGTGCCTTCCCGCGTGCTCCCGGTGGTGGTGCTGGGTCCTCCCTTCCCGTCGCAGTCGTTTCCTCCTGCCACAGAGGACTCAGGGCTGGAAGGGAGAGAAAGGGACCCCCAGGGCTAGGCAGCAGTCCGCCCGAGGCGGAGGCAGGCTCGGCGCCCCGGGGGAGGCGGCGGCGTCCGGCAGATTCCCCCGGCAGTGGGAGGGCTCCGGGAGAGGAGCGGCTAGGGAGCATCTCCTAGCCGGGGTTGACTCCCGAGGAGTGAGGGAGGGACACAGAGACAGGGAGAAAGTGCTGCCTCACAGCTTTACGTGCGTCCTAAAATTTTAAGGACTGGGATGGGGAAAAAGAAAACTGAGGACCTGAGCTGGGACCTCTCAGCCGGAGCGATTGAAAAGGAGCCAAAGCAGGCGTCGGGGGGGGGCAGCGACATCCCAAGGAGAGTCCCCGTCCTCCGCTACCCGCAGCCGCTGCGTGCCCACCGCCACCGCCTCAGGATGTGGGTGCCGCTGCTGCTGCTACTGCCGGAGCTGCTCCCCGCCGTGCCGGCACAGAAGCTCTCCGCTCTCACGGTAAGGCCACCGCGCCGCTGTCTGGGGCGCCCTCCGGGCCGGTCCCGGGCTCACCTGNAACATTTTCCTTAAATGTGTTTTTAAACAAGTGCTTGAGTAAACATAACGGGCAGCGAGTACCTCTTTCAAGCTGTTTTTAAGTGTTTTGGTGAAGGCTGTGCTCTGCGAGTTTATTATGGTAAAGTTACAGGCAGCTGCAAAGTGAAATAGACCCTATTTTGTTTAAGTCATTCAGGAAAAATCTGTAAAATACTGAGAGTTGGGATTTTTGCTTTTTACTTTTTTTTTCCCCTTTTTTCCCCCCCTGCTTATTGAGTAAGGTGCTATAGGGACAGCTCGAGGTGAAATTGCAGTGAGGGATGGCTGAGCTGTTCATACCGGAAAGTCTTCAGAAAAAGTTTTGCCTTCTTGTCTAAGTTTGGCTTTTATATTTTTTTTCTTCTTAAATGATTTGTAGATTGGAAACTGTTAAATGAAAATCTTAAAGGAATGAGTTTGCTCCATGAATTTTATTGTGGATGGCATTTTAAAGTGTGAGACAGATAAAGTCAAGTGATTCTCATATTTTACTTTTTAAGACCCTCCTTTAAAGCACCCTTAGACTGTCAGGTGATGTATACTATTCTAGTTAACAGAGTAACATTGCAATTTACTTTCAAGTTCACTTTCACAAATGTATAAACATAATTTACAAGATAGTGCATGTAATATAATTTTTTTCTGTACATTAAAAGAGTTCTAAATATTAGGGCAGAAGTAAACTAGAAATGCTAACAAACCTTAGTGTGTCCAAATGTAAAGTAAGAGTGATTGTGACTGTTATAATGTCTTGAACTGATACATAATCCAAATGATAACCCAAATGATTTATACGTATATAAATCACTGCAAAATATACTTTTCATTTAGTGAGGGGTTTGTTTGCCTCACAAAAGGGAAGAAAAATCTGGCCAAGGGCATGTCAGCAAACTCTTTAAAAATTAAATGTCAGAGACTCATGCAAATGTGTTTGACTTCACTGTTATGTGAGTGATGTCTGAAATCCCTCTGTTCCTTCTTTCACCAATTCAGAGTGTGCCTTACTCATTTCTGTACCTTATAATAGTCTGCATCTTTATAAACCATGAGCAGAAAAGTGAATGCTGGTGGAATTCCCACCCTCTGCCTCTGCTACCAAAAAGGTAATGATGTCAAGCTTTCAGACTGAAATAAACTTGAACATTTTGGTAGGCATAGCTAGCCTTGTTAGTAGAGGACTGTAGGTAGTGAGCTCGTGCTAGTTTCTCCACTGCCTTGTGCTCTTCTTTCAAGGACTCACCCATACAAATATAGACTACATTGGAAATCCATCCCTAAAACAAGTAATGGACAGGCAGACACCCATAGGAATGGAAAAACACACACACACACACATTGATGCATGTACACTTTCTACATCTCCCCGCATAACTGAACTTGGAGTGAGGCAGGTTTATTTCTACTATTTCTGTACTTACCTATTTAAACAATAAAAAAGCTGTACTATTACAGCAACAAATACCACAGTGCATAGTCATTCTTAACTCCTGTAGTCATTTTGCTTGTAGCTCACAGACTATACAACCCCCTTCCCCATGTACCATTCTCAAAGATTCATGAATAGTATCTGCATAATTATAAGGAACAATAACCTCAAGCTGTGTAGAAAGACCAAGAAAATCTGTGGCTTTTTTTTCACCTGCTGTGCCCCTGTGTGACGACTGAGAATGGCCATTTTTTTCTGCACATCAGATGCAGATTTTATTTTTATTTGTGGTTTGAAGAATAATAGATAAAGGCTGAAAGTTTCACAAATAACCAGAGGTCACAGGAACAGGGTGTGTTTCTCTGTGAATCTGAGTTTCATGAAAACTACAGGATGATTACGGAGAGGGAATGCACATCCCTGATGACAATAACCATGTCAGTGCACACTATTGCAGGTATACTCATCTTGCCAGGTGGTGGCAATATCAGGGGCACAGTCTCCTTTACTGAAGTGGTAAATCTGACATAAGATGAACCTTAGCAGAGACATGATAATAAAATTGTAGTTCCATCTAGCAAAAGCAACTCTGCAGTTTTCCAAAAGGTAACTACAGGGATCAGAGGTTTATTCCTTGCCTGGGCTTTAAGCAACAAACTGGGTGATGACTTGGCAGGGAGAGAGTATATCAGCATCTGTCTTTAAGTTTTTCACCTGTGTAAACAGATGTCTGGGCTGTTTTAACTTTATGTCCTCACTAGCTCTAGGAACAGATCAAATATTACTTTCAGAAAAGACTTTCAGTAGTTTACAGACGTGTTTCCCCATTTAATTAGGAATAAAATTTTTGCATTTCACTTGGGCAGAAATACCCACAACAACCACCCATGTCTATAGTCTGGGTGAATATGTGATTTTCAGATGTTGGAAGATTTGCAGTAGTCCAATAGCAATAAATTACAGAGTTTTCACGTGAATAATACTTCCAAGAGATTTCTGATTGTCTTATGTGAATGCAGGTTTGCAAGGAATGATGAGCATATGGCTTCCTACAATATAACAGCTGTCAGGATGATTTCTGGCAGGCAGATGCATCAGAGCAGTCAGCAGGTAGTTGAAATGCGTCAGTCTGTCTAGAGCCTGGTCCCCTGGACCTCATGGTTATATGTAAAGTGAGTGTGAGTGTTGTAATCTGTTCCTCTCTGCCCAAACCATGGACCCAGACAGAACCTACTTGACTCCCTGACTACATGCCAGGATAGAGACAGAACGTGAGAGCTGGGCTGATGCACACCTGAGTCTTTTTTGGGAAGCTGTGGTGTGCATCAGGGTCTAATAGTTTCACAATTTCTGTGCATTTGCTGGGTTAGAGATAGCACAAAGTTACTTTGAGTTTGTACCAGTCTTGGCTTCTTGTCATCAAAAATTACTCTTTGCTAAGATTGCTCCTGGACTCTGGTCTCCAGAGTAGGACCATATTGCAATAATAGATAAAGTGAGGGGAAACGTAATATTCCAGTTATTAGTTGCTAACTGAGCCTCAGGGATGCATGCAGGAGGAGAATGTTCTTTAGTATTGTATTTATTGTTATTTCAAATGAACAAATATTGGCAACAGAACAATGGCTTTCATTATGGGAAGGTAGGCTGAGTGCTGTCTTGTAAGAACCCATGAGATGTGAGGGACTGTAGCCAGTTTGGCTGCTCCTGTTTTTTTCTCCCCTTGTGTCAAATACTAATGTAAAACCTTCTTACATTCCACAAAATATCTTAAGTAGCCTTGTCCTCTTACCTTGTTTATAGAAAACCATGTAACACTCTGCAATTCTTGTAACACACTGTTGGAACATTTTTGCAATGCTGTATTTTTATTCTGCTCTGTGAGATGCACCCGTTCTTTCTGGATGTATGAAACTGAGGAGATTTGAGCCTTGTTGACTTCTTGTAATAGGGAAATAAGCATATCTTGATGATACAGGTACTTTTGAAACACAGTACTTTGAAGAGAGCTTATTTTGTTCCTTGAATAAGTAAGTTTATGATCACTGTGCTTACCGACACAATTTGTCATTGTTTATACTGCCTTTATAAAACCGTCAACTTAGCTTTTATCTCAGTTGCAGTGTTGTGTGTGTGGATGTACTTCTACAAACAATAGGATACAAGTGTTTCTTATTTTAAAATCTTGATGACTTTAAACATACCACAAACTATTCTTTTAAAGCCTTGCTGAATCATGCGCTTTTCTCAATACAATCAATAGATCTTACAAAAGCAGAAAGTTTGCTTGAAATTGCCTCTTGAAATGAACACCTCTGCCTGTTAATAGTTCCTTTCATCAGCAGCTGAATATTTTGGGGAACAATTGTTTTCTTTTTCTCCCTTGGCACATGCTTTGTGAGAATTTGATAGCATTTAGTGCACTGGAGAGCATCCACAACAGCGACCGGTATAAGATGGACCACTAAGGTAGTTCAGTAAAGGGAAGTTAAACACAATCAAAGCTTTCCAAGTTAAGGACCCGTTTGGATGGCGCCTGCAAACCAAAACATTTGGAAAAGTTACTCTAACTGTGACTGAAAAACCAAGACCATAAATAAAACTGTAAGTGGCTCCAGATCCTAACAACATTGTTACTGCAAATGGGCACTGGTACAACCAAGGGTACATCAGCTCTGAAAATAAAACACTTTCAACAATGCTTCCTTGCCGTCAACTCTCAAGACACTTCTTATTAAAGAAGCAACACCAAAACCTGTGGGAGTTGATATTGAAAGCATCAGAAAACTTTTCAGCAGGGGTCAGAAGTAATTTTTGTGCATGCAGCCAACATAAACTGCACCTTGTAATGTGGAAGACATTAGTGAAGATGGCTGGTTGACTGCATGCCCATAAGATTTTTAAAATTAGAACTGAAGAGTAGAGATGAATGTGAGTGGGGAGGGAAGAGCAGGACAGAGGAAACAAAAAGACCTAGATCTTGCAAAATGTGGCCAGTTTTGATGCTGTCATCAGTCCCCTGTTGCCTACTGAATACCTCGAGGAACAGCTGTGTGTATTTCTTGACAGTGGGCAAACCTCAAGGTTTAGTTCATTTTGAAAAGTCTCCAAAACTTTAGCTGCTATCCAAAACCTATCTGAACCCTGTTGGTCTGGAAACCAGGCTACAGATCTTTTCAAGATCTGGCTTGCTTGGGACTTTGCTCATGTTTCCATTTCTTCAGCCAGACCAGCCTCACCACAGGCACAGCCATTTTCATGGTATTTTGGTACTTCATTTCCTGTCAGGCCTGAGACCAGGAAGTGCAGAGGCGCCTGAAAATTAAAAACTGAATAAGAAAGAATTGGAATTAAAGACCTATTTTTGAACAGCAGTGAAGGTCTGAGTTTGGTTCAGGAGTGACATTTTTTATCTGAACAAATTCAAACATTCTTGGGTAATCTGGAGAGTGAATGGAGGTTACATCCTTCAAAGGACTCAGGGATTTATACAAAATTTGCGTTTTCTTTAGAATCAAAACCCAAATGCATCTTAATTTTCTGGTTGATTCAGTATTGTGTTTTGAGATAGGTTTTTAGAGAGTTGCCATGATTGATTAATGATGAAGGCCATTTCACAATGAAAATTTGGAATGCTTTCTTCCAAATATAGTCAAAGTAGTTTTTCTCTGTGTGAATACTGCCTCCTCTGCCCCTCTACTCTCTTCTACAACAAAATTCTGGTGATGCCCATAACTTGGTCTCAATGGCCCTGTGTATTTTCACCAGATACACTTCTGTTGACAATTCTTTATCCACTCTGCATTAATTGCTAATCAATGCCTTGATAAAACACTTTCCAATGCAACTCTGGAGGTGAACCTGAAAGGGGAAAATACTTCAGAAAAAATTACAATATGCTAATCTCACACAGAATAATTTATGCCAAAAGAAAAGGAGGGATAATCAGATGTAACAAGATATGGCCCATGAGCAAATAAACTAAGCAGAAGAGAGAAGATATAGAATAGATATCTGCATGTTTTTCCTGCAGTTTTCCAGTCTTTGCTCAGCTGCCCCGTGTACATAAGGAACCGGTCTGAATTACAGCCGTTGCTGTAGTGCAGTGGTATGCACAGGATACAAGGATACAAACCTCGGTTATGGGGAGGTGAAAGCTACCCAGAAGGATATGGACTAGTTTTAGATTGGTGTGATAACACTTAGTATCAGAGGGTTTCTTAATATGACCTTACCAAATTATCAGTGGTTCAAGCAGCAAAGCTGATGCAGTGTCACATTATACTGCAGAATCTGTGAAATAAGTTTGTGTGTCAGGCTCCCCAATTGAAGTTTTAGCTGGTCCTTGCAGAAGAAATCACTTTGATGAATTGGTAACTGCCCTTCAGTGATTTTTTTTCCCCTGCTCTAATTTATTGACTTTTAAAATGACCCCTAAGTGTTTCATCAGCTGTTGAAAATCCAGGCTAATAGAGAATACAACCAGAATTCTTGTTGGGAGGGAAAGAGAAAATATTTCCTGAAGGAGATCCTTTCTAGCTCTCTCCCTGGCTTGCTCAGCGGGTTGCTAGAAAACTTGCTCAAGAATGTTTACATCATACCTATCCAAAAGCTGCCTTTTTTTCCTTCATTTACTTTAAGCTGCTTGTCCTGTCATCTTCTGAGTCACTGAGTTAAGATAACTTTTTTCTTTTGTGTTGTGTTAAATTTGTTTTGAGGATGTAATAATATACTTTCTTCTCTTTAAGGTGCTCATTTTTAAACTGTATACAAATTAGCTGTCATACATATGCTATAAATCTTTGAATCTGTCCTAGAGTACCTAAAGCGTACTTACAAACAAAGAAAAATTCCTTTGCTTTGGAGTGCTTTTTAAGTCATAGCTGCATGCAGTATTTTGCAGATTAAATTGCTGCCATAAAGTACTTGCAGTCTTTTTACTTGGGCTAGATTTATCATGCAATTACCAATATTCTGACCTTTTTTCAGAATTAAAGCAAGATACTGTCAGTGAGTAAACAGTGTAAAAGCTCAGGAGAGATCTGTACATTTTTTGAGATGCAACTAGTGACAGATAAAGAATAATTTTATTGGTAATCAGGATGGACTCACTATGATCCATGTAGCAAGTTGCAGTATAGAGAAAACCTGAAAACTGCAGGCATTGTGGATGTCAGGGTGGGAAGGCAATGCCTCAGTTCCATTATCTTTCTCTTGCTTTTATCTGGAGTAAAGTGGAGAAATGGTTGAGTTTAGTCTGAGTAAAATCTGCCATTGAGTCTTCTTACTACTTTGAAGGAGGGGGAGAAGAGAGAATGACATTTTAGTGGATGTGCAAACCATCTTAACCATATTTTGACTGTAACATGTCTACTTGTACAGAGATGCTGTTAAATCAGACAAGGTGTCTTGAAGGAAGTATCACAGAATATGATCTTTGGGGGACCTAGATCGTGCCATCTGGACAACTGCTTCCCAAACCTTTTTCTTGGCTAGATGCTGCTCTTCACAGTGGCATCTTTCTGTGAATCGTAGAATCTAGGGTTGGAACCCCTGTGCTGAGAATACAAGGTAGAAATATGGCATTGACAGCATATCAGAAAAATGGTGATACTGAAATGTGAGAATCTCTTCTCAGTGAGGCTGACACATGAGTGCCATGCTGGTTTCAGGGCACTTGTCTTCATCCTGATTTTCTGCAGTCATCCAAACACATTGGGTTTCTCTTTGGGACTGTGAGGTGAACCTGATGGTCTTAAAAGGGGAGTTACTATTAGATGCAGGAGGACACATTGAATGCACATTACAAATGGTCCCTGGTTTAGTTGTCTCAGTTGATTTATTTGTCCTCATCTGCGCTGGTGAAGTATTATTCATTGCATTTAATCACAATGTTTTAATCAGTTCTCATTCAGTGTAGCGTCCACGCTGATGCCTCTTAGTGCAGACAAAAGGGTGTCAGTGAAACTGACCCAGGCTCTGTAAAGTTATATTTGTTAATGCTGTAGTCACTGTGCATCACATATTATTTTTTTTTTACCAGTAGTGCTGTATTACACTGCTCCACTCCAGAGAGCAGTTGTCATGTGGGCTGATGGGCCTTCTAGAGTGAAAACTCACTGTGGTGAATGTCATTTTCTAAAGTAAGAATTTCTACCAAAGAAATGAAATCAAGTCCTGAAATAAGTATACTACGATGTACTCGAGGATAGCACATAATGTAAAGATACCTTTGTCCCCACAAGAGGGTGCAGAAATGAAAAAGATTGTCAGCACAGAAGCTAAATAAGGCTGTGAGTTAACCATAGGTTTATTTGTTTAGTAAATTATCTCTGGTGTGTCGGATGGCTTATTTTTGGAAGAGAGCCATCAAAGATTTAAGTGACTCACAACCAAAAGCAGAGGTGGGAGGGTCTATACGGATATTTCTCCATTTCTCCCGCTCTCCGTTCCGTTGCAAATACAGAGCGGTGGCACCACTGGCGGAGCATCCTCAGGGCAAGGAGGTCACGTCTCTTCTTCCATGGCACTTCAGGGATCCACCACGGGAGGGAGAGCAAGAGCAGCTCTTATCAGTCTGATAAGGTCTGCCCCGTCTCCCCCGGGAAGGGCTGGAAGGCGGGGGAGCCCTTGTTTCTCTCCCCAGTGGCTCTAGTCAGGAGGGGAGGAGGGGAGCAGCTGGGGACCTTGATTTTTCAACACTTGCCACTCAGTTGCTCATCGGATCGTCACTCAAATAAGAAAAATCTCAAACGGAAAAAAGTCTTGACACAAACTACTGAAAGGTAGAAAGGAGTTCTGTGAAAAGGAAGTGTCTTTAATGACATGTCATGGCTTGACATTAATTAACCATTAGCATTCCTGAGAGCTCAGAGCAGGCTGATGGACAAGAGGGAATATATGGCCTAACATATGAGATGCTCTTGGCCGTGAGACACGAGGAGGGGTTCAGTCTGCAGAAAGCAGAGGGCATATTAATTTCGTTGTGTGTATCCATACTGTTTCTTTTTGCAGCACTTATTACATAAATTCTAGTGAGCAAGACAAAACAAAGTGGACAACTTATTTTTCACACTGTATTTAATGGGATTGTATTTCAGACCATGTCCTCCTGGGAAGGCAGTTTCTAAGCATGCCAAATTTTTGATAGATTTCAGCCTAAGTGGATTTAGTTGCAAATCTGAACTTTGAACAGGAGGTTTTATCTTTCCATCATATTTCTCCTTGAAAGGTTCCATAAATTACATTTCTGAGAGAAAGGAAAAGATTTTTTTTGAAAGAAGCGTTCATTTGGTAAATTGTTCTTCTGTTTAAGTTTCCCTTTTCCAGGTGCTGAATGACTCCCAGAGCAAAAGTTCTGTCAGTGCTTGATGATGGACTCCCATCAATTTGCAATAAAATTACAAGGCAATATTCATGCATGGATAATTGATTTCACTCAGAAGGGAGAATGGCAAAAAAACAGAGCTCAGATATCTGCTTGTCTGTAACCAGTGCAGCAATTTTCTCCTCTGCAAAATGGATACCAAGTGCTTTTCTTATGAAGTGTCAGTGTTTATGTCCATTAGATGCAAGATCTGGAGAGATGTATGGCAATGAGAGAGTATTTCCTACTAGATGGCAAAGCCAGATCTGACACCGAGACTAAATGGCTGATAGAGATTAATTTTTGCATCTTTGTGGCTGACTCACTGAAGCTCAGTAGACACAGCACTGCTGGTTTGCAGAATGACTGGTAAGGCAATCACAGGTTCACAATACGTGTAGTATTATGGTGAAAGCAAAGCAAAGAGCTGGCTGAAACACTGCTGCTAGGAGTGAGCCCAGAGGACCTGGAAACTGCCATCCTTTGGGACTCACAGTTGTGACTGGCTTCTCTCTGGCCCCTGTAGATTTTTCCTCCAATTTTCTCCTTTCCTGTCCAGCTGATTTTTCCTTAGTGCATCTTCAGTGCTTACATGCCTTTTCTATGTAAAGACTGTAAGCTCTTTGTGTTTGTACAATGTTTTGGGCCAAAGGGGCTCACACCTGGTTGGCCTTCTTGTGGTCTACCATCTTTTTCGAGTTCAGTAAGAAATGAGAGTAAATCTTGAATGACACCTTCTTGCAGACAAGACTGAACACAAATAATGGAGGATATACAAATAGTAGAGTTCATCAGGCAGTTGTGGCCACAGTCTGGTTCTTTATACCCTCTGTAAATTATCCAAGCTGGTTATTTTGTATAAACTTTCATATAAATGTATAAATATATATACACATGCACACAAATACATGTATTTGATCCTACTCTACCTTTTATAAAGAATTGGAGCAATCAATTCATCATTACAGGAAGTGATCAGCAAAATTGTCTGTTTGCTGGTCTTGTCATGCTGGTGGGCAAAGTGTTCTGCACGGTGCAGGGAGCCAGGTGTCATCTGCTTGGTATTTCCTGATTTGTGAGAGCTTAGTGTTTCAACCTTATCATTGCCCTAAAGCTGGGGTTCTCAGGCTGTGGTATGTGTTTTCCTTTAATGGTGCAAAACTCTTTCTCCCCTAAAGAAAAAAAAATCTGAATCAATGCAGCTTGGTCTTTCCTACAAAGAGCAATGTGAATGTTTGGATGCCTCTTCCTATTTTTGCACGTAGGTCAGATGGAGCTTGGGAAGCTTTTCTACCCACTATCCTTCCCTGCCTTTCAAAGGAGAAAAGAAGCTGGGTCTGGATGAAAGATGCTTCCATCCTGTGAGTGCAGACCAAAGAGCTGAGAGCTGTTCTTGCTGCTACATTCATCCCCTCTCTTTCTCCATAGCAGCAGCACCAACAACTCTCTGAGAAACCTGGTCCAAAGCCTCTCTTGTCAAATTCAGAGAGGTGTCAGGTATTATCAAGAAGCACAGAACTTCTTCCTGCAGGCTTCCTGGGGCTCCAAAATGTTGGATGCATCAGCTGTAATAAATTCCCTAGATTGCCATCTCCTATCTCAAGATGACCAATGACAGTCACATGTGTATGCAGGGGTACACTATATACATTCCCATGTAAAGCTTTACTTCCTTTTCTTTTCCAGCAGTGATTGGAAAACCCCAGTAAAAGCTTAAAGTTCCCTTGGGGTTAATAACCAAAATGTCAGCTATTTTCCCCCTGAAGTTTATGTAATTTGATCTGACTGCTTTGATCTGCTATTTTTTGTTTGTGTGTTTTGGTCTAAGGGAATGATGCCTAGGAGTCTAGTGTTAGTTTTCTTTTGACAAGATTTCTAAGTTGTTAGGTTTTGACTGTGTTGGAAGAGCTACAGGGCAGCTGTGTTTGTTAGTTGATGAATTTGTGTTATCTAAAGACTGAAAAGAACAAAAAGAATACTATCTCCCTTCAAATCTCAGATCATGTCACTTCAGGAACTGCCTCAGGCAATATTTGGTTTTATTTAGTAGCTCTCTTGGTTATCATCCTAAATAATGAGAGAATAGAGCTTTTACTGCCAGCGTTGCTTATTTTGACAGGAGAAATCAAAAAGTCACACAGTATCTTTTCTTGTTACAAAAGTAAATGATTTCTTTAAAACTGCTATCCTGAGTCTTCTCAACACATCTGGGGGTGAGGACGCTCCCCTGTGAGACTCATTTTACAACCATATCAGGAAATCACACTCTTTTAATGCAAGTAAGAAGCAACCAGAAGTGTCCAATGAAATGAGGAGGTTACAAATAGGACTAATCACATGTATAAACTCACTGTTTCCACCTGACAGCAATTAAAGCAGTGTCAGACATGCAATGAAATTCCCTCCAGGGATCTTCATAAAATTGAGTTAAACATTAGAAAGAGTGTGCATGATGGATGGAAAAGTTTGAAAGAAATGACAAGTCTATCAAAGCTGAAGGGGGTCACAGTTCATACTTTCCAGCTCTTTTGAGGTATGCAGGATGTCTCTCAGGAAGACCCTGCAGCAATCTGCTGTCAACAACAGCAAAGCAGGTGTGCCTGTGTGCCGGAGAGAGGCAGGACTACATGCTTTCTTTTTCTCATACCTGACGTTTCTTGCTTGAATAAAACTCAACAACTTTTAAAACGTTGTGATTATCTTTTTACTGCTTCTGGTTTTGCTAGAAAACTGTTCAGTGGAGGGAGATTTGGAAGCTGTTGTCAGAGTATAATTGGAGCTAATTACCTAATTTCGTTTCATTTGTTGTGACTATGAAATGGCCTGCGGGCTGCATTATGTCATATACACACATTCTGTGTCCTGTACTGATTAAAAAGTCGTGTGATGTGTGCCAGGTGTCTGCAAGGCAGTTCAAATGGTGAAGTAGCAGGGGTGAGGGGAAGTGAGATGGTTTGCCTCACCAGCAAACTCTTCTAAAAGATCAGAAATGATTCTGCCCTGCTATACTTCAGTCCTTCCTATTAAAGAGGGGAGTCACAACTGCAGCTTCTGTCCTGGCCCTCTGCACTATCAGTTTTCTTCTGCACACCCCTGTGTGACTTGGAGAGCAGAAATGCCTAAGACAGGCACTCAGCTGAAATGGAGATCTCTGATCATGTCATATGTGTTGTGGATGCAGGAGCTGCAGGTTGAGCTGCACATGGGTCCCAGAGGAGGGTTTATATAATAGCAATTCTAATATTCCACAGTCTTTATAATGAGTGTGCCCAGCCTTCTCCATAGCATCCTGCTGAGTCCAGTGGAAGTTTGAGCAAGACTAAGCTGGACATGTGTCTGTCCTCTTGAGTCTGGAACAGGGAACACTATGGGTCTCTATCCCATAAGGGCAGGAGTGTGCAGAGGAGCTTGGAGATAACTGAAGTATCTGAAACTGATACTGACAATGAGCATGTTTGGCTATGAAGCCTTGGAGGTGTGATAAAATCTGTTAGTCTATGTGTACCTGGGTGGTGGTGCTGTTCATAACAGAAACGTGTCTCAGCTTTTTGTATTTACAAGTTGACCAAAAGGATACCACCGGGCATATGGAATATAAAATCACCTCTCCCTGCTCATTATTGACAGTGGATGGTGTTTACTTTCTTGAATCAACCCTGTGGTCATATTTGTCCTTCTTACATGTTGTTGACAAATGCATGTGACTACAGAACCTAAAGACCTGAAGGTCCACTGAAATAGCCACTAATTCATGAAATTAAACTTGTTAAAATCCTGTTGTTCACTTTTTAGGACAAATATAGCTCACTCTCTTAATAGGAGGTTGATAAATCCCATATCCATCAAAGCTGTTGTTAAAAGACCATCAGTCCATTTTTTTTTTTCTGTGAAAATGATAGTTTTGATCTTTGTGGCAAAGGCACAATCTCTTCCAAGACACAGCTGTTCTTGAACAACATGCTTAATGAAGGCTTTAAAAACTGTTCTGTGAGCCAGAGATTGGCTGATAGGTACCTGAGCATGGTGGAAGCATTGGCTCAATTGAAATAGAAGTGAGCAGAACCTGGAAGAGACAGCAATTAAAGTCAACAGAATTGGGAGCTGTGCTCATGCCAAAAATGTGTGAAGAAAAAAGCTCGAGTTTCAGGAATTTTTATGTTTCTTTTTTCCCCTTCAAAACCAGTATGTTTGTTTCAAAATAAAATGGGTTATAAATAAAGTGGGCTATAAATAACATTAAGACATTTTTAAAAAATTCTTTTCTTACAAACAACCTGTAAGGCTTAATGGTTCATACTACCTCAGTGGCATTGACTGTCTGTGCACACAGCTCTGTTAAGTTAGAGCTCAGGCAGTGTATGTGTATGGCTCATCAACACAATCATTGAGAAAAGCTCATCATGAGACTGAGAGTGCTAAAATGCCTGTTATTCATTCTGTCTGCATTACCTGGGCAAGCCCATTCAGTGTGCCTTGGTCTCACAATGCACTCTTTTTCCAAGCTTATGCCTCTCAATCAGTCCTGCTGTCCCCCACGGCCTGGAATCCTGCCTGAGCTTGACTGAAGTGTATCAGGTGAGGTTCCTGCTGCTCACCTGCTTCTTCCTTAGCTGACAACATTCTGTGTTGTCCCGAAGTGCTTGCACATTGTGTTAAAACTCCTGCAGATTGCATGTGAAAACATGGAACGTGGGAGTTTGTTTTCAACAGGCAGCCTCTGTCTTAGCAGCTGTGTGAGAAAAGTCAGTGGTGTTACTTCAGTTAAGGAGGCCAGGACTCCCTCATGTCCATTAACTTGAAGCTGTGAATGATGCAGTGAAAAGAAGGTTTGGTCTTTCAGTGTTCAGGTCACTTGCATTGTTGCGGTAGCACATTGATCAAGATTTTAAGCTTTGTCTAGCCCAGAAATCTCTGCTTCTTGCTGTTTTGCTGTCTTAAATAGCTGTTGACTATCTGCTGTCTCTCAGGTAGACCTTTTTCTTCACTGGATTTTTCATGTCAAAGGTGAACACCATTGCACTATTGCTATTTCATTTTCCATATTGCATTGGGATGTGTGCCATGGAAACCCATTTAACGGTTATGGTGTTGTTCAAATAAACTGAACTTGAATTGAACACTTGGCAGATTTAGCCTGATGGACTGTGAATCCAGATGTTACCCTTCTTCTGCTCATCGCCTAATAAAATACATACCCAATACTCTGTTACCCTAGGGATAATTTATCAGCCACACTCAGCTTCATTATGGACATTACCTTATCCTGTGGAGAGTGGCTGATCTGTCTGGTGAAGTGCAGTCCCACTGTATGTAGTAGGTTGTTTGGGAATTTGTCTGGTGACCCCTTCCTCTTAGACAATATTTATCAGGGATTGGCAGGTAATCCTGATGTTCTGGTAAAGGCCATATTGGTGACAGTGTGCCTGTAATGCCTCTCAGAACCACCGGAGACAACCAGGTTCAAAAAATTTTTGGCAAATTTCTGCTTTATTTATAGGTGACTGGCAAATCACTGCTGTGTTTAGGGTTGATGGCTGAGTCTAAGAACAGCCTCACATGTGAGGCACAGTTGCAGTTGCCAAGTTGTTGCTGTTTGTTTAGCATCACCTCTGTAGTTCTTCTGGAGCCAGTGGAAACTGGGCTGGTGAAAAGGATGGCTTCTTCATCTACTCAAAGAGCATTTCTGAAAGGCCAAAAATTATATCAGCTGCAGCATGGGCTGAAAAATAGAGAGAGGAGTCACACATATCCAAAGATAGGAACATATATTTTTGAAGGATCAAAAAAGAAAAGCACAAAAGAAGAAGAATGTGTTAATTGATATCATATATGAGATAGGCATCTAGCTCAGGCAGCCTAGAGAAAGTTCTCTCCTCTTGCCCCAGTCATGCACATGCATGTACTGACTCTTTTTTATTTTGGTCTTTTTGTTTGCTTTTAACTAATCTCCTTCATTTATGGATAGATGGCCTTTCATTATCTGAGATTTTAAAAAAAATTGTTACCAATAACAAAGTATGTGAAATCTCTGCTAGCTAATCTGAGTAGGTTAATGGCTGAATGCTTTTTCTCCTGATGAGAATTATGTAATCAAAACTACAAGTGATTAAAAACTATACAAGCACAAAGAGAGAAAGAACAAGAAATTTGGGGTTTTTAAAATGAGTTTTTTAAAAGGAAATTTGCCTATGAAATGTTGCATTTTTAGAGAAAATGCTTCTTAACAAATTGCTCTTCTGTTTGAAAGTTTTCTGTAAACTTGGTGGATTTCATTGAAATTCTGTGTTTAAAATGCCAGTGTTCTTAAGGAGAAGGAGACATACTCTTATTGTATTCCAGAGATGTGTAGTAATGCAAAAGAGCTTGGTTTCCAAAAAGAGCTGCAGGAAATCTAGCAATTTTTAAGTAGAAGGGTTTTAATTGGAAGGAACTTCAAGCACTTGCAGTATTTCATGTGCAGTGCAATGGGGATGCAACTACAGGCTACTATAATTATAGTTTTATATCAGTAACTGGATATCTGCTGAACAGGAGTTAATACAGTTTTCAAAGTTTCATGAACTGATTCTACTTCTGCCCACTGTCTTTTCTAACCTGAAAGGTATTCTGCAAAATTAACAAATTCTGCATCTTCCCTGACTTAGCTTCTTGTTAGCAAGCACACCATCCTATTTTAATATTGAAGACAATATAGAAATATTTGCTGTTGCCCTTTTTTTTTGTAAATTTCTTCTTTTGAGAAGTTGCTCTGCAATTTTTAATATGAGAATATCTATTTCTGATGAAAAAATTGTTGTATATCGTAAAAATGGCTCATTTAAAAAACAGTATATCAAGCTCTTGGCTCAGAAAAAACATAGCTTTAATACAGAGTGGCTAAAATGTCCAAGAATTTTGCAGATCTTATTTTTCAGCCTTAAAATATCTTACAAAATCAGGCTCTCTTCATGAAACACTTGCAGGCATAACAAATATTGGTTGACTGTCATGCCATGCAGGACAGTCTTGTAGGTACACCTGAAGTATGGGAAAAAATTGACATTTGAATTTTGAATTATTATTAACAAGAGACTGAAATAAGACAGGTCAAGTTTTGGTTGTTACTTTTGCTAAATTTGTTTCTGACCAGGCATATTAAAATGTTCAGACAGCTGTAGATTTATTCCTGCAGAAACAAGGAAAAAAAGTCCTTATGTAACTATTGCCAATGCCAAATGCTCATAAAATAAAACTGTTTATTTTTTTATCACAGTTTGTTTTTCTGTTTCATATTAACACTCCTCTTTGCATGGCAGATATGATTGTCTACAGAAGTACAAAGATATGATTTGGGAGATGTCTCTAAAGATCCATTTTTGAATAATCTGAAGCTAATTAATTTGTGTATTTTTAAAGGTTTCTCTGGTGTTATATAGAAAATTGCTTTTTTTCATTGTGTGAGCTCCTTTACATTTATATCACTTGCGTGATCTCAGTGTCACAGTGACCTTACCCATATCAAAGTATTTAGTGTCAAAATAGTCCAGCTGTTTTCTCCAATTACCTAATTACCCAATGTCAAAACATCACTATAACCCAGTCTAAACACATTCAAGTCCAACAAATTAGCACATGTAAGGCTTTTTTCTCATATTATTCAATTAAAAATGAATTTCCTTTCCTCAGTCCAAAGAAAATCATTACACATTCGTCTCAGGGGACCAATTCCTTTTTACTTGATCCACTACAACTGCCTCTTAATATGGTAAAAAATGTAATGTAAAAGGCAAGAAGCCTCCATTAGTGTCAGGTGCTGTGAGGACCAGGGATTGGGACCAGGGGGTGCTCCCTGTGGACACTCCAATTGGGTGGGGACAAGTCCCAGCGGGGTTGTGACCTCTCCAGCATGGCATGGGAGCCTCTCTGCAGGGACAGCAGGGAGGAGGGGCTGCCAGTGGGCTGTGCTGTCTCTCCATCGATCCTGAGCTCACACAGCCAAACATTTATGAAGGGACATTTATGAAGGGTCTCAGGACCTGTACATGGAGATCCAACATCACGTTTAAGTGCTAGCGATCAGAATGTACCCTAAAAAATCTGTATAACCTATAAAATAATTCTGATGAAAAATCCTAGAGACAGGTTTTTGATCTGGGCAAGGTGACACAAACCAACTTAAGGGTCAAGCTGTCATTTTTAGTTTTACAGGACAGAAACTGAGTTGGTTGGTGGCTGCATAAGTACTCCAGTAAACCACCTCTGCATTCTAGTTGATGTTGAGTTACATTGTACTTTATATAATACAGATTTTGTAGCTTTAATTGCTGTGAAATACAGAGGCAATAGAGACAATTAACCTGTGATTTGATAGCATATGCTGTGCTGAATTTGCTTTGTGATTTGTGACTAAAGACTTTTCCCTTGACAAAGGAGAATTAAAAGAAGCTAGCCCCGTACAAAACCTAAGGGTTTCATCATCCCTTAAGTCATGAAAGACTGAATGGAGAATCTGCAGAAAACCATAGAAAAATGCAACCCTCTGTGAAGAGGGCTGGCTCAGACAGACTGTGGAAGCTCTGTGTGTGGTGTAGTGTTACAGCTGATCACCCAGTGTGCCTAGGGAACATTAGCTTTTGTAGGCTCCCGCATCACACTGACTGCTGTTTTGCAAGACAGCAGTAACCACACTGTTGACAGCTCATGTTCATGTGTCTGATAGGACAGCAGCATGTAGGTAAAGGTTCCCCATCCACAATCTCCTCAGGTGTGAGCAGCAAGCTATTACAGGAAATGAACAGCACTTCCCACGTTGCTTTTTCTGCTTTCCACACCCTACGAACCAAGAAGTGCAAGTAAGCCTTGTGGAAGCACGGGTAGGCTGCCAGAGACAGAAGCTGCAGAGGGACATGTCCGTGTCTGTGTGCACACAAGGGAAGGAAGCAGGACAGGTGCTTCATAACTCTCTCCCCACTGCACAACTGAGAATTATCCAACACTCCTGGCTGCAGGAGACCGCACGGCTCAGTGTAACTGCATTACTGCGGCGCAGTGCCCAGGCTGCTGTGGCTTTCAGAGCCATGCAGCAGGGAGTGACCATACCTATATCAACACTAATGTGGCAGTACAGTTCCCTAGCAGGCAGCACACGAATGCCAGAGGTTGCTGTGCTTGTAATTGTCACATAAATCTTTCACTGTTTTCAAATTTTGGAAGACTAAGCTGAATGAGTGAGGCGTAGGTAACTAACACACGTGTGGCTTGCCTTGAAATGTTCAGACCAGAAATGCCTCAGTGAAATCAGTTTCTATTATACTGCAAGGTCTGGTCAGAAATAGTTCTGGACCACAAGAACTGATCTCATGTTGACAAAAGATCAAATTTCATGCCTTCTATTTGCAGTTACGGAACGAAAGGTGCTTGCCAGCATCAGCTTTTCTGAGACAACAAGAAAACTGACATTTTCTCCTCCCTGAAGAAAGAAAAAAGAGAAAAAAATATCTATTTCTATCTATCTATTTCTATTTCTCATTTTTTGCTGTAAGAGAAATGATATTTTTGCTTTCACATTCATGCTTTATCACATCAGGATTTTTTCCCAGATTTTAGGAGAAACCTCTACACTGAAAGCACTTGCAAAGTAATTTATGTTATTGTTATAGCTGGTCATAAGGTTGGACACTAAACCAAACTAATTTAAAGTATTTGGAGCTGATTCTCCATTCATAATTTGATCAACTTGAACAAATAAAATAATAGGAAGAATTTTAGAATCTTACAGTTGTCCTGGAAATTTTCATTGCTAACTGATTGTTTGTGCTACAGAAGGCTTGTCTGACCCCTTTTGATGTATTTTTTCAGGATAGGCAGTAGCTCATTAAATGATTAAAGTTTTATACAGGAACTACTTATTAAGAGTTTATGTGGGGTAAAAATTGTATTGGTAAGTCATATCTGCCTTCACAATAAACATATTAACTTTAAATGATCCATCCAGTTCCTCACTGAGATCTTCCTTAAGTACTGGAGGTTTTGTCAACTCATTTCAATAGCCTTGGGTTTTTAACATAATGTAGTTAGAAATAGAGTTCACCAATATAAACTTAAGGGTAACACGTCAAACAGAGTGATGATACAGACTTGATGGAGAAAGGAGAAATAAAACCTGCTTTCCATTTGCACCAGTTCAATGTGAAGGAGATCTGCTGCAGTTGTCCATTTAGCTGGCTCCCTCCCTGGCCTTTCTGTAGCTGGTGGTCTCAAGGAATCTGATGTATTAGGCTGGGAAGGGTCTGAGTGAGCTCTTGGTGGAGCTGAGGTGTAGGGAAGGGGCAATGCATCCGTGCATGTTTGCCCCAGTGCTCTGTGGGGTGTTGGCTCTCAGTGTTTTTTGCAGTGCTGCTGCTGACAGAACACAGTGGCATTTCTCAGGAGGGCTTTCCATGGGGTGCTTCTCTGTGACTGGCAGCTCAGATCTGCTAAGGGGACAGCTTCTTGTGGTGCCAACAACAGTGCATAATGCTTGCTACCTAGATAATCAAGGCAGTATTTGATATGTTCTGGTTTGAACTGCTTGGGATAGAAACAAAATCTAGTGAAGAGACCATCCCTAGTGAAAGTTCTACTCAAGATGACTTTAGAAAACTTATTTTCCTAGTGGGAAAGGAGCCTGTTCCCTTCCTGTGTTCACCAGAGCTGAGCACAACCTGTGTGCTGCATATCTGAATAGCAGTAGTTGTTACTGTTCCTTCTGTACTTTTTATGCCTTCTGTAAGTGCCATCTATAGTCTGCTGCACACCACTAACATGGTATTCATGTAATTTATGAAACAGTTTAATTCATCAGCTCAAGGTACCAACAAGGGAGGGGATTCCGAGGCTCAAAAAAGCATTAGGTTTTTATACTGCAGAAGCCTTGAAAATATAGATTGATAATCTGGGAATTAAACTCTTCTCATGATGTCAGTCAGTAAAGGGTCTTTCAGTCCCTTTATTGTGCAGCCGTCTCCCTGAGGAGAATGTCCATTTTCATGGCTTCAGTCCCATATTTTTGTGGCCATTACTGTACAAACATTGAGTAGCTCTTTAAGCAGTGACATCTCAGAGGGGGAAGACCCCTTGGCAGAACCCATGCAGCCATCTCCATGCCCTGTCCAGTTCACATCTAATGTATTCAGGGTAAAGATCTCTGGAATTATAGGTGAGGTAAGACTCTCAAGTGTGAGGTTGTGAGCTATAAAACTCCTAGAAGTGCTTTTGTGGGGTGGGTTACAGCAGTAGCAGTGTCAAGGATCCTGCTAAACTGTGTTTACTGGTCTTTTTTAACCTGGTGGAGGGAGTTGTTGGAATCCTGTTTGTGGCACACGGAGGAAACGTAAATTCATTGGAAAGAAGAACTGAGAAACATCCTGTCTTACCAGGCACTTCCAAACTAAGTGCTTGTCTCAGGCTGTTTTGGCTTAGAGGCAGCAGAAACCTGTAGCTGTTTGGCAGAAAAAAATGACAATTTCTGCAGAGGAAATGAAAATTTTTCAATCTTGCCTTTTTGGTTTGAATAATCTAAGAATAAAGCTCTGCTGCCCATGTAGTGGTCCCTCAGGGAGAACAGTGTGCAGGGGTTGGTTAGGCAGGTTGTTTTGTCACTCAATTTGAGCAGCCACCAGTAAAATCTTATATGGTGGTGAACTCCTACATGAACTGAACTTTAGGATGGATTGAATGCCAGCTTGCTTGTCATAGCATAACCTTAGTACTCAGAGCTCTGTGGTTGCTCTCAGGAAACAGGATTTTCCTGCACTAGCTCTGTGTGTGATTCATTCCACAAGTTCATGGTTGGGAGAACTAAATGTCACCCCCATTTCTGGGGGTGGTGGGAAGGGGAGGATGTGAAGAATGTTGAAAAGATGTTCTCTAAACCACATAAGAGAAACAATGGAAAAAGGAAGAGTTACATCTCAAGCCTTTAATATCCCATGTGTATGTTTCTCTGAGTTCACTCAAAATTGCTGTGGACACAGTGCCAACATTTTTAACTTAGCTACTACTGTGTATATAAATCTTTGTCGAGTATTGGGGCATCCTGCATCAATGAATTTGCAGCATTTATCCCAAAAGGGAGCTCTGGGAATTCCGCTGAATACCAGCCCCTGTACCCACCATCACACTGTTGTGATAAAAGTTGTTGGATATGTACATAAGATAACAAGAGGAAAATTTTTCCTTGTTATAGCAGTGAATCCTTACTCAAATGGAAGTCATTGCACAGCTGCAGCTTGGAAGATTTGGACCTGTAGTATTTGCAGATGGGAACACAGTGATAGATTATTGACATCTGCTATTTATTTTGTCTTCTGTGAGATGCAGCTGTCTTTAGTGATGATAAACAGCATTTCTCAGTGATTCTTATGTGCCCACATTATTCAGCTGGTAGTCAAACTGTTCAGCTACAAGGATGAAACTAAAACAGTTAGACACACCACTAGATCCTGTGTGGAATAGGGACTTTCACCACAGGAAAAAAATTACAATATTCTAAGGTCTCTGCAGGTGAAACTTGCACCTTTCCTGAAGGGAAAAGACACATAACACTTCCCAGTCTGTGCTCACTTTAAGAATGGGAGAATAAACCCTAACGAAGGTTGTATTACAAATGGGTCCTTGCAAGAGTTCATCAGCCTCTTTGGTTTTCTTCTCTCTTAATAACTGAGGAGATTCACATCCAACTGGCTACTGAAACAATGAAGATCTTACCTATTTGAGAAGAAAAGCACTATAGTTAGCAACACTTTAGTGACTCCTGTGAACTGAATTGAGTTCACTAGCTCAGAGAAACTAAGATTGTAACCATGGAGCTTTTCTATTAATAGAAACTAAAAGGGATAAAACACAGGATAAAGTAGTAAATTGTTTCTTAGTCTGCTAGGAAAATTCCTGAAGCTGAGCATTTTCACCACAAAGTCTATTAGCTGCACTAAAACACACCAACTGAAATGCTGCAATATAGTTTAAGTAATTTTAATTTTCTCTTTGTAGGCTTACAGTAATAAAAATCCCAGGTGCTGCCTGGATCTTAGAAGTACCAAATTAAAAAATAAAGGGACAGAGGATTTTATTATGAGTTTTTAGAAGTTCAGCCAAACAGATGGAAATGCCTTTTTCTGAATCTACAGTTGAGGGAAGGTTTAAATCTCATAGGGAAATGATACATAATTCATTTTGTTCAGGTCTGGTTTTCTGCAGGTACACTGTGTGTTACTAGTGCTTGTCTCTATTAAATCTAACAAGTGATTTTTTACATTGATTGGGCCAAAAACCCTTGAACACTGATCTCACCTGGAAGCTTTCAAGTCCTGGTCTGGTAAGGAAATGTCCTTGAGTTACCAGTGCTGAAAAAGGGACATTTGTTTAACTTCTGTTTGTCCCAGTTATATGGCCCATCAATGTACTGATCAATCTAGTTAATGATTTACTCTTTAGGGAGTCAAATGGTTTTAAAACAGAAGCTGCAAATCTCTCTTGCTGTAACCTGTAGGGAGGTAAATTTCCCACTGAGACAATAGCACAGTGTGGGGAAGGTTATCAACTTATTAGAGGAAAATAACCCTCTGCACCTGGGCATTTTAGGTACTGCTAATCTAAACTGTGTAACATGCAATAAAAAGATACAGCTGAGTACACTGATGTAGTTTACAATGGCTTCTTACAGAGTCCAAAAACCAGAATTAAAAGAGAAGCTGAAATTAATCAGTTACCTAGGAAAATATTTTGCAGGTGTATTTCACTTCCACAGGTTACCTTGTCTGGTGACAAATAGCCAAAAAGATGTTTAGATGGAGAGGGGTCTTCCGAGTATAACAGGCAGCTGCAGCATTTAAAGCTCATCTCCATGCAGGGTAGCACAATTCCACTTCACAGTTGTGTTTTTGCAGATGATACGCTGACAGTTTTGGAAAATTTGCTTTGCACCCATCAGAAGCAGACATAGCTGGGACTCCATTTTCCTGGTTCTTTGAGCCACAACAAAAGACCACAGAAATTTTCATTCAGCCAGTAACTGTTAGTGTGTGAATTCATCGCTGTGGCTTTATTCACACAAAAGATGTTGAGTCTCCTGTCTGTGCCAGAGTGAAGAATCATTGCAGACTTGCTTGGGTTTTCCTAATGAATGCTTATCACACTTAAATGTGGAAAGAAAATTCCAAGCAGCCAGAGATGAGAGAAATCAAGATCAGGTACTTCCAGAAGCCTCTATTTTATCTGTGTGTATTCTCTTAAGGTACAGCTGAGCTGACAAAGTGTCACCTGGCCTTCTTGGAAACAATTGATATTTTCCCTCTTATCTTATTGACTTGAAGTTTTTATTTAAGCAATAGATGTTACTTGCAGCTGTGAATCAAATATAGGTGAATTTTCCCACTCCTGTCTAATGGAGAAGAACTTGCTTCCTGCTTTCTAGCTACCTGACTGAAGAAAGATACCAAGAATTTAGTTTACTGAATACACTCTTTGGGTAAAAGAGTAGCTCCCCTCCTTTCTCTCATAGTAAGCAATATGTTCTTTACTTGGAAGTGAACCACAGCATACTAAGTCTGTAAAATAATATAATTTGTTTCTATAAATCTGACTTCATATGTTTATCTTGTACTTAATATAAGAATCACAGTATGAGCAGTGGTAAGGCAAATTTCTCATGCACTTCCTTGGCAACATGACCTTGACTCAGATATACTTTAACTGAAATAGTTCTATCCCCAAATCCTTCCAGGCTCAGAATTTTTTTTATGTACTCAAAAAAGGGGCTGTAGCAGGTCTCATTGCCTGAATAAAGAAAATAAACTATGCCCAAACTCACAAAACTACCAACAAACTTATGATTTCACATGTAAGCTAGTAATGAATAGACAGATAAGAATGCAGATATACACATAAGCAGACTGATGTATCAAAATTACCCATTTAACCAAAAATTACCAGGACAGTTTTCCCCGCTTGTTCAAAGTATTGAGTTTGCTTCTATGGAACAAACAAAAACATCTGGCTGTGACAGGTGTTGCAGTGTGGATCTCTTCGAGGCATTGGATTTAATTTATGGATGTTTGGAAACAATCACAGCTTTGGTAGTTTTCTTTTGATGAATGGTGTCACTGTTGATGTGGAGACTCAAGAAACCACATTTCTGTTCACCATCTTCTTGCCTTGTGCTCAGATGACAGTAAGAGGTGTAGCACTACTTGTTTTTAACTAACATACATAGTTTTGTTATATAAGATCATTCAGGTGGGCCTGACGAAATCAGCTCATATCCTTGTAAATGTTACTGCTTTTCTGGCTAGGATGAGCCTAGGGATCTGCTTTGGAGGTTGCTGTTGTATCCCAGAGACTTGCTCCTTCTGCTACCAGCATCTGTGGAAATGGTGAAAGCAAGTGAATGGGAGAAAGTGGGCAGAATATTCTTTCACTGGGAGAAGATAAAATACTGATTAGTTGTGAAAATGTTGCATTGAGGAAAAGGCTGGCATCTTGTAACAGTAAGTACTAACATCCAGTATAGAGGTTCAATTTTGCATTTTGGTCTTCAGTACTGCCTGCTGAAGAAGAGGATTTGAAGCTGTCTGACTGCACTACTTTGAAAACTTAAATTACTGGGTAGTCATAGCTCAGAGTGTAAGGGGAAATGAAGGCTTATTCTGCATATTCCCAATACTTCTAAATTGTCAACTTGCTTGGCACCATATACCACCCCTGAGAGAAAACATCTGTGGCTGGAGTCAGTAGACCTTTAACTTAATTTGAAAGCACTTTCTCAAGATGAAATTACTGGCCTAGACTCTAGGAAAGAAACCTTTTTCCCACAACTAACTGCATAGTTGACATACTTTGGTTTGGACACTGATTATTAAGAGTGGGAAAATGATTTAATTTTATTACTGGGTCAATTACTTTTTCTACAACTGGTTTCAGTATATACATTTAAAAAGATGAACACTTCCAAATTCAGAAAAAATTAGGCTATTTGGGAAGTAGGTATTAAGAATGTACATATTCCTAGCTGGGCCACTCCTGTTCTCATTCATGCTAAGGGTATGTAAATCCATCTGAGTAATAAGATCCAGCTTTTAAAAAATAAAATTTGTTTGTGTTTTGAATTTTTCTAACTTCAAGTTATTGGATCTTTGCTTTTGCTGGAAGTTAAGGCAGATCACTTGAATGAGAAAGGTATTTTGCTTGTTTATTACTTTCTGTCAAGCTTACTTGCATTTCAAATGTTTTTGTAATAGGAAAGTTCTGCTTTCTAATGTGTAAGTAAGTATTCAATGACTTGTCCTATGGAAGGAAATGGGCTTGCTGCTGTTAATGACATTATCAAGAGTTCAATGTCTCCCACGAATATTTGAGCAAGGAAACAGCTGAGGCTGATGGATAATCATCATAGAAGCAGAGTTCTAACTATATGCAAAAACTGGTTTTGGAACCATGACAATTTTTTTCACGCTGGAAATTGTTGAGTTCTGTCACAGGTATCCCTACAGCTTAACTCTGGAATGAGTTCTTCCAATGATCATGTATTTGTTGATTCAGCAAATTAATGTTCACATCTGAGTTATGTACAATGGAATTTATAATTTCAGTGGAACATCAAGTTGGCACATCCCTGTTAACATTTATTTTCCATGTTTCTTTTTTGTTCTAGACCAAAAAGTACTTATTGCTTATGTTCCACAACTTAATTTACCAGTTACCACAAAGCCTTTAAAATCCAAAGTAGGTGCCAGTGTATTCGGTGTGATATATTAGTTAAAATCACAGCAAATTTTGAGGTGCTACAATTTATATAGACAAGGGTCTGAATCAAAATCTTGGATCTAAAACACACCGAGCTTGAGGAGGATTTGGATTCAGATCTAAACTTTGTGGTTTAGGTTTTTCTTTAATCACATGGTGTTACAAACATCTATTTCATGTTTCTAAACTGTCCCAAATGTTCAGAGTATTTCCTTGAGCACATTGGACTTATTTTTACACAGATGTAAATCAGCAGTAACTTTGCTAAAGTCAGTGCAACTGGTGCCAGTAGGTGATGCATAAGGAAAGGTCTGGACTGTCCCTATTATGTGTCTCTATGCTAATAATATAGAAATTACATGGATTCATTGCATCAACTTGGGGAAGAAACTGTCTGCAGGTCTTTGAATGTACAAGAACATGATGCAGGTGTGTTAGCAAACACAGAATATAAAGGGGTTGGGTGGCTGCTCTGTACATTGGCCGTTTGAGACTTTTTTTAAGGTACTGCTTATAGCCATTGCTGCATCCTCCTTCCCATCTCTCTCCCACCTCGCCGGTTTCTTCCAGGCTCTGCTACAACCAGTGAATTCTCTTCCCATGTTTTGTAGCCATGTCCTGTTGCACCCTGTCAGCTCGCTGGATTTGCCATTGTGCTGTTTGCCTCTCACCTTTAAGGCTATCACTCATCAGCTCTTAGGAACCAACATTATACAAGTATTTGAGGTAAAGAGAATATAAGACCTGGATCAAGTGTTGATTTCCACTCCAGCTTTCCCTATTGAATTACATAAAGGTTTCAACTGAACTTGAGCTATAAAGAAACTCAAGCCTTTCTTTAGGTTGGACAGAGCTTGTAAAAGTCCTGTGTTTTTGTGTCTGTCATTCCCCATCCCTCCATCTTCATTATTCTTGCATGCATATCCAGTTTCGGATTAAACTGTAGCTGTTCTTGTGGTATTTCTTGTCCTGGCCAGAAACAGGAACTCTGAGAAGCTTTGCTCTGCAAAACCCTCTTGTTGAGTGTTCCTGTGTAGTTTTTCAGGTTTGCTGAATCTAATCTTTGTTTTTAGATTCTCGCTGGATGAAAATAAATTACCATTCCTTTACCTGTAGCTTTATTTGGATGCAACTGCTATTTTTCTGTTTAATCAAAGGAGGGGACTTGACTTATCTGTGCTAATGAAAGTGGTCTGACTTGTACCATATTATGCCAGCAAAGAGAAGCTGCCGTACAGATTTGTATTTTCCAAAGATGATATGTGGTCTCTCCACAGCTGCAATTCCCCTGGAGGAAGATGGTCAGACTTCTCACTGGGGGCTGTTCATTCTTGCCTCTTTGAGCCAAGAGCAATATAAACCAGGGTCAGTCAAGGGTAAGATCCATGCAGTTACCAGTTCAGTAATGCTTAGCAAGAAAATACAATCCACTAAGGGAGCGAGAGAGAAAACAGTGAGTCCCACAAAATGTCACGTTGAATATTCTATCAGATGGGAGAAACTGGTACTTCAGATGGCTTTGGGCAAGTAATAAAATAGAGTGCAAGGAGATTAGTTCTACAAGCTCTTCTTAAATGACGTACTAGGTCTTGGCTAAGGAACATACAAATCCTAATACTTTCTTTTAAGTTACCATTCAAATTTGTATCTTTGAGGCAGGCAAGGATGACCAATCATAGACTGCTTCCCCTTGAGAAAAGCAGTATTTCAAAGGCTGCAAACAGTGTGAATCCTGGAAGGAACAGTGGGGATTTTCTTTTTGTACATAAATGCACGGCTAGGTAAAGTGTTTTGAGAACACAGGTGAATTTTGTGTCAGTTGTTCTTTCAAAATCTTAAGAGCAGCTTAAGCATGTAACGTGGAAAAAGGAAGTCTGTTTTAACACTAGTTTTTTGTTTTGTAGGATACATCACATATTCATCAGAGGTGGATTGGCACCACAATATAAGAAAGATATAAAGATGTCAGAAAGCATCCAAAAGAGGACTACAAAGATGTTGAAGGGTCTAGAGGGATGACATATCAGGAGCAGCTGAGGTCACTTGGTCTGGTCAACCTGGAGAAGAGGAGAATGAGGGGAGACCTCATTGCAGTTACAACTTCCTCATGAGGGGAAGAGGAGGGGCAGGCACTGATCTCTTCACTCTTGTGACCAGGGACAGAATCCAAAGGAATGGCCTCAAGTTGTGCCAGGGAAATTTTAGTTTGGATATTAGAAAAGTTTTCACCCAGGGGGTAGTGGGGCACTGGAACAGGCTCCCCAGGGCAGTGGTCACAGAACCAGCCTGACAGAGTTCAAAAAGTGTTTGAACGACACTCCTGGGCACATGGTGTGACTCTTGTAGTGGTCCTGTGCAGGGCCAGGAGTTGGACTCAGTGATCCAACTGGGTCCCTTCCAACACAGAAAATTCTAGGGTTCTATGATATTCAAGCTGATAACCTGCTGTGCAAGAACACAGCTTCATATAAAAAGTGTTCAGTTTGCACATTGCATGTAAACAAAATAAAAGAACTGGGGAAAACTCTAGCATCAACCTATGTGGTGACTGGGGGAACTTGTACAATCCCAAAAATTTAAAGATGGACACCTTTATAGTTAGGTAATGGTGTATGTTCTCTCACACTGACAACTAAGGCAGTCCAAGTTAAGGCTTAAAGGTTTAAATCAGACCCTTCATTGCTCAGAATCAAGTTTTCTCCAGCCTTACCATTCTCTTCTCTACTGGAATTTTATATATGCTTAACAGTAGATAACTTTTTGACTCTATCTCCTATCTATTGTCTGCACCAGGTCACCTGCTCCTTTAGACTTAGAAGTGGGAAAAAGAAAGAAAAATGTTTAGTAATGGGCAGCAACCATTTATGAAGCTGTGTACTCCATGCATCTACCATATGAAAAAATACTGTATTTGTCTCTTGTTTCTTTAGGTGTCCTTGCTCATGAAAACACAATACTGTGTTTCACCTTCATCTGGACGAGGGCGTTATGCTTCTGAGCTAGGGAGGAAGGAGTTGTATGATAATTGGATTGTGCTGTGGCCCTTTCTAAAGGTTACAAGTGGAATATTGTTACAAGAAGCAAAGCTTTAACTGGATTGACTTAAGCAATGAGAGTGAGCTGTTCTTTATCATATTAATTACAGTTGACTCATGTCACTTCACCTCCCAGAACCAATGATGGTTGGTTGAGATTATATCCAAACCGGTCATAAGTTACCAGTGAATCAGTAAGAGAATATTTTGGGCTGGTATACAAAAACATGTCTTGCTCCATATTTAGTTAGCTTGGATCTTCTTGTGGTTCAACAATATTTTACAGAAACAAAACATTTTCAGCTTCAAGCAGAGTCCAGTTTCCTTAATAAAACTCTTAGTGCAAGGAGGGAGAGAGTTTAGCCAGTTTGCAGCTTCATTCCTCTAAGAGCAGCTAACAGGAATACATCTTACCTGTTCTGTGTTCAAGACTTCCTACTATCTTTTATTTTAATTATCTGAAAGCTGTTGTGATATTCAAAGCATGGTGTGCAGCAGATAAATTATGGTATCAGCTTCTTGTCATGCTAATCCTATCTGCTTTTCCAGCTGTGAGAAGAAAAGATTGAGGTGTTTGGGTATGGAATCCATGTTAAGGAATGTGGTCGAAGTGTTTTCTATTTTTCTCAGATCAATTTGCAATTTGGTTGAAATCCTGCTGTGGAGAAGCGTTGAGGTATAGCTTTTAAACAAATTAGTGGTAAGGAAAAATGTTTAGAAAAACCTTGAAAAATATATCTCTGCCTTAACAGCGTCGGTTTGCTATAGAAACATTAATGTATCATATCTATTCTGTTTTGATGGATATATTAACAATGCTGTCATTGTTTCTCTATGTCTGACAGCTACATAAAGGAGTATCTGGAAGCTAAAAACCACATAACTAAATAAACCACTATGCTAAGCTGACATAGAAAATATGAGTAATTAATGCTTAGCCATAAATAAGTCCTACAGAACTAAAGCAAAAGTCAAGTCTGTGGCCTTGTTTAGAGCCTGATCTTGTGGCTTTGGCACTTGTTTAATGTTTGGTCTTACTGTATTTTTCATTCATGGTTTATGAAATGCTTTACAAAGACAAGTAATGATAGTCTGATTTTTGTTGGTTGAAGTCTAAAGAAGTGCTAAGAGATAAAATGTCTTGTCTGTGATTTAGTCAGTTCATTGTGGGGAGAGAGTACAAATATTGCCTTGATTTTGAGGGAGTCATGGTTATTTTAAGAAGCAAAATTGCAGTTATGTACTCCTTACAAACTAAATGATTATTATTCTCCTCTACTCTTTTGGGCTCAGAAGTGGAGAACTCTGAAACTTTGAATTCAGGATTTGCCCTGAAAGAACTAAAAAAGCCAATCAGTATCACCCTGTTCAAAACTCGAGGGAATTAATAGTGTGCAGATTTCAAACAGATTAGCCTGTGCTTTTTTCAGGGAACACATCCTAGACTGCATTGAAAATGACATTCAGTGAAGGGTTTTTTTTTTTTTAAATTGAAACAAAAGTCATAAAATAGTTTACAAAATATCCTCAAATGTTTTTAACGAGAAAATCCATGTGCCAGTTTTGAAAGATTCATACTGTTTGTCTTGCCATGTCCTTGGTTTGTTAATGAACTGGGCTTATTTCAGCCATGACTAAATCTTATGGAGGAAAGACCATTTGGAAGGATGACACATGTGGTTAAAAAACAGGAGGGAGTTTCTGGAGTCATGTATTTAATTCCCAGCATTGCCACAGACTTCCTCCTTGACTTTGAACGAGCCACCACATCTCTGTGACTAAATTAACTGTCTGTAAACTGATGCTAGTAGAACTTTTCTCCTTTAATGGCAAGTTGTGGGGAGAATATATATTCGGGTATCAACTGCAGCTGCAGAGGACTTAGATTTTTAACTGTCTAAAGTCAAAAAGTTTAGAAACTTCCATGTTTCTAAAACATGATTACAAGAGAATAATTTAATGGTGTAGCCATTTTCTGTGGGTTGTTTGATAATGGGAAAATGCCACAAAGTATTTGGAGTTGTTTGCTTCAGCAATCTGTGGTACTTTGGCACCTCTTCCTATCTGACAGATTCACAGCAGAACATCCTTTCTACCTGTGAAACTGGGTCCAAGACAGTGGTAATGACAGATGTGTCAGTCCGTTCTGTGCCAGGTGTGTCAGCCAGCTCGTGATGCTGCTCTGAATAAGCTGTGGAGTAGATTGCAGAGGTGACAGATCTCAGGGAACTACAATTAACACGGAGTCCTGGCCCCCAGGTGCTGTAGGAGGTGTCTAGGGATTCCAGTTTAGTGGATAGCATCCAGCAGATCAAGCAACAGACTGTGCAGTTGACAGAAGGATAACTTAGGCATCAAATGCAGTCTGTTCCAGGTGATATGGGACAGTTTTTTTATGACCCCAGGCCTACATCTTAAAGAGAAGAAGGCCTCTCCGGTAGTCAATATGGGCATGCTGAATTCACATAAAACATTTGCTCTTCTGTTTTCTTGTTGCCAAGGTGCCTGTAAAATACCCTTGTTCATCTAGTCAAAGCCATATCCATGGCTGAATATATTTACTCTGACATTTGTTGTTTTTATCCAGATTACTTTAAAGGTGGTTAAGCACTGTCCACAGAGAGCATCAGTAGCCTATGGTGGGCAGCTCATAATTCTCCTTAGGTGGGTGGCCAATCTCTCCCTACAGAGAATGGTGGCAAATGAGCAATTGGCCTAATGTTCCTTTTCCTCATGTAACAGCATAAAGGGAGGTAAGAATGCCCAGCATCTGCTGTGGAATATCCTCTTTTTTTCACTGTGAGGCAAATGACAGGGAACAAAAATTAAGTTGTTGGGTTTTTTTTAAATGGCATCACTATTTCTTTTCCTCCTCCCATGTGCATGAGATTTGGTCAAAATTAGGCATCTGACTGCTGGCTTTCCAGGCCACTACACACAACAGAGCAACAAAGCTGGGCCTGAGGCTGCTCTGCTTGACCTCACAAGCACTAAAAGACAAAATAAGATTTGTGATAGCCAGATTCCACACTCTAAGAAAGGCAACAACTTGTAACACGGGAGGAAGAGGATGTGGAATTGGTATGATGGGTCAGCCTGTTAGAAGGGGGTGGGCTTTGTTAAAGATTCTTCCAAATGCTATAATCTGTGCAAAACCATATCAGGGAGCTATTTTCCACAGTGAAATAGGAAAATATTTCATAGGTGGCACCTCTGTCTGTGTTTTGTTGGTCAATTCCACTGCCTATAAAAAATATCTGTAACATGGGGTAATTATAGGCTTCCAACAAAAAAAGTCTGAGAGGAAAATATTCTCTGATTTTTCAAGTATGACTAGAAGCCACAAATATAAAAAATTGCATCAGAGACTTCGGACTGCAGAAATCTTCACTCTTGAACTGTAAAAATATGCTGTTTATATAAGCACTTGGTAAGAGCTGGAACTTGCTGGGCCTTAATTCTTTCACTTCGTGGGGTGAGAGAAAATATGATTAAAATGAGATACCTGTTCTTTAGCGGTCTGGGATTTTTTATCTGTTGTATTTTCAAGTACTTACAAGCATTTTCTTATAACACAGAGTGTCTACGCTTCCTCAAGTGTGCAAAAATTTATTCTGATTGCATACCATTAAAAAATCCCCAAACTCTCCAAAATCTCTGATATGGGTGATTTTTATTGCAAAAGGATCTCAATTAGTTGTTACAGTCTTAATCTGTGTGTTCTCAGGTCCACTGTGTTTAATTTTTACATCTGAAGTGCAGTAGTCTCTTCTATTGTTGATTCTTCACCTACAACGCAGTTTGTGTGACTGTCATTACAGCTTTTTGGGGATTTTTTTGGCACTGTACCAACAGTTGTGAGGTGTTTACTCACTGCACTCAAATGGAAGCTCTTCAAATTCTCCTCCGTTTGGTTTGTCATCCCTAAGAATTCCTTTTGCTGTGAAGAAGTCTCACACATATGGGTCTGTGCTGGAAAGGGAATAATGGGTTGTACTGCTAGTATGACAATTTACCAGCCCTAGGATTACTGGGTGATCTTTTAGGACAGATTTTAAAGCTACTGGCCAACTGGTGTGCAGAAGGCAAAGAACTGCAAGGAACACGAGTTCTGACAAAGAAAGCAGAGGCCACTTAAAATGTGAAACAGAACTTGGAAAAATTCTTTTATGTCTGGTTTGGATCATGGTTTGTTGACCCCTTTTATCCATTGCTATATCCACACAAAATTTTGTTTTTCATATTTAAGGGTTTTTCTTTTGAAAAAGTCCTCATAATAATTAAAAATAAACGGCTTCCTAATGACTTTTTTCCTTGGAAAACAATGGTTTAAATTAAAGGAAAAATGGTTTTGCCCAACACACAAACAAACATACAAGAGTTCCATAAAACCCCAAAGCTGAGAGGAAATAGAACTGCCAGTGGTTTGAGAAAACCACTTACAGGTTCTTGTGTCCCTGTGGAAAGTGTTTTTTTTCTCATTAGACTGTCTTGTTAAACCCTTGTCTGTTCCAAATGTGTACTATTAAACCCTTTGCTTTTAGCGTGATTCCTCTTTTTAAAGATGACAGTATTTAAACCTAGCAACATGTTATTTTAAGATCAACAGTTTAGCAAGAGCAAAATCTGCCTCCCAGACTCAGCTGCCTTCCTTCTTTCCCAAATACTTTGTTCTGAAGGAGCTGATGGCAGTGATAAATGTAAGAGAGTAAGAGCTCTGCAGTTATTGTCAGCAAGTTAGCTTTATGGCTTGGGGATTAGACCTTTGATGTCTTATCGAGTTTCTGCCCTGCGTGAATCAGTTTCTTACTTGATTTAAATTATAAAAAGAAATGCTCTGTTGTGATATTGTCTCATACTGTGTCTTCGTCATTTGAGATGCCTCTGTGTTCTCTAGTTCCCCAGGAAGAGAAGGCAACCAGCCATATGGAGAGTGGCCAGTTGCCTGCCGATCATGATAGGCACTAAATGGAGTTGCATAGAAATTCAGATATAGAAAAGCCCTGTTTAGCTGAGCCTTTCTGTCCCCCACAAAGGGAGATTGTTCCCTACAAGTCTGCAACGCATCATCCAGCACTGCTTCACTTTAGCTTTTGAGGGGGTTCCTCTATTTCTTTAATAAACTGTTTCCTTTTCACAGAGGTAAGTGCTTCTTATGAAGTTTTCTTTTTGACATCCCTCAGTGTAATTACAGCTGGACTGCTGCTTCAGCCTGTGGTGGGGGAGAGCAAAGGTGAGCTGGAAAGGAAGTCCCCCTTTCGTGATTCCAGGAATAATGATACCTTGCACTGGAGACGACCATCTAGAAGTTCATTTTCGGGGTTTTGCATGTCCTGTGTGCTGGAGATTTCTGGCATTTGTGACAGAAGCTTAACCTAATGCTTCTTATTTAGAGTTATAGGTCATTGCCTTTAGTTTTATTGTTTTAAGCTACCTCAGCCACTTTAAAGGGTGTGTAATGATATTCCTTAATCCTAAAATAAACCCCTCAAATATAGAAATGTTGATCTGACTTAGATTTTGTTTGCATTTTAGAATAGCTTTTTAATATTTTGGAAGCCAAAATATTTTTCAAACAAGCGGCCTTTAAACAACACTAAAAAGTAAAACTTGTCTATTTTCCCAAGCTGTTGCTGAGGTTATGAAAGACACCAGCCAAACACATTAGCTGTGTCTCAGGAAACTGGCTAACAGGATGGTTGTGCCAGCCCACTTGTATTCTGAAAGCTGGGTCAGTACTTATGAAAAGCTTAAGTAAACTAGAGGATAATTCAATACATAGACAATGCATCCCACTGTTTCTCTGTTTATTTTCTCTCTGTGTGACTTCTGGCAACTGAGAAGAAACACTATAAATGACAGCAACCCGCCAAAGAAAAGATTATGAATAACAATACCGCAAGAATGAAGGGCATGAAGTTACCAGGGACTTGGGACAAATGCAGAGCACTGGACAGGAAACAGCCAGCAACTAAGTGGGTTGTAGTACATGCAGAACAGAATATCTTCATATTAGAAACCCTTTCTATTTGAGTTTCAACTTAAATTTGTACTCATTTGTCCTGTCTCTGGTAGCTGAAGGTCTTTCTACCTTTAGGTTTTCGACTATACTTTGCTGGTAATGCTCTGAAACCAGGAGAAATGATGCCACTGGACACTGACAAAATAAAGGGGATGAGCTCTCTCCAACTAACAGTTTTGCTTACACACAGATGGTACCATATTCTTGCTTTCAGCACTGTAGAAATCTGTCATGCTTTCTATCCCAAGCTACAGTTCAGTTTTCAGGCAATGCATAGCATAAGTTTCAATACTATGTTAACTTTTTGGATGTTGCAAAATGAAAAAAAAATCCAGCTGTTTATGTTAAACTGAAGTTAAAAAATAACTATCACAAAACCACAGGAAGATTTTCTTACCCCTGAAAAGTCAGGTAACTTGTGTTCTGGAAGAAAGGGAAGGATTGCAGATCATTTGCCCTTGCTGAGGTGCACTTTTACTACTTCTAAATATCTGTAGTATTAAATGTGTTGGCTGTTGTCTTCTAGTGTGAATACACTAGGATCAGTTTGCTAAGTGGTTTCATGAAATATGAGGGAGTCCTCATCTTGGAAATGAATGAATGTAGTCAGATAAAGGGTGTTTTAGAGTCACTGATAGTGTTTATCATGTCTTGAAAATTAAGAGCATTATTATATTTTTAGTTGTATGTCAATGCCAAAACATTATTCATACATTGTTTGTGATGCTCAGATTTTGCAGCTTCTGGCGTGGCTCATTTGAATTGAGTGCTTTGTGCTTGAAAAGACTGTACTGTAGGGACATTCAAATGCAAGGTTCTTCTGAAAGGGTGATTCATCAGGGCTGAGTGCTACTTAATAGGAGCCCAAGCCTGCTCCTGTTGGTGTCTGTGTATTTACATTGGTAGGGATGGAACCAGATCCTAGAATTAAGCTTTTGAAGAGAATAGCACTTCAAGAGGTATGGTTGCACTACCTTCAAGTCTCTTTTTAAGAAAAAAATAGGAAAAGAAAGAGGAGATTTGGACTCCTTGTTCCTGTAGCATTTTCTGGTATTCATGTGTCCATCCTTTCTTCAAAGCAAGAAAGGCTGTATGTCACAATTTGCTTCAGTTTCAGCCTAGTCCTTCCTAGTTTACATGGTTGCACAACTGAGATGTTTTGCCTTTTTTAGTAATTTGTGAAGCAACAGTAAAAAGAAATGATGGATGTGCTGACATTCACCCCCCCATCCCTCCATCAATACAGCAAAGTAGAGGTCACTTTAAAAAAACACCTGTTAAAGCAATAAACATTTAAAAAATAACATGCCAAAGCAAAACATATCAATCAAAGCACAACCCTGTTTAATAATTTTCTGTGCTGGTCGTAACAAGAGGAGACTGTAGTTTTGGCATTGAGGCTCTGCTGTGCTGCAGGCACTGAAGGAGTAAAGCACAACACTGTTCTAATTGATAGGTAGGTAACTTGGAGCTGACTTTGAGTACTAATCCTGGGTGATTAAAAAAATATAAGACAACAAACACCACCTCAACACAAAAACCAAAACCCAGCAAACCCAAACCCCAACTTCCCACTCAGTGAAATTGCATACTCTAGCTGTTTATTTCAACCATCCTGGCTAAATTTTATAGGGAAAGAGGCTACACATTAAATATAATGAGGAAAAGGTAGTGGGGGGGGGG
>VXAC01004649.1:88580-278515 GCA_013399225.1 Rhipidura dahli | reverse complement strand
GGGGGGGTGTCTGTGTGCAAAAGTTTAACATGGTCCTTTTCAATAAAATTGTGTCTCAGCAGGTGTTAGAGACAGTTCTGCCTCCTGTGTGCCCCTGCAGATGCACAACCTATGGGAGACCTTTGATAAAGTTATTCTTGAAACCTAGACCCCACCTCTGTTTCAGCTGTCTGAAACCCGTGACTTTGAGAGTTTGTTCCCCCATTTTTTTCTTTCTCTGACACTGTGGGATAGGTTATTCTCATAGGACTTGAAACAATTAAAGGAGTGCTAGTTGATCAGACTCTCCAGCTCACAAGGACATTATCTATCTTTTCCAAGGCAGGTGAATCTTATCCTAAAGCTGCCGATTTCTAGTTTTTCTAGTCCACACAATTAGTTCCACACTATGGCACCATGATCATGGCTTGCTGCCCTGGAGAGTTATGTACTCTTGTGGCTGGGCCACTAATTTTTTGTGTGAACAGGGATCATGAACTCCAAAGACCAAATGTTCATTTTCAGATGTTTGAGATAACTTCATTGAAGTCAGTAATCTGGTCACTTCTCTGGTAGGGGACTATAATGGGAAGACTGATACACACCAAGAACCCTAACCACTGAGAAGAGACAGAAATGTTTTGATGAGATTCTTTATTCTAAGTGCAAATGGCCTTGCCCACTGTAACAGCAAGCATGGGGATGTTCTGGCTTATCAGAATCATATCTGATTAGTCAGAGAATCACAGAATGGGTCAGGTTGGAAGGGACCACAGGGGGTCATCTGGTCCACCCTTTCTGCTCAGGCAGGGTCATCCTAGAGCACCTGGCACAGGATTGTGTCCAGATGGTTCTCAAATACCCTCACTGACGGAGTCTTCACAACCTCTCTGGACAATCTGTTCCAGTGCTCCATCACCTGCACAGCGAAGAACTTCTTCCTCATATTCAAGTGGAGCTTTCTGTGCATCAGTTTCTGCACATTTCCTCCTGTCCTCTCTGGCACTGAGAAGGGCCTGGCCCTGTCCTCTTGACACCCACCCTTTAGGTATTTATACACATTAATGAGGTCTCCTCAGTCATTTTTTCTTAAGGCTGCACAGGCCCAGTGTGTGATGGCTTCTGTGTAAATTCCTCCACGAAAGCTTAACCTTAATGGTGATGTCCTGTATGTTTGCAAATAAAAAGGCTTTACAATTTCAAGTACTCAGCTCTGGGTTTGTCACGGAACAGTCATTAAGGGTCATTTTGCTTCAGTGGGACAGCTCAAGATGAACAAATCTGTTAAACACAGATTGAGTACAGCAGTTACACAGAGCACGTATTTTGAAGGTATTTTCTGGTACTGTCCTAAATAACAAGGATAAGGAGAACAGAAGTTTTCCATCCATTTAAGTGCCAGGGCTGAATGCTTTCCCATGGCATTGGGATGAGAGTAGAGTTTGTTCTGTAAATATACTTTAGAATCATAGAATATGAGTTGGAAGGGACCCATGAGGATCATCTTCTGCTTCATTCCTTGGGAGAAGAGTGAAGAAATAAACATTGAAAAAATTAGTGGTTTCAATGAAGTAGATTAATTGAGACAGACTAGCTGATTGGAATGCTCTCTAAGGCAGAGTGTAACATGTGGATATTTAAACATCATTGCCTTTGTCTGAAATACACATGGGAATATGACTTTACAGATTATAACTTGCATGTGTGGATATATACACACACATACATAAATGCAGACACACACACACACACACGTATTATTGTTGTCTAACTCATTTTTCCATTGTAGACAAGCCCAGAGGGAACAAAATATTACTAGCTTGGAGATTTCTACATCTGCTTGTCAGGCAGCTATCAGACAGAAACAGCATGACTACATAAATCACTGCAAATCAGCACATTTCTCACCAGCACGAAGCCCTCAGCACAGAACCACTTTAGAGTGCACAGCTCCATAGTTTGTTTGCAGACCCCCCATGCCAGCAGCAGGGAAGTCAGACCATTCTATTCAACATCTCCCAGTAACCAGATGTAGAATAAAGAAATTGCCTTTCAAAGCTTTGGTCTGCTCTAGGCTTTTCCAAGCAAAGCAGTGATGTCTAGCATCCATGTCCTCTCTTCTGCTTGTTTTTCAGGCCCTTTTGGGCTTTGGCCTTTCAAGATGAGGTGTTAGTATCCTATTTTGCAAGCAGTCTTGAACTGTCCTTAGATTCTGGTACATTTTAGATTCTGAAAGTGGTTTTCACTTGGTCAAAGGGACAGTCTGTATATCAGTTATAAGGGGTCCACAAAAAGTAATAAAATAAAAACCTGTTGTCACTGTGCTTAAGTGCCTTATGTCAGTGGAGGGTATATAGGTCCAGTCAAAATTGAAGGAATCTGTAAATTAAAGGAAAGTTGGTTAAAAAACTTTTGATGAACTATCTGAATCCATTAAATCAAATATCTGTCTTTTTTGTAGTCCACAGACTCCAACTTGGTGTCACAGAAAAGGGTGGAGGTTCTGACCACAGACAGAGAAAGTGGTTTCCTGATCTTCAGCTTTAGTAAGAAAACTTATATGAGGGCAAATGAAGAATAGGTTTAGCATACTTATGAGTTATGCTTCATGTACAGCCTGTTTGTGTTAAGGATGTCTGTACAGGACTGCAAGTATTAGAGACAAGCTGGCCCAAATTGAAAAAAAACAAAACAAAACAAAACCAAAACCACAAAAACGAAACAAAAAAAAAAAAAAACCCAAACAGAAAAAAAACCCCAAAGTTGGGGAAAACTGCCCTTGCGTTGTTCAGATTAATCAAACAGTGGCATCTGACCAAAGACAAAACCCACAGCTGTGCACTATATTATGAAATGTAGAGTAGAGCATTTCCCATTAGTGTTTAACAGGCTTTGAGCCAGATCCAGTTACTAATCTTTACACCTCAGCCTGAGTGTGTGTGCTGTCAGCTTCTCTTCCAATGCAGAGATGTTGGTGCTCCCCATGGCCACACTGTCACACGGGTCTTGACTCTTCTGCTTTCTTGGAGTGGCACTTTGGCTTGCAGATGTATCCAGCTGTTGGCTGTCTTGCCAGGCACCATTTTTCTCACCTCATACTCTGTGATCTGCTGAGGTGAGAGCTTCTCTGCACTGCAGAGAGCGGGCTCAGAGATCTTTGAGCTGGAAACGAGAAGGTTGCATGTGACTCAGTTTTACCTGTTTTTATCAGTTTTTATCAGTTTTATCAGTTTTATTTCAATTTTATCAGTTTTCCTGCCCTAGCGATGATGTAGCTGCAGGATGTAGAGCAGAGGGGATGACACTGAATCCCTGCATAAGCAGTGTAAGGTGAAGAGAAAACGTGTTACACCACAGCAGTGTGCAAGGTTTATATACATGCTGTCTTGATAATTAGCTTAATAACACTGTAAGGAAACCACCAAATTCCTACTCATAAGGTACTTGAAAAACTTTCTCATTGACTGCAACCACATGGCTTGTGGTTGAAGAAATAAGCATCCTCACTGTTCATAGCCCAGATGTGGCACCAGTGACAAAAACAAAGCAGAAAGATAAATCAGAGCAGAAAACTGAGCAAAAACAGAGCAGAAATATTTTTCCCCAGTTTAAGCAAGGTTTCAGGTATCTACTACTTCATACTCTGAACTTCAGTGACAGAGAGATGGAAGATCACTTGGACCATCAGTGACACATTTCATTCACTATTAAGATTCTTTGGTGTGTGACAGTGAAGGAAAATACTGGAATTCCACGATGTCTGAAATACATGACAGTAAATAATATTTCAGCAATGCTTATACCTGTCAAGTGGGTACACATATCTGGTGACTTTAGTGATTAGGTTTTATTAATGAGGTAAACCTAAAATCAAACATTTTTCTGCTATAGCCCCATTATCATTCTTTCTTCTCATAAATATTACATGGGAATTTAAAGCAGGGCTTAATACAGAACAGGAGGCCCCTTGCTGGGTGTTTTCAAGTATAGTGCTTTGGAATGGCTGAAATAAATGATACCAAAATGTAAGGGAGAAGGTAAGTTACAGCAACTCCAGCTGAGTCGTGCCTTTTTAATCTGTGGCACAATTTTTAGTTTAAACCAATTTTTTGAAACATGACTAGGCTGGTTTCTGTGTCATTAGGGCAAGAACACCTCTCTGTTTTAAGTGTTTTGCTTTTTAATAGGGTTTAACCATAATTGTCCAGTTTGTGCTGGCTGTTCAAAATAATTCCATCTCAGGTTGGTCAATTATTGTTGGCCCTTTTTCAGTCATTACCAGCATTCAACAGAAATGCTGCTTTAAGCTTGTCTTTCAGTGAATCACATGTTTGTACAATAACACTTTTGTTTGTTAAATTAATTCAAAGACAGAAATGGATGAGCCAATATTGAGAGTGAGTCACTTTCTGGTCTGTATTGAACCATTTTTCTTTCTCTCCAAACTGCCCTATTTTAATCAAAAGGAGTATTTTCTCTGGAAAGTACAGCTCTAAGATGTGCCCCAGTGTGATCCCTGCTTTTCTGTCACTGATGGTACTTGTTTGTGTTTGAACAAATAGCAAGCCTCATGAGAAATTCCATAGCCCTTTCTTGTTTCAGCATTAGTTTTTGATGTGTTTATCAATTCCTTTGGCTGTGTGAGCAAGCAATACTGATTTTGACTCATATCATCTTATACTGCTGTAGCGAAGATGACACTGAAGTATTTTCCAAATGTCAATCACATACTTTCTGTATGTTTTCTTCTAAGTACATTTGCTAGTCTCTTTTGCATGATGTCTTTCCTTGCACTTGCTTGCCTTTTTGTTCTTCCTGCTCTTAAATCCCCCAGTTACATGAGGTTGGTGGAAATTGTTTAAATGTACAATCCAAATTCTCCAGTGAGGTTTGGCTAACCAATAAGCTATTCAAGTGGTTTTGTCCCCCGGGTATGTCTTCATCCTCTGCTTTTCCAGGTTGCTTGAATATCCTTGAACCCTTAATTTGCCCTGATCTCCTCTAAGGCTTTGAAATAATAAAATACTTAAATAAAACTCTTTGGATAAATGCCCTTCAAAATACAGCTTTATCTGTGAACTATCATGCTCTCAAGGGAGTGGATTTTGTTCCTCAGACAATTAAGGGGATTTTCTGTCCACAGTGTTACTGTCAGGCATACCCATCTTAACTCCTGCAACAGCTCAAAATAGAACAAATGAGGAAACTGGGAGAAAAATGGTACAGAGGATAGACTGCTGCTGTGTGTGGTTTTGTTCTGGTGCCTGGGTTCAGTCCCCTGATCTGCTGCATGAGTTTCCGTGGGTCACGAAGCCTTCCTGTGCTTTTAAAAACTATTTCTTTTCTCAACAGAGATTTTGCTGAGGATAAATTAAGGGGGGGGAAAGTGCCTAGCCATTACAGAGGGGTAGTCTTCTCTGTACAGAAAGGCTGTACTCAGATCTTTACTTCACAAAGTAGAAAGAGGGAGAGCACTTGATTTGCTGTCAACAAATCCACAGGGGAAGTCAGAGGCAAAGCAGAGGACTGGATCCAATTTTTTTTGCCAGGGGCCCCATGTGGTCCATTTTCTTTGAGAAGTCCTTTTTCTAGTCCTAGGTAGGCCTAATCTCGGAGTCCTGCAGATGCCCCCCAGGCAAGAAGGGGAAGCTTGGAGGACCTCACTGGGCTGCCACAGTGCAGCTCATCAGGGCACCCAGGCAAACCCTGGAGACCAACATGGTTTGGAGGTTGTTCAGAGCAGTGGATGCCTGTCTTCACTGTTGCTCATTGTGCAGGTAAAGGGAGATGACTTCACTTTTTCTCCCTTCCCACTCAGCTCAGCTAATTATTAATTTCTGTTGGCAAGAAGGATCTGCAAAATAACACCAAAATGGGAAGAAAGGAACATCTGTCCTCCACTTGTGGAACTCAGTAGCTAGATTTCATGGAGAAAAACTTGGGGTTTGTGTGTAATTTGTGAGTAATTTGCTTCTGAAGTTAACTATTTCTAAAAGTAAAAAATTGTTAAAAAAAAAAAAAGTTGTTAAAAGGAAGCTTTCATTTTTCTTAATGTGCCACTAAAATATAAAAATTCTGGTAGAAGTCCAACCATATGACTACTATTTTAAAGTGATACCTTTGAGATAATCTCTCTATTTTCATACAGACTGCAGAAAGACATCTGTATTTCCTCATGTTAAGTGATAGGAAATGCAAATAGACGACAGTTTAAGTATGAAGATTATGGAGATTTATAACTCTTTTTATGTATTTCTTATGTGTAATAAAATGCAGGGAAACTATACGTAGCAAATTTTTTAAAAAAAATTTAATGCCAAATGCTACTCTTTATCCTCTTTTTTTTTTTTTCCCTTGAAATTTTCCTCCTCCTCATTTCAGTTCCTCATCTGAAGTTCAAAATTTTCTCTACCTGGGGTTTGTAATGATGAAGTAGGACCAATGCAAACAGGGCTTTAGCTGGATGGAGATCTTTTCTTGGGCACCTCCTCATTCTTAGGGGAATGATTGCCTCCTGGCAGTTGTATGCCTTGCTTAATTTTGTGCTTGTTCAGAAGAAGCAGAAGGACAGAGAAATTCATCTGAGCACTTACTGAGTTCACCACCTCCTAGACTCAGCTTTTCATGAGCTCAGAATATAATGTAATATCTTTTCATCTGTCTTTGTTTTTGGCTGGTATGTAGCAGCATCAGCTCCAATTAGTTTTCTTTGGCAGCATGTTTCAGGGTAAGAAGGTCCTTCTTTTCACCGTGCCAAGGATGATGCCAAACTCACGAGCCTTGCAGTCTTGGCAGTGGAGGGATGAACACTTAGGTTGGGTTCAGTGTGATTTTGTGTCAAAACTAGAAAGAGGCACATTGAAATCCAGAATGAGAATATTTATGCTAAAAATCCTACTTGAGCCTTAGAATACACTTTACAGCTTGTCATTGTGGAATAATTAGTACATATGTAATAAAATAAACAAACATCCATTGCTGTCTCATTTTTGTTGTGAAAATGTTGTTTCTGCCGTCACCATTTTTGCTCCAAACTCCAAGTTGTTGTTTTGAGATTCATAATGATTGAAAGAGATTCACTTTCTGACTGTGATACTGGATTTAGTGTATGCTACAGAGGTATTGCAGTCACTGCCATTTCACAGCAGCAGCAGAATAATCCCAGATATAACGAACTAGGATTTGAATGGACTAAAAAGGCAGAACTTTATTTTCAGTTTTGGGTAATATTTGTATTTGTTTGCTGGGGAAGGGGACCACAGAGCAGTTGTCACATGGGAATAGCATTCTTACAGCATTATTATTTTTTTTTTTTTTCTAGTTCTTGAGAGTGGACCAAGACAAAGACAGAGAATGCAGCCTGGACTGTGCAGGATCCCCTCAGAAATCACTCTGTGCATCTGATGGAAGAACCTTTCTGTCCCGGTGTGAATTTCAGCGAGCAAAATGCAAAGATCCTCAGCTGGAAATAGCCTATCGAGGCAACTGCAAAGGTGACAAAATCCAAATCTCCCTTGACTATATTATATAATGAAATATAAAATAGAATAAAAAGAATAAAAAATAATAGTCCCTAAAATAGTGATTGAAATGTCTGTGAATTGAAAACCAGGAGTTCTGAACTTGAAGAGTTTTCTAAAAGCGAGTGGGTTGAAATCAATTCCGTTACTTCTATAACAATATGCTATCTAAAGATAAATTCATCTTTAGCCTTCATCAAAAGTATGACTCCCACACCCACTTATTTTACAGTAAGTCACTATTAAAAAAATTGCATGGCTAGGTTTTTGTTCTGAAGGACCATATCACTGGCAAGTCCAGAGAAACTCTCATGATTATTGTCTTGCAAGGCTTCTTGTCTACTACAGTCCGATATTTTGAGTTTGAGATGGCCAAATTAAGTCTTGTATTTCCCAACTGCAATCATGTAGTGTCACGAGGGTAGGGTGGGTTGGTGGAAAAAAGCAAAAACCAAAAAAAAATCTTTGCAATGCAGAGAGCCCTCAAAGGCCATTCCCACCTCTATCACCCACTCTTGTACTTCTGATCTCTCTTTAGAGAAATTGGGCCACATGCAACCCTACAAAATAGCCTCAGTTAAATCTTTTAACTTTCAGAGTAGTGTGGTACCAGACAATGCAGTTCCTTACTGAAGTGTAGGGTGATTCCCAGCACAGTGGTCTTTCTAAAATGTAAGAGTAACAGTGATCAAGAGTGGCAGGGAGTGGAGGTAGGGGGAGGGGGAAAGAAAACCCCAGGGACCACACCAATTCAACCTCTAGGAGGCAATTTTCCACATCATCTCTCTCCATTAGCTCCTGCAAACCTCTGAAGCATCAAGACTGCTTCAAAGAGACATTCTGTCTCATCTTCTGCCTGGGTGAAACAGTATCCTCATTCTTCAGCCCTTTCATAGTAAACCATTGTATTACATGATGGATCTATTTACTATGGTGAACAAGGATAACATAATGAAGCTACCTGAGCCAAAGATTTTGTTACACTCATGAACGACAGAGAATTATTGTGCACTTGGTATTTGTTCATTTTTTACATTAGAGCTTTATGGAAATTAGTTTTGAGTGTTTTTCTTTATTGTTTTTTATACCATATTGAAAAGGTCATCTGCAAGAAGTTTTCTTCATTAAGATGAGAATTGCTCTGCTGAAGGTTTCCTCATTGATGCTGTCAGATTTTCCTGCAGTCAACAGCTGCAATTTGGAGAAGTGCTCATTTGCTGTGTATTTATTAATGGATAGAGTGTCAATACAATTGTAGAAATGGAATTCGACACCTTAGGCACCTTAAGTCTTGCTGATAGCAGGTACACATCACATTCTCGTCAATCAAATGTTTTTTTCCTTGGACTGTTAATAGGCAGATATTTGCCAACAATTTACTTGGTCAATATCAGCAAGAGACCAGTGCTCTTGTAATTTTACATTTTCATATAATTTCTTACTCAGTAAAACAGTCTTAAATTTTGAAGTGACCAATTTCTTTATTCCTACTTATGGGTGCAATCATCAGAAATATTTCAAGCAGTAAGAACAAATTTTAAAAAAGAAAAACATGATTCCTTAGTCTAGCTGCAGTTTCAATTTTAGCATTGCTAGGGCTAATTCTGATAAACATATCAAACATTCTGAAAGAGCTAAGGAAGTCCTCTGATTAAGACCTTTTGAGCCAGTTGCTTTTGAGTGGTGAAATTTATTTTTGCACGTGATACTTGATCAAAAAGCAGAGGGTTGTTTTACTAGGGCTAACCAAAAAGTGATGGTTTCATTAGAGAACAACTTTCAAGGTTTCAGAATTTACTTTCATTCCATGTAGAAATGAAAAGAGATCCTATTGGAAGTGTTTGCTGGTACCCCCTGAAAAAACAGACACCCACCCTAACTCCCCATTAAAGCATTGGTTTTGAAACAAATTTTGAGCTTTCAGGTAAAAGGGAAAGAAACGTTTTCATGTGGATGTTCTGATGGGAGATCCTTCCTGGTATAAACTTCACAACTTAAAATCTGTGTTGTGATGATCATTCACCACTGATCAAAAAAGGCTATCTTAAGTCTGTCTCCTCCTGTCTTCTAAAAAAAATCCTTATTCACCTTACAAAAATCTTCTCTGAAAATGTAATATTTCCAGGTACCATTTTAATTAATTTAATGGTGACTAGCTCTTTGGTTCTATCAGTCTTTCAGTAGAAATCTAAAGACCCTGACAGTTTTTGTTGACAGACTTTTGGAATAATTTTGAGTCCATCATTTCTTGTTTATATATTCAGAACTGTGATGCCTTTCTTACATCCATAAGGAGTTCTGAACAACTACCAGACTGATGTCTGCTTTCTTTTTTCCTTTTTTTCTCGAGAAAGCCAAATTTAGATTGAATCTTTTTTCTCTTTCTCACCTGTTCTCAATATTTTTCTCATCTATTTGGTTTTGAACACTTAAATACTAATAATACAGAGGGATCTCTGTGCGCTTGCTTTCCTTTCTAATTCAAGTTTCATTCACAGCAAGAGTGCTCAGCCCAGGCAATTCTTTAGCATTGCAAATGAAACCATTTTTAGATCCTAGATCTTAAAAGATCACAGTAAAATGGCAGCATTTAAACAAGTTTTTCCCCTTGTACTTCTAGTTCCTGATGACAGCAGCAGAGAACAAAACAAAGCTGAAAATGAATGAACCCTGAACCTTCCCCTCATTTCTGAAAGACAACCCACCTGTAAGAAAATCAGCATCAGAATGGACTGTTTTGATAGCTTTTCTTTCCTGAAGACATTAATTTTATAACTTTTATTTTTTATTTTAAATCCACTTCCAGCCATTGCTGGAATCCATTGCTGAGCTTGGAAATGGTGTAAGAAGTTAAGGTCTTATAAAATTTCCAGCCTACCTTTGGAGATTCTAAGGTCTCAAATAATCTGTGTACACTATAGATGAACATCCACATTTTTGGGTACTTTTCCAAACAAAATCTTAACTCTGAAGTTCTGGAGATTTGCCACTTGCTTGACACAGACATTTACTGTGCAAAGAGATTACGGATCTAATAAATAAAGGTGTGTTGACAGCTGAGAAATATTACTTGTGTTAGAAGGGCTGTTAAAGTATCACCTGTGATGGGGATCAACCCCATCAACGCACACACACAAGTGCTTCACAGTAAATCTGGCCCAGTAAAGCCAAAGGAACAAAACAGACAAGAAGTGGAAAAGCAATGTAATTGCATGTAAACTGCTCAGCAAACACAGACGCTGTGTCTGCACAAATTAATTAAGCAGTGCAAGGAGACAGCGTGAGCACCACGCAGGTGAGTGCTCCCTGCTGCACTTTGGGCACTGGCCAGCTGTGCTTTCCTGAGGACTTTATCTATGTGGCTCAGGGAAAAGATGGGCCAGGAACTGTTCCCAGCAGGCAGCATGCACAGAGGTGCCTTCTTTTACAGGTTTAAGGCTGTTCAGCTTTTTCTCCTTTTTTTTTCTTTCTTCAATTTCTCTTCTTGTTTCTTAAATGTGTTAAGAATACTCATATCATTCCTCAGTTTGTTTTTAAGTGAATGTACCTGGCCAATAATTGGGGCCCTGGAGACTAATATTCTGAATGTATTAAGCAAGAGGTTCAGTAATAATATTTGGTATTCTGACATTGTGATCAATGAAAACACAAATTCATATGCACCCATCTTGCCAGCATACCTCTGCCCTAACACAGAATTCTTAAAATACCCCAGCTGAGGTACTTGGATTTTGTGGCTTCTCTACCAGTACTTCACTAAAATAAGACTTCTCTGATGGCTGGAGTTCTGACACAAATTGTCAATCACTATAAAATCTCCACTGCCAGCTTGCATCACATTTCCTTACTTCACTATCATCATGTAACAGCAACCTGGGTTTACAAGCAACTGCTAAACTGGATTTGCACAAATCTCTGAGTGGTCCTTACTGAAAATGGCAATGTAGGATCTTTACACAGTGATATTTAATTTCTGAGGGGTTTGGAATTTAATCTGGCTAGCACTGGGTATGTATTCAGTATTTGCAGAGCTGGCCCCAGCAGTGACTTATTGCTTTGTGAGTATACCGAGGGGAGCCATCACACAGAGTAGAGTCATTGTTATTCTGTAGCTATGTAGATCCCCTTTCTCCATTGGAAACCCTAGGTAGATCATGTTTAGCTTAATTCATTTATGGTACCTTAAAGAGCCTCACTGTTTAAAAATGCTGTTCTTTTATGAGCTCTCATAGGTATGACAAAAGGTAATGTCTTCATTCTCACAAGCCACATAAAGAACCAAAGCACATCAAAATATGAGCGAAATTTCTCATAAAACAGGTATTTTACTATTTGCTTTCATTAAAGAAAAAAATGCTCAGCATTTGTTTCTTTAAATTAGGGCTTTCAGGAATAGAGAAAAGTTTTACTCATTTAAACTATTAGTGCAACGAGTTAATGAATGGAGTAAAAGCATTCTTTGATAAAGTGGAAATTCTGCCTTTGGATAAACATGCTAATAGAGCTTTCCCTTTGTGAAGAGAATTGAGGCATTGCTGGGCAGTAGTTGTTTTGAGACCACAAGTTAGTCCTGGTCACATAATTAAAGAATCCAAGCGTAATTTGGAGAACCATTGCTGTTGCCCGTTAGCCAAAGGCCTGGGTTGTAAATGCTGGATGTGGTTTCTGAGTGCACACCTTTTCCAGGATTCCCATGGAGGCTGCCATCCAGCCCAGGTCTGCCTGTGAGCCAGGCGGGTGCTCGTGGTGCCCGAGCACATCCCTTAGCTCAGAGTGCAGGCAGGGACCTTGACTGGGCAAGGCACCTGCTGCCTGGAGGGCAGCCCTGTGGGATGTGCTTGGCAGGTAGAACATGCTGCCAAGGTGTTTCGTTTGGAGAGAGAAAAAAGTTGTGAGTAGACATAGTTCTTTCTCTGACTGAAATGAGTGAAAGTGGGACTGGGCCGAGGTGTCAGTCTGAAAAATAAACCTGAACAGAGGGAGACCTTGCACAGTCAGTGCATTGAAAAGAGCACAGTCTTCACATGTCCTCACCTCTACCTTTTCTCTTCTCCCTTTTCTTTTTTTTCTTCTCTTTTATGAAAAAAAAACCAAAAAACTAGAGGGATGCAAGTTTTTTCATTATTTTGAAAAATATATTAAAAAAAAGAATATATTGAGAAGTGGCACTAGCTTTGGAGTTTTTGAAAATAAACCTTACAGGGGGAAAATTGATTATAGGGCAGATTTTTGTCTTAAAATACTTTTACTTAGAAGCTCTCTCCTCCTTTTTCAGACACATTTTCTCACTGTAGACACTGTGTTTAATCTGTAGGACGAATGCAAGTTTCCAGACTGTGATGCTGGCAATCCTGATACAAACACTTGTCAGCCCCAAGCTCATTTTGGTTTTGAGTCTTCATTTATATTATGTTTCAAAATGTTACACATCAGGACTGAAGTAAAACTGTTGAAAAACAAAACATTCAACATCTTGGTGAAAAAGGTATCTACACGTAGAAGTTAGAATTTGTGTTATCTCTGAAAGCATGTGGAGTTGGCTTCTGATTATACTTTCTATTAGGAAATGAATTAATGACAATGAATATCGTTTTAAGTATGTTTGGAATGCTTTTTTGTGGAATATCCTTTGCTCTTTTAAATGTGTCTAGTGGTACTTAGAAGACCGGACAAGTAGCACTGGAATCGTATCCACAGTTTTCTGTAGATGGAATTGGTTTCTTTTTAAAAGTATCAATTTTTATTGATAATATTTCTCCAAGCAAATTTCAGAATTTGCTGAAGCCAGAGTGCACAGAAATAAGGCATTTAAGAGCATTCTTATTTACAACAAATGGGTCTTCATACAATCAAATATGCACTACAGCAATTTGATTTGAAAGTAATCTTTTGGGGGTCTTTTTTGTGGAGTTTTCATTTCTGCTCATGTATTTTCAGTTTAAGTTTCAGACCTCATATAAAAATGAACATCCTAAAAGAAGTGGAGAGTGCTGAAACAATAATACTGCACTGAAGACTAGGAACCACAAACAGCTGCAAACCTTCTCAGATTTTCAGTGCAAGAATAGTAAACTAGACTTCTCCAAATTATTAAATATCTGTTCTGCTCAGAAAACTAGTGTAGTCTTTGGCATCTAAAAAAATCAGAAAGCTGTTCCTTTAGTTTTTCTTGAAGTACTTGATTCAGTTCTAATCAGACTGTATCTCTCTAAATATGACTGTTAGCAAACTGAAATAGTGTGCCAAGAGGGAATCCAGCACAGCATTCCTTATTTTATCTTAGAGCTTAGATATCTAAATTGCTGTGTGGTTGCAAAATGTGGGGGGAAAAAAAGAAAAAGAAAAAAGAAAACAACCAAGAAACCCCACACTGCCTGGCTCTGCCTGTTAGATGCCAATAGAGGAGAGTTTAGGCTAAGATTGCTCTGCTGTTCTGTTTGAATCCAGAAAGCAGCTATAAAAATAAATAGTGAAAGAGTTGGCCAGCTCTTGTCACGAAGCAGCAAGTCATTATTTTATGGCTCTGTCAGGCTAAATGTCTGTGCTGACATCCTTTCCAACCCAAGAGGCTAATATCTCTGCATCTTTAACACTGATACTTTCACTGTGTACGGCTTGCTTACCACTAAAGGCTACAGCTTTTTATCTGCTTTGCTGTTAGACATGATCAGTCCTTTACATATACATTGACACAGGTCAAATATAATGGGAAATTTTCATGAGTGGTTCATTACGTATAAACCAAGGGGTGTCTTGTGCTCTGAATTAAATTTTAGTGCTAAATTAACTGCAAATTAGGACCATTTGACTTTTATCATATCACTACCACTTACCAAAAGGGTATAGCAGTGGCAAAGAAGCACAGAAGCAGAAATGAAATATGGTTTGTTGCTAGGAAAATTCAGTAAAGTGCTCAGGTGAATAGCTAACTTTAAACTTAGCTTGTTGCACTGCATGTTTCTAAGTTTAAGGACAAGTGCATAGAGGGATTCTGGCAAAATCAAGGTGCAAGGGGAAACAGTGAAAGGTCTTTGGATTATGAGTGTGTATGCTAGGTCTGCTTGTTCACATCTATGTGACTTTAGAAAAGCTTTCTCTTTAGTGTAAGAACAGTTGACTGTGGGAAGCTCTCAAGGAAACTTCTTCAAATGATTTAAGTTAAACACTTTATATACAGCTTTTACAAAGTAGTAAATGTTGCTAATATGTTCAACAGAATATTGTCTATAATAAAATAACTAAGTAAAGGATGAAGAATATTTTTTGCATAGATATGTAACAAGTTTGTGTCAAACACAATAATCTCTGGAAGCAAGAAAAGTTTGCTTCATGTATTGGGACTGAGAAAGGTATTTTTATTCTTACTGGGATACGTAGCAAACCAAGAAATACCAGATGAACTAAACTGAAACGTTTGCAGGAGATTTATCTATACTTTTGGCAAGTTGTTTACTTTTCCATGGGAGAATCTGGGTTAGAACTCCCCGTAGAGCCCCAAAGTTCCTGTAAATCAATTGTACTGAATGTCACCTAGAGATGGTGTTTACACCCTTGACAAGTTTGTGTCATTGTTATAATGATAAACTTCTACTTTAAAGTAATAAACTTCTCTCTGTTTGATATATTATTCAAGGATTAGCCAGCAGACTTGAAGTTGGTGCATGGTTTTTTTTTTCCCTGAAGCTCAGTATTTTCAGAATTGTTCTGTTGGAAATAAAGCATAAAATGAGATCAGTTCCAAGTCAGGCTGGTGCTATTTGTGAGGTTAACTCTGTTTCCAGAATTTCCTGTTGACTTCAGTGCTATCTCAGGAAGATCCTGCAGCAATGTAGTGGCACCACTTCATTTCATAGGTGTAAATGTTCTATTGCACATAGAAACTTAGATCACAATTAAGCTGATTTTATATTTTGCTTGTGCTTTCTGGGTGCTGTTCTCCCCTGGAAGTCAGAATTGTCACCAGGGCAATTCAGAAAGAAAACCTGCCCAAACAGCTACAACTCTGTACTCTCTTCAGTTCTGTGTATTTCTGTCCACTCCCATACACCCATTTTTGTCTTCAGTTGTATGCCCCAAGATGTGTTTGTCTTATTAAACCTCTGGTTGCTTTTACAGTCCTGGTGCTGAGTCACAGAGGTGCAATCAACACATTGGCCAGCATACTGTCCTAAAATGCAATAAGCCTTGTACCAATCCAGTTTGACAGCTAACAGAGCCCCAGTGAGCTGATTTGAGGTAAACTCATGCATCTCCATGGTCAATTTCTATGCCAGGAGACTTTTTTTTTCCAATTTCCCACAGGGCTGTGGGATGTAAAAGCCCATTTACCTGGAGTTGAGAGGATGAAGTCTCGCTGACTTAGTCATTGACATAATTCCGAATTATTGCTGGATATGCGTATCTGCAAAATTAGTTCTTCTCATTGTATGACTGTAGAAAATTAGGCTGCATTTCAGCCAGATTTTAATGGATCTTAGAACCTAATGGTCTTTTTACCAGATTGTATACCAGATTCCAGCTTGAGCCTGCTGGCATCCTTGTTAATATTTCAGTTAGGAAGAGAAATAAAGTATAGTGGGAATTCTAGTAAGAAAGCAATAACAGTTTCAAGCCCCTTATTTTTCCACTGGAAAGTTCCAAATGTTTAAACAAAAACAGATTTAAAAAAAAAAAAAATAAAGCTTTGCAGCATTACACAGTGCTTGTCATCCTTCCAAAACCTTGCAGCCTCAGAGTCCCCTCTGCTCTAAGGTTTGTCACCAGACGGATGCTGCTCATTTCATAAGACTTTAACCTGCTTTTGTCAGGGACAATGGTGACAAATCAAAAGCTGTGGGCTGATTAATCAGCACAAAGGAACCAGGTAAGTCCTGTCACCTTTCATTCTCAGTCTTCATATCAAAATAATCAGGGTCCATCCTGATCTGAATGACTCCTGTCCTAGATAAATAGCAAAGTTGCATCTGTGTATGAGACTTTACTGTATCCCTTTAGATGTATTTATTTATTGATTGATTATGTAAACAAAATTCTGGCAAACCACATAAGTCTAGACTCATCCTACTAATTTGAGATTCGTGGGAGTAATTTTCATTTCTTACACCACTACAAGGTGCACAGAGGGGCCTGTAGAGAAGAATTTTGTGGGTGCAAAGGAGACTTTGTAGAGTGAATCCCAGATTTGCCTTTGCTCAGTGGTCATGAGCAATGGCCATGTGGAAGGTTTTTTTCCCTGTGGATTAGGATGTCACCCACACTTGTTTATGCACGTTAGGAGCTGCAAAGTTTCCCTATAACTCTCTTGTCTGGTATTTTGATGTGACCCCATGTTTCAGCCTTTCTCCCAGTCATGTCAGGAATTAATTTTTTTCATCCTTTTGCAGCTGTTTTTTAGCATATATGTATAGCTCTTAAATGTCTTGAATTCTTTTTCTTTGGAAAAATTGTTGGAAGTTATGCAACAGATTTTTAAAGCATTGCAACCAGGGCACAGAGGCAGATGGTATGATGGTGTAATCTTACAAATTTATTGAAAATATTATAATTTTTTTTCTCTTCAGTGATTTCTTTTTTATCTAGGAATAATCTTAACTCCTCTGAATTAATAATTTAATGGTCATTAATATTCTGAGTATGAATGTTTTTATATGTCTTCTTTTTATCTTGATCACCCAATTGCATTTCTTCCATCAGGTTAGGACCTCATCTGTGTCATAATTATTCTTTTGCAGTAATACTTTGGTAAAATAAAAAAACAGAACTGGAAATAATATTTTGACTATACATACTTTCAGATGCTTAACTTGATAAGAGATCTTCCTCATGGTTTTATTTTGCATATACTAAAGTACAGTAATGCCCAACAGGTTTAAAATATTTTCATGGTTATATAGTACAAAATAAGACTTCAAATGTGAATTTTATATTCCAATAAATTTGGTGAAAAAAATTTAAAGCATATTAGATCATCCACATATAGGAGGCCTTTAGAGCATCAGGCTGTTTAGGAACAAGTGGTGGACAGTTTTGGAGAACTTCTCTTTCTTCTTGGCATATTTTCATGATAATTCAACTATTGATGATAATTTACAACCCTGGTACTATACCAGAGACCTTATGTGATGGAATTTATATCACTTTTCCTTTTAGACATTTAAACCACATGTCATTCTAGAAAAACGAGGACAGAGGTCCAACAAAGGAGTGATTTATTTTCAGTTAAAATACTAGCTACATTAAAACCACATGTTATTAAGTACTGTATAACCAAACCATGCTCAGAAGAATGCTTACGACACCAAAGCTTGCTTAAAATGTTTCTTTCTTTTTTTTTTTCCCCTAAAACTTTGGCAGTGCACACATTAACAGATTTTACCTGAGCTGCACAGTACATTGACTATACTTTTCCCTTAGAGAAATGAACTATTAAAGTGCCACAGCAGAAATTAATTCAGTTCCTTATTATTTTTATTTCTCACACTTCTGGAAGCTTGAGCTTTAATGTCCCTTTCAGGTGTCATTGCATCTCTGTGAGTATCTCTCCTGAAACATAATACAAGTAATGTTACCAAGACTGAAATATAATTTTTCGAAGTAAAATTATTTGTATTTGGGGCATATTAGCTACATGAACTCCATAGTGCTCCTGTGAGAAGAGTAAAGTAATGCACATAACTTGTGCACACAAATCCAAGACCAGGAGGGAAATAGGAAGATTAGAGTTAAGGGCCCCCAATTTTGTTTTAAGAATGCAGATGATGAAGACCAGTTTCTGTCCTCATTATGCTACACTTCCTCACCAGATTGCCTAGGACTTGAAGGGATTTTTTAATGTTAATATTGCCAGGTGAGTTGTCCAAAGCTCAGTGGAGGTGACAAGTGAAGGATTTACTCTTTGAAAAGGAATTTTTGCCATACCACTTGGTTTCCAGGATGGTTCTGTGAGTGGGTGTCTGGATCATACTGCCACAGAGAGGGTGCTTGGGGGACTGGGAATTTAGCTGGCTCACCTACATGCTCCAAGGAATGAAAAACTCTGTCAAGTGCTGTTGCCTCACTGTTCAGATTCTGTTCAATGTGCAGCTTGTGTGAGCTAGAAAGGCTGTCCCCATCCTTTCACAGAGCTGCCCAAGAATTACTGAATCACCACAACACCCCTGTCTCACAGGTAATCACTGGACAGTTTTAGCCTTAAAATGGGATTAGCCAGTTTCTGTCAAACAGTCTTTAAACCAAACAGAGATCAGAAGCAGCAAATTTCTCTGCTTGTATATTTGGAGTCATTCTAATTTAGATGGTAAAGTCACATCTTGAAGTCATTAATACTAACTTAAGTTTGCCTGGTGTTCTCATTTTCCCTGAAATCGCTTAGCTCAAGCAGATTCTGAAGTTCTGACTCTGCACCAGCAACATGCTAAAATTTGTAGTGTAAAAGGTAAAAAAGCTTATGTTATGTGTCTTTTTTCAGCCCTTGGCTGTCTAACTGAAATGAAGCATGTGTAGTAGACAATACAGTTTATTAGACAATAGAAACTCCCCTGAATTAAAGCTGCCTGGTTTGCTAACTTGTCTTGGATTGAGAACGGTGCCAAGTAACAAAGGAGATGGTGTAAGAAACCTGAGAGTGGACAAAAAAGAACCATGTGGGAGACTTGATGTGCCATGCTGAAATCATAAATTGTCATACTAAATTTTAGCATAATAAGAACCATTCATGTCCAAAATTATTATTGAATCACCTTCCCAATAAGTTCCTGCACTGCATGGTATATTTCATTTTTTTTTATCAGCCTGGTGGGGACATCTGTTGTCACAGCTGAAATTGCTGCCTAACTGCAGTAAGTAGGAAATACAAGGCAGCTGTGCTCCTGCTGCCTCCTTTGCCTTTTCTGAAGCACTGTTACTGCACCAGCTCTGAAAGAGTACTGTGGGGTGCAGTGTGGCAGCTATTGCTGTGTTAAACTGAGAGGAAAAGCCCTGTTTGGGCTTCTGCTCTTTGGTGGCATTTGGAACAGAAAGGTTATTTCTCCAGGCATCTCTCCATTTCCAGTTATGGATTATTGTTCAGAAATTATTGGCCTGCATTGGTTTTCGTCCCTGAAATTAATGCAAGTTGATCATACATTTTCACTTATTAATGTTCTGATTCTCTTTACATGAGTCTCAGAGCTGTCTTTTTCATAATATAGATGATCACCTGTCTTTTCTTTGTATTGCATCATCCAACTGACTTATTTTTTCCCTTTCTCTAGATGTTTCCAGATGTGTGGCTGAAAGGAAGTACACCCAAGAACAAGCTCGCAAAGAATTTCAGCAAGTGTTTATCCCAGAATGCAATGATGACGGCACTTATAGTCAGGTTGAAAATTTTTCATTCCATGGCATGCATGACTGGAAAGTCAGAGTATGTGTGTTTGAAAAGGGTGAAGAAGAGACAAGTGTAATGAAGGGAAATGTAACTTCAAAATTAAATGTAATTTGTGCCAACATGTCAAAAAAAATGGAAGGAAAATCTGTTATGTATGGAGTCCTTGTTCTCTTTTTCACAGTTGGCCAGCAAAGGAGCCAAACATTACCACTGTTGGTGAATTACACTCCCTGTTCTTCTAGGATGAGGCAGCTGACTCATTCTTGTAGCCCCCTGAATACTCATCAGATGGTAAAATGCTTGGAATTTGTGATGTTTGTGATTTGAAGCAGAAATCCTGCAACCGGAGTTCATATCTTAAGTGTTAAAGCATGAATCATACAGAATCCTTCTGTATTCTCTGCTGAATTTCTTCACAAGCATAAAGTCTGAGACTAATTTACTTAGATCGTGGAATTCAGAAGGAACACACTTAGAAGCTTATCCTGAGGTACATATTCCAGTCATGATCACCTTCTGCCACCTCTGTACTGCATTTCAGTCACAGTTGTGCAGAAGACCTTTCTCTTTTTAAGCATGATGAGGAAAGTGATATTGGCCCTTAGAAAATATAATGAAATTGATTTCTAAGTGGAATTCCAAGAGTTTCCTTTCTGACAGCTTGGGATATGAATAATGCTGGCAGAAGCAGTCTGTCCTGCTCCTTCAGTGGGTGGAACAATATGTTCTCTATGTGGAAAAAAGCTCAGGATTGCTTGTTTTGGGAACAGTATATGTGTCCCCTGAGGAACTTCCTTGTGAGGTTTTTATAACACCTGCACCTCACTCATCTAAGACAGCGTGTAAACAACCACATATTTCAATAGTTTTCTTTTCCATTTGATTCTGAAGGACCTACCACACTTGTCCTGAGGTACGCTTTATGCTTAAAAGTCATATATAGGACTGAGATGGGTCCATTGTGGTTTATTGTTCTAGGTTTTGTCAGTATAGTTGGTTGGATAAGTCCTTTGTGCTCATGTGTCACAAATGCTGTGGGCTAACAGGCATAGGTCTGACAAGATGCATGTGGTTCTTGTTTCTGACAGGTTCAGTGCCACAGTTACACTGGATACTGCTGGTGTGTCACTCCCAATGGTCGTCCCATCAGTGGTACTGCTGTGGCCCACAAAACTCCCCGCTGCCCAGGTAAATCTTGTTTGGCTGGCCAGGTTGCATGACAGCATGTCATGAACAGCAGAGTTTGCCTGTGGCATCTGATTAGACTTAAGCAAAAGAAGTTTTCTCTGGAAGAGTGGTTCAGCCCAAAAACAGGTGGTGGTGGTGGGAGCTGTGGATGCTCCATCCTTGGGGTTTGGTAAAATTCAGCTGGATGAGGCTCTGAGAAAGTTGGTCTAGCTTTTTTTCATGTAGCTGTGCATGAAGTCTGAGGTCACTTCCACCTTAAGCCTTCCTGTGAGTCTAGGATCCATCTACTTTATTTGTACCTTAATCTTGCTATTGAAGGTTTTCTGCAGTGGTTATTTATACTATATTTATGTGTCCATATATGAAACCAGGTGACTGAATTGCTGATATAGCACTTTATGTTGTAAACTCTCTTGCACAAAAAGTCATTTGAAAAACATGCAAAAACATGCATAAAAAAACCATGCAAAAACATTTCAGAGGGATTTTCCTTTCTTGATAATTCAAATATTTAGAGTGCAGGAAAAAATGTAGTGGGAATGCCCATTTTTAACATAGCCCAATGAAAAAACTCCCACAGCACATTCCATGAATGACCAAATCCAGAGGAGAAATAAGAATTTAAAAAAAAAGCATTAAGACAAAATGAAAAAATTGCCTGCAGAAGTTTACTGGCAAATCAAGCTCCCTGCCTTGCATGCTGACTTTTGTCTTTCATTAGGACAATTGACAGGTTTTGGTTTTTAGGGATTTGCTTCTGACCCCATTTCATTACCACTGATGATAAGTATAAATCCCAAGTATATGAATGGTTGTCAGAATTGCTGTTTACACCCCTCGAGGCTGAGAGAATTGCACAGAAATAGCTCTGCAAATATTTGCACACTCAATCTATTGCATATCTATTTGTGCTGCAGCACCATTCTCTGTCAGAAAGTGGAAGAAATAGCTTTAAAAAGACAATCCTGTAATGTGAATGAAGCTGAAAAAGAAAGTGGTTCAGGGAATTTAACTGTCCAGATCTACTTCAATCATTCAAGCACAACACTGGTGTTTTTAGTAAATAGATGGAGGAAGGAAGAGATTGCTGAGAAAGTTTCAGCAAAGTTTATAGAAAGTTATTTTTATTTTTAAGGTTTTTCTAGTTAAAATGACTCCCAGAATCTTTCAGTCATCTCGCCTGTAGGTGAACTTTATCCAGAAATAATACTCTTTAGAATATTCTGTTTAATCCAGTCAGAAAAGTCACTGTGAAACAAGACTCAATTGAGAAAAATAATATAAAATATTCAGAAAAGTTATTCAGAAAACTATTCAGAAAATAGAGGAAGATGTGCATTCATTTTCATTTTAGTGTAATTATCATTTATGGCTGATTTGCATCTTCAGAAGACACATGGATGTGTCTTCTTTAATTGTGGATGCATCATCCCTGGAGATGTTCAAGGCCGTGTTGGATGGGGCTCCGAGCAACCTGATCTAGTGGAAGTCATCCTTGCCCATGGCAGGGAGTTTGGAATGGGAGGAACTTTAAAGTCCCTTGCAAACCATTCTGTGATTCTATGATGCTATGGATAGGGCAGCACTTTCATTCTTCAGTGTAATTTTGAGTAAAGATGTTTTTATATCCATAGCCAGGGCTTCTCTGAGAGTGCACCTTTGTTTCTTTCTCTGCAAAATCCGTTTTTAGCTTCCTCCCTGCCTTTCACTGACATCAGTAAAAAAAGGGTTATGCTGATGGTGAAAGTTCAATAAATAATTGAATGGATTGTCAAATGTCTCATAGTTCATGGCACTATTTTGGCTCAAAATGTGGTTGAATTACTTGCTATATTTTCACTTTTTGTATTTGTACTGATATTATTGAGGAGCAGCTGCAGTGTAGTTCCCAGATAATTAATTGACTAATATGAGAATTATTCGATACCTCTACAGGAACGTAACTCCAGTTCCTCTCAAAGGTATATTCATGTGCCTAGCTGGTAAACTGCCAGGCTGCTTCAGCTCATTTTTGGAGGGGTGGGAAGGGAAGTTATTTTCACAGAAATGCTAAGGTGAAGGTCATAGTAGCACTCGAATTTAGTAGCTCAGAGATAAATAAACTGCTCCAGAGCACAGGTGAGTATGCAGAGTCTGATTCTGATCCATGGAAAGATTGTGGGTAATTTTTCAGTTTTTATGAGACCCTGTGGGATTATCTCTGCACATTTCATCCCCTGCTTGTATCAGTGTTCTCATGTTTTACTGTTCACCACTTCTCCTTTGTCCCTCAGGAAAGAAGTCCAGCTACAGCAGACTTTGGAAGTAAGACTTGAAATGCTAGGGGATTTTGCAGTGATATTGGCTAAAGACTCAGTTTTGAGAGATCTGGAGAAAACTTCTCATTCAACAGAGAAGACAGCTACAGATTTTCTCAGAAAGTTATGGGGTATAATAAGGCAAAACAGTTCGTGTATTGAAAAATGAAAGTCTGATGCACAAATGCACTCTTCTCCAATTTCTCAGTTTATATTCAAAATTGCCATCTGTTTAGGATAATGGAGTTGTGGGTTTTTTTCCCTCACAAGACTGTTGATGTTTTCCAGATCACTATCGATTCCCTTTTGTACTTTTTTATTTGGTATGACTATGCACAGGAATTATAATCAAAACTTTAGTGGGTCAACTGAAGTTGTATGGATGTACTCCTGTTTTAACTAGTATTACAGAGATGCCATTTCTGCCAGTCCTGTTGTCCCTTGTCAGTCCAATACACTGTGCCTTCCTAGCCTTGATGCAGGAGCTGCCTTGCTGGTTTTGATATGCAGGTGAATCTCCTGCAATGGTGGCCTCCTGACATGTTTCATTATTTTCACTTGCTTCTGTGTATTCTGCAGGCTGGATGCTATTTATATTTCAAATTATGCAAATTTCTCAGTTTGCCTGTACCATACTTTCTCTCCCAAGATCACTTTTGCCACATTTTTCCTTTAGAGGAAAATGTGTACAGACAATCAAGATGGTTTCGTAATGATTTTCTCGTAGGTAATGTGCTACCATGGAATGTATGAACTTTTCTTGTTTTAATGAAAATGTTCAGTTAATTTTCAGTTCTAGTCTAGTTCTTCAGCAATTTCAGATAAGGTTCAAACACATGTTTAATCAACTGTGCTATTTTGAAATTATGGGATAATTTCTTGCCTTTCATTTTGTCCCAGTGGAACTACCTTTGGTCAGTGCCCAGAAATAAGAAAGAAGAATGTGGCAGTCTGGAAGAACTTGAATTTTAATAGAGAAAATACAGAGTGAAATTTAGGATGGGCAGTTAGGAGTTTGGTTTACCAATTCCAACCCTTATCCATATTTCCCATTTACTGTGTGATGCTGGATAGGGGAGAAAACCTCTACATTTTCCTAACTGTTAATATTGGTTAGCTGGATAATGTGGTGTTTCCTAAAGTTGTCTCAGGTCCCATGTATAAGTGTAAAAGTGTTCCATGTATATTTTTTACATTTCAACAATAGCTGCCTGAGCCATTCTTTGCTCATTGAGTTGTTCTTGTTGCTCTTATTTAAGCTGCCTTTTGTTCTAGAGGCATCAGATGTGAAAGGATGAAGGTCATGAGCAGCATAAAAAATGTGGGGCTTTCCAACTGTTTTATGTAAACCTTTGCTTTAATTATTGTATCTTTACCTGAAAGAGGTTCTTCTTCCTTCCTTTTCAGTTTTTCCCACATCAACATTTGGTACTGCTAAGACACACATGATAAATCTCAAAATGCTGTTCCACTCCATGAAAATAGTCTTCACTATTTCAGGAGCAATGGTGAGAGGGGCAGTAAATCAAACACATTCCCATGACGGCATTAAAAAAAAATCTCCTTAAAAATGATGAATGTCTCCCAGTGCTTTCACTAAAGAACACCAGACATAAAAAAAGGACATTTTTACAACTCTCCATCTCTGTTATCAGCACCTCAGGGAACTACAGAAATTCCATAAGCAGGGAGTCCTGAGAAATGGGGCAGAAGTTGAGAAGCAGGTGTTAAATTATCATTGGAAAATACAGTGTTTACCTATTGTAGGGGGTTTATGCCCTGCTAAATATACTGGGCTCCTGCCAGTGAGATTGCAAAGGTATGGGGACATGTTTTATTCTCCTGTGAAGTAGTTTTGCTATCTTTTGATTAAGATGACATGAACATCTTTTATGGCCAAAATACAAGTACCTTTAGAAATTCAGAACTGTTCCAGTATAGCATTATGATCAGATGATATGATGGAAAAAAATATATTTGGGAAGGCAATGATATTTTAAAATTTACATTTTATTTTTGAGAGCTGGAGAAAAATATCCATCCTTGAATCATGGAGATATTTTGTCCTCTTACATAGTACTTTGCCTATATATACATAATCAGACACAGCCATAAGTGAGACAGGAATAGCAGGGGGAGTTTACCTTTCCTGATGTCTGCATTCAGTGATTACATATCAAATATTTTTAGCAGGAGATCAGAAATCATTATCTAAAGTAGATAATAATATACTTTCACCTTCTCTTTTAAAGCCCAGTCCCATATGATCATACCTATAGAAAATGGATATGCTAAAATCACAAACCACAAAACTCACATCACATTCCCTGGGAAGATTTATTGTGCCTCAGATGCTGCTAGAGTGAAATTGAATGGAATTGTGTTGTTTGCAAGGAACTGAGGCATGAATGTGTCTGCCTTTAAAAAAAAAGTTCATCAGAATCACAAATAGATAGATGGCTAAGCAAGTGTACAAGGTTGAATGGTACTAAATTCTTCCTGTTAAAGTAATGCTGCTGAATCTAATATCCCTCCTTGTCCCCCATCATTCCATAAGGATATTTATTTATGTGGTGATTTGGTTACTTACAATGTACTGAAAACTTGAAAGTCAATTGCATTGCCAAACTTTTAGGCAAGTTATGTTGATGGTTTTGTTTCTTGCCTAGCTGAAAATGTGGAGATTCATCTTGATATTGAAGACACAATTTCCTAAAATCTTGCAAATGCAACTTCCTGTCACCATTTAAGATAGAAGTGATTCTACCTTAAATATACTCAGAAAATGGTAGAAAAAAGATACAAACTCAATAACTCCTTACCTCAAATTTGGAGACAACAAGAAAACTTTCTGGTGCATAAATTGAAAATTTCAGGTGGAACTATATGAAAGGCACAAGTTTTCTTTTATAGGAAATTCTGGGAATATTTTTGTTGACTTCCTAAGACTATTAAAAAAATTAATGTTAGCCTAGTAAACCTAATTTTCATAGAATCCCTCCCGTATGATAAAGTTAGTTTTTAGTACTAGTAAGTGTCACTCTCTTCCTCCATCCATTAATTTTCCATGAAAATTTAGGGTGAAAAAAAATCAAATTCAATTCTCCCTGACTTTAGTAATTCTCACCAGTTCTCCTATAAATTAAGTAATGTGAATACATCTGAAAATATATTTCTGCTTTTTGTTTAAGGTGTGGAATATTATATTAATTTCAACAATGTGTTAAATTACTTATGTATAAACTGAGCTCAATTTATAATAATAGTTTGAGTGTACATAGAGAGACAGTGCTGGTGCTAAACTGGAGCAGAGTGGGTATCAGTGGCAGTTCATCACACACATTCCCCGTGCTGAGACATCATTTCTACTCACAAATGAAAAATCTGTTTAAAATGCTTGTGTGACTGAGAGTCAGGCCTAAAATATCTGGATTTGCAAGAAAATCATAATTATAAGCCTGTGCATCAAAATGAAATTCAGAAACTACAGAGTTAATTGTAACTGGATGAAATTTGAGGAAAGATTGGATCACTGGTATTTAGTGCAATTAGAAAAACCTGTAATTTTGTATGTAGTACTTCCGAACACTGGAACATTTTATTTGAGTTCAAGCTGAGCTTTTTATCAAATGCAAGCCAAGCACCAAAAACTCAGATCTTCTGGCTTCAGCACAAATACAAAATCTGCCTCCTCTTCAGACTGAACAACATAGGTTAGTATTAGAGTCTATTTAGATAAATCTGTCCCAAACACCCTTGGATGTAATTCCTACAATGGTAGCAACTTCCTCTTTCCTGCCTGAATTAATACTGATGCATCATTAAATTTATTGAATTTCTGGTGACTCAAAAATAATATAATAAAAAATACACTAAAATACACTATCACCATAAATGGAGACAAGTCTAAACAAGAATATTTTTAATATGGATATATAAGTCTGTATTAGGAACTGAATCAATCAGTAGGTTACCAGCTTGGCTGCACTGCCATGTACTTTTTTATGGAGGCTTTAAAATCAGCAGGGCTGATTTGTAATGTTAGGCATCTTCCCACATGCAGGGTCCTTGTCTAAACTTCCTGCTCAAGTAATCATAAGCTCAGCGTGGTAAGCAAGGCCTGTGATTTAGTGGCTTCTCTTATTTAAATTGTCCTTTCAGAACACAATTATTGGGCTGCAAGGTTTGGGTTTCCTTTAGTGTGTTTTAAACACAGTAAAAGTAGTTGTTCCAGGTGAATTAATTAAGAAAATTAAGGCAGCTACATTATTTCACGCACATACAAGCATCTGTCAGATGTGTGGTTTAGGTTGTTTTTTTCATTACACCAGGTGTATGTAAGAAGAGGCTATGTGGTAAGATTTGAGACTTCATGTTTTTAAATTTTGATCACTCCACATGGCTCTTCAGAGAGAAAAATACCAATTTTAAAGGTGATTTTTAATGTAGCTGAGACAGATAAATTGTTAAAAAGTGGCTAGTAATTAGAATCATAAATATGAATTTAATGACACACAAGCAAGAAATAAGGAAGGATTTCTACTTTAAACCCTAAGGAGAATTGCCTCCTTGAAAAACTACTAAGAAAACTAGTGGATTCTCCATTTCTTGATGACTTGAAAGCAAGGCTGGATTCTGGGTTGGGTTGGAGTCCAGGCTGGAAGAATAAGCTGTTAAAACCCATCTCCTGTAATCTTCCTGACTCCCTTCTCACCTCTGCTGTCTCTTCTCCCAAGGGCCACAGCTCTGGGGATGTGTCCCAAGCCCAGCTCAGGCTCAGAATAAGGCTCTGTGTTCCCCCCAGCACACAACCACCTTCCCACACCAGCAGAGAATTTCCACAGGGCTTTGTGGGAAGCCTTTAAAGCAGAAAAAAAGCAGTTTGTAATCTGGGCCAGGCCAGAGGCTGAAAAAGCCCCTCAGAGCAGCTGAGGGCGAGACTGAGCAGAGGGAGGGAGCTGCTCTTTCCGAGGGACAGTGATGGGGAGGAGTGATGCTCCTTCCTGCCACACCTGTCCTTGCTGGGACAGTGGGAAAGGGAAAGGGAAAGGGAAAGGGAAAGGGAAAGGGAAAGGGAAAGGGAAAGGGTGATCCTGCAGCATGTGAGCATGTTCTTGCACTTGTGTCTGTGTAGTGTTCAATGCTACCTCTTCCTCAGGTCCTGGATCCACTGTCCGTGGAGTCTGGCAGTGTATGGATTGCACACAAATGCAGAAGTCAGGCAAAGCTAAAACCTTGGGTTTGCAAAGGAAGAATTTGCTGATATGACTCATTAAAGCTGAACTGTATTTCTTAGACAGCATATTAGGAGTGAAAATAGTATTTTTCTGGTTAATTCCTTTTTCCAATTGCAGGTTCAGTGAGTGAGAAGCTGCCACAACGAGAAGGTGCAGGCAAAGCAGGTAAATATCTTAGCTGGCCTTTAAACAGCAGCTAAAATAACTGTGGGAGACACTACTGTGGTTTTCCATGTATTTAAATTATCAGTATAAATTTGTGTTGTATTATAGCTGCATATGTAATATATATGCATGCATACATGTTACTAATTTTATGTTTGCCTTGTAGACATTTAGTAAACTTTATATAAGTATAAACATATAAATATTTAATACAAATATATATGAATGTAGGCATAGACAATATATTTTTCTAGTCTCAGTCCTACATACTTTGCAATTCAATGCTGTTTGGAAGAGAACTTTCCTTCCCAAATCTATACTCTGGTATATTTTCCCATACTTTTTGCTTTTTTTGGAGGGCAGATTATTCTGTCTATTTGATAAAGACAGCATTCTGCAGTCCCAAAATCTTGGGAACTGGAGTTCTCACTTTATTTCCATAGCAATCAGTGCTTGAGTCATCTTGGACCCAGAACTTTGCTTTATATTGTGATTAATTTATCTGATGGCTTTATTTATGGCCAGAAGATTGTTGTTGTTTGATATAGATCATGATGTATATCTTTTTGGCATGACAAAATCTGATGTGAATACAACATAGCTGGTTGATTTAAATGAGTGAGATGTCTATGCTCTTAAACAACACTCACCAAACACTTAAAAGAATTTTAGATTCAGCTGAAGAAAACATACTGAATATTTCTGTCAGTTACACTGATAAATTAATTTTAAAGAAGTTACTCATTTTTGTTCTAATGTTAATGCCTATCTGCTTGCAGCACTCTAAATAGAATTGAATTTTTTTTACAGGAGCTTTTGCAGTATTGCCATAAACTAACATTTAAACAAAATATGGTTCTCTTAGGGTAAAAGAATCAGTGTTTCTTTAAGGCTAGTAATTACAAAGTATTGAAAAATTGTTCCTTCATATATTACCAGACAAACTGTGAGTTCCACTAACCTTGGGTTGCCCATTTACATCAGGTCTGGACCTTCATTTTCAGCTTTGTACAGAACAAAACTATCTCCTATATAAAACTTGTCTGGAATCCTTTATTTTTGTTTGTGGCTGTGGTAGCTGAGCTGCTGAATCCTGAATGAACAGTCAAAGAACAAGGAAATGAACACAGTTTATCAAATCTCCCTTCTCACTGTGTATATTTGTCTCTCAAGGGACACAACTGCATTTTACTCATGCCCTGCTTTTATTCTCCAGCACAAGCCTGCAGCATGAAAGGTTTCTGACTTGGTTCCCAGGTTCTTCTCAAAAGCTGCTGTCTTCCTCTCCTCACTCTTCTTCCAGATGATCACTGCCTTATGCTTTCAACAAAGTGGTGTTGTCAGAGACATCCCAAATTCTTTAGAGACTGTCACACAGTAGGGACCAGGATCACACATCTGTCTGAGTTAAGGAGCTGGCCTTCAGCTTCACAGGCAGTGCAGTAAAACCTGTTCTGTAGCTCAGCTTGCAAGGGCACAGCAGCATGTTTTGAAACAACCATAACACTCTCTGCTCTTCTCTCCTCTGCATGTTGCTGTGGACGAACCAGGAGTGCCTGCCCATATTGTAGCCCAGCAAGCTTAGGCTGGTTCACAGTGCTCTCAGTGCTCCAGAGGATGTGTTTCAGACCTTCAAGGTGTGGTCTTGAGGACTCTTCTCAAGAGACAGCATAAACTTGAGACAGTCTCCCCTTCCAAGATCTTATAGATATAGATCTGGTGAGCCATATCTGTTGTCGTTGTGCAACTTTCTTTCTCTGGGTATTCCTGAGAAAGACAGAAAATTTCCAGCTGCAGATATTGGAGATGAGGAGTTTGTTTGCATGTTTGTAAATTTGAACATTAAACTGAGCAGAAATGAAGCTTAAAAATATTCCCTTAAGTATGTTCTCTGGCCCCACAGTCTTCTCCTCTATCCAAGGAAAATATTTAGACTCTGAAAAGCACAGGTGTTAGAGTTGGGATCACATCCCTTTTTTCTGATTCTTAGCTGACTGTAGGGAGTGTGTTCTTGGTAACTGAACTCTGACAGCAAACAGAATTTAAACAGGTTTGTGTTCAAATATGTACTTATATGGACTGGTGTGCATGTGCCAGCCAAGAAGTATTGTGCAATTAGTCTGTAAGATATCTAATTCATATCAATCATTAAAAATATGTTGTATTACAACAATAAAAACAACACCAAAATCATTTTAAATGCTGCTTGAACAAAGTTCAGGAGGCTAATTTTGATTGGGGTGATTATCACTGAAGTTGCAGAATTATGCTGAATTTCAGGTAATTACATAGATTAACTGTGTCACAAACCAAAATTGTGTACCAAAAGATGATTAGAAAAGTGTCATTTAAATGCAAACCCAAGTTTCTGGCTTGGCTCTTGGTAATACCTGCCTACCATATGTTGCCTTCTAAAATTCTGGGTTTTCTGAATCACATACTGATCGATGATTTAAATACGTCTTGATTTTCAGTTCACTAGGATTCTTGATGGTCTCTCTGAAATTAATCAATGGTCTTATTCCACCACCCAGAGGACACCACAAAAATGCCAGCAAAACTAATGAGGAGTGACAGTTTTTCATAGCATTGGAGCAGAGAATCCTGCCATTGTGTGGACGTGAAGAGTGAGCACTCTTAAAAGAAATCTCCTGATGCCTTGGTCAAATAATTTTGCATTGAAAATGCGCTCCTGTTGCTGCCTCTTTGGTTTTATGAAAAGCATAGAGATCACTATTCTATGGCTGGAAATTTGGATTAACCTGCTATTAATATCTATTTGGTATCTGTATTTGCTGTGACCTAGACTGTGACCTTTAGAGGCAAAGGTCAGAGTGACCCCAAATCCTCTGCATGATTTAAAGACAAATCAGACTTAAAAAAACCCCAAACAGTGATTTTGACAGCAAAGAGAACAGGAGGCTCTTCTGAATTGCAGTAGCAAGAAGAAAAGGAAAGAGATAGTGTGTTAGCCTATAAGCTGCTGCTCACTGTTACCCAGGTAAGGCTACATGCCAGAAGCAGCTTCTCAGTTACTTTTGATTCTCTCTTCCATGAAAATGCCTGGAAAACAATCTGGAAACTATTTTGGTCCAAGAGGCAATTGTGAAACTGCAAGAAATAGCAGTAAAACCTTTGCATGGAAGATGCTGTTTACCACAGTACACCTTGGTCTTGGAGTTAGCTCCATGCCACAGAAAACAGCAATGACTGGAAAATATGTACTAGCATGGCCTCCTGAGTCATATTTACCCCACATCGGTAATAGTTTTAAATAAAAAGCATAATAAAGACAAGTTTTGGTACCACTCTTTTTCACAAAAGCTGATTTAAATAGTTTTTTATGTTCAATTTTTCTTTTCCAGCACTACATCCACTGTGTTTTACTGAACCTAAAATGACTCACATCTTCCTGTCATTTCTGTAGTTTCCTTGCAATAATGGTTGGTAGTGGATGGATGGAGAATGCTGACCAGAGGATAACAGTTGTGCAAACAATATTCTGGTTATATAATCAGTGAGTCTTACTTATAAAATCGATTTGATTTTTGAACAGATCCTGTTGTGCTGAAAAATATCTTTGATTTTAAGGTGTCTTCAGCCTCATATTCTCTCTGGACTGCTTTTGCTTTCACAGGTCTCATTTCTTCCACTCATTTATCTAATTATTTCTTTAGAAATGCTGATTTTTTCAGTTATAATATCTAGGTATCAATGTGCAGCATTAGAAAGGAAGAATTACATTCCAGAGAGCAACTTAATCACTTCATGCGTCACCAAAGACCGTGCAACAAATTCATCATCCATAACCTCAAAGCCCATCCATTTATAAAACATTGTCTCTGTATGTAATGTATCTATGCTGTGTAGTGCCTATAAAGAATGTTTAAATTGTTGTTTACTGGCCGGGGCTATGTGCAAATCATCATTTTCAATCATGTATGTACACTTATTTAGCTTACTCTCATAATTGTAGTCTCCTTGCAAATCTTTTCCATTCTGAATTCAGATGATGCCTCAGCTCCCGCGCTGGAGACTCAGCCTCAAGGTGATGAAGAAGGTGAGCAAATTTAGCAGTGTGGTATTAAACTATGGAATTCTGGACTGTATTCCACAACATCAAATGCTATCTTAAGAGTATCTACAACTGCTGGGGCAGTTGCAAGAAATTGCAAGCATCTGTACTTTTTTCGGGAACAACAAAGACAATGGAACACGATAGGCAGTGAATTTTGTGTGATAATCTAGAGATGAGACTGTACCTCAAGAGCAGGAACAATTGTAATTGTCACTGCTGAGGGCAGACACAGGTTTAAACTTGGGCCAAAGTGCAAATCAAAACTCTGTGTTCAAATGAACAAGTCAAAGGGTAAATTCTATCCTCAGCAGAATGATTAGTAATATCACTGTTAAGCCTGATTTTTTTTGAGGCTTATTTGCCTCTGGATAAATTCACTGCTCATTAAATAAGCAACAACAGTCCTATGTTGTGGCCACAGTATCACTCACTGCTCATCTTGCAGAATCTGAGATGCAGCCTTATTGGGTCCATATATTGGGTCCAGACTAGGAGATATTTATTCTAACTGAGCATAATTTTAGTCTAAAATTATTTCTTTCAACCTTCTGTACAAATAGAATGAGGAAAGGACTATTCATACCTTTGCATGAATAATGGTTTTAACTGCCCTAATATAGACCAGTGTGCCGTTTTTTTTTTAGATCCATGTTTCTTAAAAACTAGACACTTGCTATTTTGTTGCTAATAACTTTTAAAAATGTTAACATTTATAAAGTATTTTCTGTTGCCTTGTTTTTTTCTAGATATAGCTTCTCGTTATCCTACCTTATGGACTGAGCAAGTAAAGAGTAGACAGAACAAAACCAACAAAAGCTCAGGTAAGAAACTAAGGTTGTCCTTACTTTGCAAAGCTCCTGTGAAGACATGGATGAGTCATTTTAATAGCCATCACGCTTCCACTCTCGTTGTATGATAGAGCCTTAGTAATTTGTGAGATGATGATTTACTAAGGTCATGCTTCATATGTTCCTTTTATAGAGAAGTATTTTGGCCAGGGTTTACCTGGCTAAAATGATATTAGTCCAGTAAAGTCTCTGGCTCACTTCTATTTGCATCTGTTAGTGGATCAGATATTTATTTTTTACATGCTTTTAAATTCTCTTCCTCTTTGTTATCTGAATTTTTTTGGGCGATATGTAGCGAGAAGGCACTCGTAAAATAACAGTGTCAGTTACATTTTTTCGGTGGTAAATCTTAGGAAGCAAACCCGAAAGAAGCAAACTCCCATCAGAAGCCAGTTTTCAGCAGGAATTGCAGAGACAGTGTTACCTGCTTTTTGCTGCATCAGTCATCTGTTATTTACAAACTGGTCATCAGTTTGGTAGGAATTAGGTTTCTTTTTTAAAATAATTGTGGAATTCTGGCTTTACTTATTTTCATCATTGTTTAGAAATGAACTTTTCAAACCAGGATTAGAAATGTCAGGTGCATGTTCTAAGACTGAAGTGTCTATAGTATTCAGATAAATTCAGTGCTTTGGTGCATTCTAAATTTTCATGCCTTTCTCATTGTTCCTTCCTGAAAGATGTCTTCTTCAGTTGGCTTAGTAAAATCTGATTCAGACTTGGTCATACAAGCACCAGAAAGCTTATTGAAAAGTATTTGTCTGCGTAAAATGAGGAAAATTTTTCTTTGTGTAGGAACTGTGTTTATGAAACAAAACATGACGCCAAATTTATTCATAATGGGCTAAATTTTCCTTTGGTTTTCCATACTAATCTCAGTACTCTCAAAGAAATTCTTGAGGTGCAAATAATGCTATCATCTAGCCCTGCCTATAAAACATACCTAAAAAATACAACATAAAAATTTCATGCAAAATACAAATATCCTATTTAAAAGCTTACTATTTTAGTCTATAGTGCCTTTTTCCCCCTAGTTTTTACTTGAATATGTGTTCTAATGTGTCATGATCAACATGTCATCAAGAAACTTGTCTTGACCTGAGAAATCAATCTTCTTAGGAGAAAGTTTTTTGTGAGTTCAGGCCACAAATGAATACATTAAATTTTTTGTACCCATCATGAAGTGGTTTGCTTTTGCTATTCTGCAAATGACCTGCCAGTTACTATTATCCAGTAAAATCAGCATAAACTTTTAGGTTTTGGAAGATAGAAAATTATGGCTTAGGAAATTCTAGTTTATATTAGCTCTCCAGTGCATTCATTTGACTAAGTGAACCTAAATTAATTTAACACAGAGTAATGTCATTTGCAAGACTCAGAGATGCAAGGCATGAAATTAGTGGATTATATATACATGTTCTATAATGCCTTCTAGTGAGGATTCTTTTTGTTGGCTCAGAGAAATAGGCCTTTGCTGTTCACTTAAGGCATTTTTGGAGTGGTATTTCAGCTATAAGTTTTTGAGGACAAATTTTTACTCCCAGCAAAAATGCCATCAACATTGGATCATGTTACAATAGCTCTATTTAGAGTGGTTGATTTGAGTAAAAACATCTCCAATTTAGCTCTTTTTGTGCATTGAAGATGATTTTCAAAATACTTTTTCTTTCCATACTTAGAACAAGTATTCATTTCATTGCTTAAATAGTTTTTGCTGAAATTCTTTATACATATGCCACAGTGCATTTGCAAATATTTTGTGAATACTCCCACACTCCTCATTTTTTTTTCTCAGTTTCACAGAAAATGTTGTGGATTTGCCATGTCAGATTGACACAAATACGATTTTTACCAACAGCTGTAGAAAACAAACAGAAAACATTGAACAAGGGGCTGCATGGGTTCAGGTTAAGACATCGAAATGTAGCAGCCTGAACTGCTGTGTGTCTGTGAACTCAGTGTGTGAATTCCTGCTGCAGTTTGTGGTGCTGTAATCAGTGCAGTCAGTGGAGCCTGGAGAGCCTCCCAGGTCATGGTACAGCCCCAGCACCACGAAGCTGACTGGGTGACTGGAGCTCACTGGGCAGGGTGACTGGGTTAGATCTGTGGCTGATATTAAGGTGTCTGTGCTTTATATGATCTTAATCCCACACCGGAATCCGCTGGAAGTCCAGGTACTACTCTTTTAAAGCTTTAGTATTTTCTAAAGACCAGAGGACAGAAGGTTTTTTGCCTTGAAGAAACTGGATATTTTGGACTATATTCTTATCAATTGCCAGTTACTGTCACTTCAGGGCTCAGTGCAGCTCCAGTGTGAGTGAAGACAGGACAGATACTTTCCCATTGCCTAACAGGGAAAATGCAGTCCCCTGAGGAGAGCCCAGGTTGGACTGTAAATCTCTTGGGTTCTCCTTTCTACATCTGCTCTATCAGCAGTTTATAACCCTGTGGGATTCTTGGGAATGAAGTGTGACATTTTTTTGGTTTGAGTATAGACAAAGAGTAGTTTAATCCTTTTCACAATGCCCAGTGAAACTTCAAATTGATTTTGTTAGCATGAATTTAAGAGCCATTATTTTCTTATAGTCCCTTTTGTGAGCACTTTCACGAAAAATAAATAGGGTGAGTTTAACTGATCATATTTTTGAGGTTCAAAAATATTCTTAAACTACTCAGTAATTTCTCAGTAGAATCTGTACACTACAGAATAAACCATACTTAGTGTAAAATTTCATTAATTTTGCAAATACAGGAAAGAAAATGTCATACATAACCTGTAATATACTTACATTATGGACTTAAGGACCTTGGAGATTCTGGTGATAATGTAATTAAGGATAAAAAAATGTTTGAATATTGTTCTAGTGGCTAAAATAGAGCACAGTTTCACCTATTTACTATTGAGTTCTATTCTCTTATTATGCTACTGTATTCTGTTTCCTTGAATATGTAATAGTGTGACAATCTTAGTGCTGATGATTTATATGTTCATTGATCATATATTTATTGATTGTGTATTTAATGAGCATTGTAGAGGGGTTGTAAAACTGGTGTTGGTTGTGTTGATAATCCATTATGACCAGAAAAATAGAAGAGAGGAAGAAATTGTTGCCTTTCTTTATTGGCCCAATAGATCACATTTCATCTGGATCACCCAGACATGTGGTGCAGTGTTTGTACCAGCTTCACAATTTCTTCCATCTTTATGCTTATATGCTTTAAGCAGGTGCTAGAGGACAAGCCATACATAATCCATCACAAAATAGGGTTGACCCAGAGAAAACCCTGGTCTACCATTAAGGTTTCTGAGGCAGGGTGAGGTTGTCAAGATTCTGAACACATCTATGCAAAAAGCATAGATCAAATGACTATGACATTTGTCCTCCAGAATGAAGAATCCTAAATCAATATTTATGGTCTCCTCAAACTATGACTTTAGTCATTTCAAGAGTGCCCAAATTTCACCCACTCTGTCTGGATATTCTGATAATGTAGAATCATCATCATCATCATTTTTTACTTCACCTGTGCACCAGTGAAAGGGAAACGTAATTTTTATTTAATTTTCTGACATAAAGGATTAGTGTTTTATTACTGCCTTTTTGCTACAGACTGTCATTTCCAGGACTTTAAAAATCTGTTGCAAGATTTTATCAATTAGTCCCAGAGAGTTCAATCCAACAGGAGTTTCATTCTCAAAACGCCCTCTGGGAAAACACAGATGTGCACATACAGCAGTGTATTATAGGCTGGCTGCAAATGCAAATGAAAACAGTTGGTATAGTGTCTCCTGAGAATACCTTCTTAATAGACTAAAATAATTAAATCTAACGTGATATAATTATGTGTCTGTATCTATACAAAATAGCTGCTTGCATTTATCTGTCTGTATAGTCTAAATCTGATGGCAAATTCTGCCAGTGAGACTGATTAATATGACAGAGTGACATTCTAAGAGCTGAATGCAGTTTTTATTGCCTTGTCATCTGACAGCTTCAAAGCATTGGTACATAAGAGTTTTTCTCACATGGAAACTATGTTGGTTGTCAGTGAGGTTTCTGTCTTGTTAGCTTGCTTTGTTTTGTTTCTCAGCAGCAATTGCTCCAGTGGGGTCCCTGTGCACTGATCATTCCCTGAGAGTCACCTTCCTATAAAGGACCAAGGCAAACCTTATTCCATACTCCAATGCTCATCTTCATTCCAAACTGAACCTGACTAACTACTTCCTGTCATGCCTATTAACAAAAAGGAGTGACAAAAGTCACTCCTAAAGTTAAAAAGAAGTCCTGCTTTAAAAAAAATATAGCATTTTCTTTCAAAGGAATCAAACGTAAGAGTTTGCGTGTCTGCCCAATTACATCAGTTCTAAGAGCCATTTCTTTCTAAGCATAGGAAAATCAATAACATCGAGACAGAAAACTAAGTAACAGCTCAGTGACTTTTTATTTATTTTCATTAATTGTTGTATTTTCCAGATGTTGCTTTTAGTGTTCATTGAAGATAAATTACTTGCAGTTGAAGTTGTGTGAGCTAGCAAGAAAAAAATAAGATCCAGTTGCATGCTGCCACTTCCGTATTCATTACAAAATAGTTAGAAGTTTTCTAGAAGTATTTTGAATTAGACTTATTTCACAATGTGAATATTTGAGATATGAAACCAGTTATAAAAGAAGGAAATCAAAATGAATGTCATAACAAAGTGAGGAAAGAGCATAGGCTAGAGGGGGAATAAAGTATTTTAAAAGTCTGTTGCCTGTCTTTTTCAGCAGGGGTTTCTAGGAAATTGTGTGTTGGCCTGCAAAACCTGGCTAATCTTCCATTCTCAAATTTGCTTGCATTTAACATTAAAGGAGGGGCAGATGAGGATGACTCCTACTTGCTCTTAATACATTACGCCTATATTGGACACTCAGAAATGGACTTCAAATAAATAGCTTAAGTAGATTTGCACACGGAAAGAGCCTGAGTAGAAGTGGTCCATTAATTGCAAACTGCTGAATTACACAGAAAACTTGGAGCTTTTTGCCTCTTACTAGCTCATTTCAGCCCTAAAGGGTATTTTTTTGTAACAGTGAGGTATGAGCCACACTCAACCATAGGAATTGCAGCCCCAAGCTTGTGTTGTAAATGCAGTCATTAGCTGTAGCTGGAGAAGTCAAAAGCATGGTAATAAGTTGTTGAAATACATCCATGTCATACCTGGAGTATCTGATATTGTCATGGGCCAAAAGTTACAGCAACCTACTGAAAATCTGTGATGTTCTGGCACAGAGATTTGATAATTCAGAGTATCTGGATTACCTGGAATTGACTTGAGCCCTGTTCAAGTCAAACCATTAAAGGAAAGTAGAAGGCACAAGTATTAATTTTAAATGCCTTCAAACATCCCAATGGGCTATTAAGTCAACACATGGATTCTGCCAATGGGAACTCAGTCCATAACAGCTGGACAGTCTGTCTCTGCCAAATTTTAGAGAAGTTCAAGTCCAAACATTTTTACTGTGAACTTTCTACCTTGGGCTCATCTGCAGGTCAATTCCCCGCACAGGAAAAGGCACTAGCATTATTTCATGATATCTACAGCAAGTCCAAATATTTTATGTTAGCCACAGATCTGGCTTTTGGACCTTGTAAGATCTGGGGGTGCTGAAAGACATGAGCTGGTAGAAAAATTTTTGTTTGGCCTGTTCTCTCAGCAAAGTGGTGCATGGAAGTTAAAGAGAAAAGCATTGCATTGAAGTTTAGTAAGAAAAACTCACACATATGAAGAAGACTGGAAGCTTCCAAAACAGCACTCGTATGGCCTTCACAGACAGGATTGTCTCTTGTAGCTGATTCACTAAATATTCCCTTTAGAGTTCAAGAAGGAACTTAATTATTTGGAGTGAACTATAATTTCTGATTTGCATTTTACTGAAAACCTAGCATTGTTAAGAAACTGCTGGGTAGGGAGATGCATGAGGCACCGTCACAACTTGTTATATCCACTACTGCTATATTTTTAAATATTTTGAAGTGCAGGAGATAGTTCTCTTTACTTCTCTTTCATTTGTCATCATTTTTTCTGTCAAAAACCACAATAGTTTTGGAGCAGAATTCTTTCCAAATGTTTGCAAGATACCCTCTGGCAACTGAAAAACTCATGTCTTACAAACTACTGAATGTTCACACCCCTAGGGCCAATCAGTATACGGTTGACTTAATTCCTAATAGAGAATTTTGTCTTAATTTAACTGGAAATTTTTAATGATATTATAGTCTTGATTTACCTGTTACAAAAGAGGGAACAGTACTCTTCAATCCCTTCATGTTCTTCACCAGTGAATAAAATTACATATTCTGGTCCTCTTTCTTTGCATTGCTTTGCTTTGCCTAGCTTGACCTAAATTGGTAAAGGAAAATTACTGTTTTCTTTCAGTTCTTTCAGACTCATCCAAGAAGATTAAACTTTCCAGACCTCCCCGCACTGCTTGTATATTATGATTCATTCTTAATTCATAGGCTGCTGGATCATGCTTATTATAGAAATGTCCTATCTTTAATAATCTTTTCACAAGGATTTTCATTTATCTTCATTTTAATTTTACATATTAGTTCAAAAACTTAAAAAAAGATCAAGCACTGACATTTCCAGCTTTTTCCTCCCACTGCAGGAGAAGATCCTCCCACCCTAAACCATTAAAAAAAGATCTCTGTTTTACATCCAGTTGATGTTCTTTATGCTCAGGATGTTCCAGGGCTTTACTGGACCCCCACTGTGGGGAGGAAAAAAAAATCTGTTTTATGCAAGGCTGATAATTTCTATTTTACTGCATGTGTTAAAATTTGATGCCAAAAGATAGTAATCTTTCCTTACCATTTTTAATTGTGTCACATTACTTTCTACAGCAAGTAAATGACACAACAGTCCTGCTTGAAGTTCTCTTTTAGTTTTTAGACATACACTCCCCCACCTACCCAGAGATTTCAAGGGTTTACCAGACATCAGATTATGTAATCATAAAAACATCAATAAAGTCCATAAATACTAACAGTAATGTCAGGTTAATGGTCTATATTTTAATGACAGATGCAAAAAATCATGTAAATCATGTTAATGCACAGAAACATACTAGACTGGATCATATCTAATGACATAATCTTTCTGGGAAATAGATAAAACTTTCAGTCAAGACAGTATGGATCTGCTATGGCTGTACTCTGATTGTTGGATGGGTGTATAGTAGACAGGTCTTCCAAAAGGGTAAACAGTGAGAGCTGCCAGACCTTTCATCATCATCCAATGACCTGATAGCTAGGAGAAAATGTCCATGTTCCATGCAGAGATGCAGTTTTTTATTCTATCACGATAAGTCAAATAACCAATTATCTACCCTTCCAATAGTTGAATAAGTTTTGTCTGAAAAGGAAGAAAAAAACAGTTCTGTGAACTGTGGAATTCTACTGTTTGGTCTGCACAAAAAAATTCTGACTGTTGTTAATGGAAATACAGACCATGGGAGGACCATGTAACGTTCCCTGGTAGATGGTTATGGCTAGTCATGGTTGCTTAAATGTGGAGGGATTTTCAATTGGATGATTTATCACCTATGAATTTCAACTTTCTTATTTGCCAAGCCCTGTATCTCTGAACAAAATTCTTGAAGAGACTGACAGCTTGTGCTACAGTTCATGCATTGCTTAATTACTTTCCCAAAAATTCTTGGCTTTTTCCTTAGTTCTGTAAAATATTGCCACGTGATGCAGGAACTTTTGAGGCTTCATCAGTAATTTTGGTGTTTTCCATTTGGTACAAAAGCAAGAGAAATTCAATGCCTGGAGTGACTTTTGTGTGATGGGTGGGATTCACCCCCAAGACTGCGCACTGGCCACATGTCCACATGAAGCTCTTGCGTTAGTCTGACTCTTTAGAGCCGTGTCTGCTTTTACGGATTGGAAAGGTCCCAGGTTAACGCTGTCATCCATGGATCCTTTACTCTACCCTGTCCTTAATGCAAGGTACTGCATTCTTTTGTTAGTTTCTACTGCAGAGTCTCCTTTCCATGCACAGCCACACCAAGGGTCATCAGAGCAAGGGAACTTGTTGTAGTCAAATTACGTTGCCGAAGTACATAAATCTGCTTTGAAACAATCTATACCCCAACTATTGTATTATTACTGGCTTGGTTTACATTTCACTGCACTCTGTGCTCCATGGTCTGTCATCTCTCAAACCAGACTGCTCCAGATAAATGTTAGACACTGTGTTTTCCCTGCTTTCTGCAGTGCCTATGAATGACTGCCCAGGAATAACATTAAGTATTGTTTCCACAGTTCACTAGATTTCCATGTTACTGGAGAAGAAGCAGAGGTTGAAGAGACAGACCACTGTTTTTCATGAAGCTATTTTTAATACCTGTTTTAGTTTAAAAACAGCAGGATAAGTATCTGCATTCATCCAAAAATAAAACTATGTTTAAATACAAGTAAGGATGCAAATTAAATTTCAGATCTTAAATTACCTTGGTCAAAACACAAGAGAAAAGAGAGGGTGAAGCTTAATATGCCAAACTGGTGGAAAATGCAGCCTTCTGTGGAAAACACATGACTTACTAGGGAACTTTTTTTTTTAATATATGCATTTTCATCTTAAAAAAATGCATCTTCAGGACAAAAATTCAAAGAACAAAAAAGATCTTCAAATAAATGAATGTTTTTGGCCCAAAACTCAAAATCTTGATGGTTCATTGTAATGTCTTGTTGGAGCTGTAGTTTTAAAACTTCATTAGTTCTTCCTTTTTTGAGGGCTGGGTCCTTAGGCTGGCAGTACATGTAGGACATAATGCTCTCCCTGTTTTATAAACTTAGACACCTCAGGAAACTTGTAGGCATCTTGGATTGTGTGGTTCTCTCTGAAATTCTACACAAAGAAACAGCTTGCTAAGGGGTTTTGTTTTGTTCTCAGCTCTTTTTTTATCAAAATGAAACACATTGAATGAAAAACATCTTTTCATTCAAATACTTGGTTTTCCAGCAGACAGTCACAATAAAATTTTTCAACCAACTGTATTACAGTCATAACAAGCTATGAAAAAAATTATGGTTTTGCCATTTAAACAGTGAGTTCCTCGTACCATTGTTTTCCAGTGAGATCTTAATGATATTCTAACTTACCAGTTTTGTTCTTCAGTGAGCAGAAACAACTTATGAAAATGAAAAAACTTTTATTGACCTCTATTTGAAGGAATGATTAGATGCAGTTTTTGTGGGACTAGAATGCATTATAAATACATAAATTCCTCAAACATGGGTAACGTTTAAATCCCTTGAATTATTTTCCAGTGCTCCCGTTAGATCGGGACAACAAACTCGTTGATATTTGATCTGGAAGCAGAGGAATATGAAGTCAAATTAACTAGGTAACTCTAGTGCCTCCAAAATCTCAGATACAGCTGTGGCAAGAATGCAAATACTTCAGAATTGCAAGATCTGTTCAGGTTCAAATCATAGGAAAGATTGGGTGTCTCCCTCAGGCATTATGCCAAATTTTCACATCTGTATTAAAGCAAATTCCAAAAGATGAAAGGACTGACAAAGACTGATCCCGATTGTTATATTTACCTGTTGTTTAGTGAGTTCATCCACATATTCAGATACAATGGAGACTTAACAGAGTCAGAGGTGTGATTAGTTGCAGAGGTTCAGAACCACACTGTCATGGTGCAGTTTACTTTTTCAGAACATCCCTGTGCCCAGTTATTCTGGCTGGCAAGGAGGTAGGGATGCTTTCTGTTTGTTTACTTGCCTAACTGAGTTGGGAAGCAGAAGTTTAAGTAACTTCCAATCTTGTTTCCTTTCTGACTTTGCTAGAACTCCTATTATGTAGCTAAATTCATAATCTCAGACTGTCAGAAGGAAAGAAAAAATTGTTAATCTCACTGCTCTCCTATTTGGTTGTATAAGTCCCTTAGGTTAAGGGACTTACAATTTTATTGTTCTGCCAGTTTCTAATCGGGTTTTAAAAGAAATTTAAGATCATTTTTAGGATGTGATTTTAAGTTTGTATGAATTGACATAATGGAGAAACAACAAAGCCAAAAGTCTCGGTATAAATGTCAGTGGTTTGAAAGGTCACTTCTCCTTATTTCCCTACCAATATCTTTAGTATAAAACGGTGACTGGTAATGCAGTCACACATCTTGACGTTCATCCCTTTAGCTAAACAGTCCAATATAATAATAATAAATGCCTGTAGGAGGAGGTGGTTTAGTTTCAGCAGGCATGAAGCCTCATTTTGCTTAGAGCAGTGTAAATAGGAGTGACTGCTAGAGTTTCAAGGATAATATCACTGGAAAACTTATGAGGAGAGTTGTGGATCAGGCCTGGAGGGTTTCTTTTAATTTTCTTTTAATTTTTCTCTTTGTGGGGTCATTAATAGTACGGGACAGATGATGGTGTTATCACTTCTCTTGGAAATGCAGTGCACACTCATTTCTTAAAATAGCCAGTATGTAGTAGATCAGTGAATCAGTGACAATAGGACAGGCTACCCCAATCCAACTGCACATCTGGAATTCCTCTTGACTTTAATGAATTTGCTGTCAGCACAAGAGCTCCTCTACTCCACTGATATTGACAGCTGAAAGACTGAATAAAGTATTTCCTCTTTATTACCTTTATGTACAACTTGATTGTCTCCAGATGACGTGTTTTGCACACTGAAGCATATTTATATTCAGATACATTGAATATTCATGATTACCTTTGCATGTCAGAGAATGTCACATAAATAACCAGTGCTAAGGATGTCATGGTGCACTTACCTTTTCAATATTCTTGTCAAAATGAGCCTGTGTGGCTTCTATACAGAGCACACCTGTCCACAGCAAGGCCAGATGAGAAATGCCTTGCTTCAGGTCTTTTTATCCCCCATATGCTTTAGAAAGTTTGTGAATCAGAATACTGTGCTTAAGCTTAATTTATTTCATATCTGCTTTTATTGGAGCCTTCTACAATGTTATTATAGTTTCTGTTATTCATCCTCAATGTTGCTTGTACACAGAGAATTCCCTGTTCTGTTCTGTTTCCTGTCCTTTCTTTGCAGTCTTCCTTCTCTTCTGTCAAGAGCTGATCTTCACTGCCTGTTTCTCAATTTTTGCCTGGATATCACTGTTCAATCTCAAATGCTGCTGAGCATTTATTGTAACACTGATTTCTCAACTCTCTTTTCTTCCATCTTCTCTTTAACTAATACAGCCAGAGGCTTAAATTGGAGGCTTTCTGAGAAGAATAACCAAGGGATAAAGGCTGTAGGTCCTGCTATGAGTTTTCAGGCTGTGTTCTGAAAATGCAGGAGCAACTAGATGTTTGATCCTAAAACTAGTGAATTATAACTTCAGCTTAATTCAGTGCTTCCTTAGTAACAATTCATCCTAAGTAAGAGCTCTTCCTCAGTAAGAATGCTTCCTTACTCAAGGCTGTGAGTTGTTTTGTGGAAGTTAGTTTGAGTTTTTCAAATAAAACTCAATACAAGTGTCATAATATCAATGCTGTTGGTCTGACTGAATAGTGCTTAGAGCCTTGGACTATATTATGTGCCAATATCACTTCCTCAGGATGTCATTGTGGAGACTTAAGCAGCCTACACAGTATTGTATGTGAAAACATCTGACGTCAGCTAGTGGAGGGAGACAGTGTGGTTTCATTGCTTACATTCAGGGCAGCTAGCCTGGAACTCCAGGGCTCCAACCCTGGCTCTGCTCCGGGGAGGGCTGTCACAGTCTGGACAGATCAATGCAAGCAGAAAAAAGAGTTTCATCAGAGAGGTGTTTGAGACAGTGTCTAGTACAGGACTTTGGAATACAATATGGAGCTTTATAGAAATGCAGTATAGCAGGTGGAAGTGAAGAAAAAGATGTTGTACTGAAAAAGCAGTATTTCTCTAAAGGAAAAAGCATCCTTTTTTTCAATTTTGCATGTAGACTTCATGCCTTTTGTTTTGTTTGTTGGTCTCTGTGTTTCAGTCATGTAAATCATGACATTGGATTTTTTTCCTTGCACCTGCTTCAAAGGTTCCACCACTTCATTCTGCAAACTGTACCTGCTATTGTGTCATTGTAAAATACGCATGTTGAACAGAAGCAAAAGAGGATACCCATGACTGGTGCAAGGGAGACCCTCTGTCTTCTCCTGCATGCTATCTTTATGAAAATGTGCATAATTGTATGAGGCAAAATTACTAGTGTTCAAGGGTGCTTGCCATGGGACTGTACTGTAGTTATTCCCAAATGAGACCCAAGGCAAGCAGGTTTGTAAATACTCAGGCTTTTCCACTCTTCTTTAGCCTGTGTTTGTTCCTCATGATTGATGAAAACAAGTACCACTAAAAGCCCTTGTGGACTACATTAATTATGCCAGTGGTTGATTGGTTTGGCCCCAAATGCTTTGTAACAATAGGCAGATTTAATTAGCAACAGCTCTGATTGCAATAGCTTCACAACCTCCTGGGAGCATCATGCACTGAGCTTCCTTTTGCATTATTGTCAAGCCATTAAACAATGTTTAATTTTCACAAATTAAAAAAACACAAAGCACACAATGCATTATATGTAGAAACAATAACAGAACTGTCTTCACATAAACAGTAATAAAAATGTTTCCTTATTAGGTGACTGAATGCCAACATTGCTCTTTCCTGTGATGCTCATTGTCTGTAAAAGTTAAATATTTAGAATCTGTTTTACTTGAGCAGTAATGCCAAAACCAGTCTTTTGGATTGTCTTTCTTCATTGTAGAGAGCTTCAAAATAAATAAGGCTCGAGGTAGTTGTGTGTGTCTGTAGCAAGACGAGATCGGAACAGGGCTGAAATGGCTGGAAATACCAAGCAAATACTTTGAAAAATAACATTTTGGGAAACCTGCTCTTTACTCTCATGCACAATAGATTGTTGGGAAGTATTTTTGCAAGGCCAGTACCATTTATACAGGTTGTTTGTGTGGCATATTAAAATAATTATCTTCTGAGCCCATAAAGCAATCAGATTGTAAAGGATTAAGGACCCTTAGGCACATTTTAAAACTCTCATTTTACTAGTTCAAAAGTCTTTGCTACTATGCCTTATTTAAGAAGCCTTTAAAATTGCTCTGAATATACTTGGAACTGACTTTTCTGCTGCTGATCCCTTCTGTGTGCAATGGAATGGTTCCAGTTTACAGGTTTCTTGGCCTGGAATTTTCAATATGATTGTAGATCTTCCATTCTTCAAAAGCATAGGGATGTTTTACTCTCACACCATATTTAGCATTATCTACTCTTCAGAGAACTATTCCTTTCTGAAAACAGAGATGAAAGTGGGGTGGAATTGGAATTTTTATTTTCAATTCAGATTGCCCTTGTTTTTTTCCACAGTTTGAAGGTAAAGCCAAGCCAAAGATTTGTCTTTGCTCTTGAAACCAAAGCACAGGCTGAACTGTTTAACCATGGCCTTATGACAAAAGAAAAAAAGAAATGAAAGAGCAACATAAAACTATATTAAAAGTTGTTGGAGCCGAAAGAATTAGTATTAGAATATTCTTATTGGCTTTTACTCTTCTTTGGCTCATCCTCTTTATTGCACACAAAACTTTGCCAAAATCAGTAAACAGTCTTCTATCTGAATGCTGGAGCTCTCCTGTTATGGATACTGGCATCCTACATGCTAAATAAATAGTGTGCTTTGAATATAATATGCTGGGGGCAAGGACCTGTACAGCCTTTAATCTAAGATGAGCCTTCGGCTTTACGCAGGGTTAAAGCAGTGAAGTTACCTTTTGACCAGGCTTCATGTTCATGTTTTCAAATCTCATACTGAGGACAAGGGTCCTGGGAGTGTATCATCAATAGATGATGCCATCTTACAGAATTCGTTTGTTGCTCTGCTAAAAGATTTTTCATTGCACAACACAGTTCTTGTAATTAGAGACAGAAGCAATAAAATGCATGCTCATTTTCCACCTGCCTCTTGCTTTCTCTTTGACAAGATGAAGAAGAAAAAATGGTAGGAAAGTGGCCAATTTTTGATTCATCTGTCATAAGTTAGCTTTTAAGGGTGTAATTATTTTCTCAGCATTACTACAGTCTTTTAATTTTGGGATTTTTTTTAAACCAAGAAGGTTTTAAGGGTACTTATCTGAGAGGCAATGTCAATGATGGTAGCATAAACTTTTGCGTTATGGCTGTCAAAGTTACTGCCTGAAACACTGAGGAAAAAATGGAGAATTTCTGTTTCAGCAGCCTGTTTAATCTCTGTATTCCTGCTCAGTGCCAGAGAGGCAAATTCCTACCATTCTGTAATGCCCATGCAGTCTGCTATGCGTTAGACACAGGTGCAGACAGTATTGACCATTTTGTAAGACACTCTGAGACATTTAAAGGAGTTCTACCCGAATGCAAAATAACATTATCTTATTTTTTTTGAACATATCTGCACATTTTTAAACTACACATCTCAGATCGCATTCCCATAAAACAGACAGAAATCCTGCTGGCTCCTGCTGGCTTCTGCAACAGTAGTCAGGGTTCTGTCTGTAGGGTGGCTGGAAATGCATTGATACTGAGAAAATTAAATGTAGGTGTAATGCAGTCACCTCAGGCAGGAGTTAAGCAATAAGGCTGGATTACACTGCATGGTGCCAACAGCATTAGTGACCAGTGGCAGGAACATGACACAGGCTGCAGCCAGGGATGCCCTTGTACACCTCTGAAAGGAAAATTACTTGAGTGCCTAAGGTCAAGTATCCAGAGTCACATCCATGCACTGATGTAAGTATCTCTGTTTCCCAAGTGGAGAAGAGAAAAAACTTCTGTGTCATGGAGGGGAAGTGCTAGATGGATAAACATTCATGTAAGCTGGATGGGTTTTTTAAGTATCAAAATATGAATTTAGGCACCCCTGTTTGCCTGTTTTGTTTTTAAATTTTTGGTAGAGCTATTCAAACAAATATGTACCCTCAGCTTACCTGGCAAAGAGTTTCATTTTCACAGCTCTATGGAAAAAGTGAACCAGCTTTATTTTCTGTTCAAATCTCTCTTGAAAGGAGAGATTTTTCCACTGGCAGGAGACTAGCATTTGCTGGTGGATATGGTCATAAAGCAAGAATGATAGCTTTGCGCAATTTTGTTTAATGAATGAGCCTTCAGATTGCTATAGCAAGCTGGCCAGCCAGCCACTGTGTTTGGGAAAAGTCAGTGATTTTCATTTGCTGTAATTTTGGATGGTGGCTTTTTTGTTTGGTTGAGTTTGCAGTTTGAACACAGTGGGGCTGCTCTGCTCTGACAGGATGAGGCAGCCATACGTAGCAATATAGGTGCCAGTATTTCCTCTCATATGGGAAAAGCAGATTGCATCCCGTTTGGCAAATAACTGCTTTCAGATGTGTCCTTGCAGGATGGGGCAGTCATTTGCACATTATCCTCTCTTGTGTTAGGGAAGTCAAGTTAACAAAGGCTAGCAAGGACACCTGGAGATGATAACCCATGCTCATTAATTGAGCAAAAGAAGGATGAGGGATATCTCATCTCCCCAGATCAGATTTTTCACTCTCCTTGTGAAGCCTGATGCCATGTCATTGACCAGTTGTCTTTAAATGATTTTTGATTTTTGTGAAGGTTCTTTTTGAAGATCCGTTTAAGAAGACAGGGTGTAAACAGTCCTTGGATCACACCTGGCACTTTGCAAAGGCTTGCTATTACTTTCACACACTGCTGTTGAAGATTTTACAAAAATATTCTGCTTTTGGTTCACCGCTTTCTCACATTTCACAGATGGTACAGTAAAATATTTGACCTGGGGAGTACAATACGAAAATTTTTGCTCTAATGCAAAAAGCACCTTTGAAATAACTCAGATCTATAATCTAATGTATACTCATTTCATGTTTCTCTCTTGTTTATCTTAATTATCTTATTTATAGACGTAAATGCTAATATTTAAACATTTAGAATCAGCTTGTGTCATGTTTGTAAATTAAGACTAATTTCTGTGTGAGTTTTCAAGTCAGGACAGATCTCATGTTACTGTTTTATTCTGTCTGAGTAGAGAATGGCAAAATAAAGAATTACATTTGGTTTAAAAGAAGTAGCTAGTTTGATCCCTTAGTCTTTTCAATGGAAGTGAAGAGAAAAAGGATCACAAATGAATAGTTGATTAATTTAAATTAGTTATAATTCTGTGAGAAATTTGAATGCTTGTATAGTATTTCTCATCCGAGAAGTTTAACCAAGAAGTTGGGCTAAAATAAACAAACAAGCAGGCAAAGGAACAACCAAATAGAATGCTAAAATAGCAGGCTTTTTGAGGCAAAACAGTTCTTTTTCTTTTACAGTGACTGTGGTTACAGTCTTTCTCAGTAATTGTGGTTACAGGCTTTCAAATCTTAAGAAAATAAAAAATTGCAAAGGTATGTGCAAAAACTTCTGCTACACCAGAAAATTTTAAAAAAATTCCAGCAGACAAGTGGGTTTGGATTTTGATTAAAGAGCAAGTCATCCCATTACATTTCAGATCTCTGTCTTATGTTCCCCCCAGACTTTTGCTTGTTGTTAGAACCAGAATTTGTGTAGTACAGAAATCTTGCTTTGATATAGAGCTACTTGGATGCTCAAACCCAGAGTAAAAGTTGAGAAAATCTTGTTGTATACCAGTAGATTATATTGATTAAGATGATGTTTTTCTCAGGTAAAGCTAAATGGGAACTGGTGGTCTCTGTATTTTGAATCTTTTTTTTTTCAAAGGGCTCGGAGCATTTTCAGATGACTTTCCTTATGTATTGCAGTGTCTTTGCATATGAAACCACATAGATTAATGAGAGCATCTGTCTGTGATTTATCTTTCTTTGTTCAGTGGAGTAAAGTACATAAATTAATCATTTCAGCTGTGTTGAAACCATGAAGTTTTTGAGCCACAATCATCAGCCCAAGCTCCAAAAGTGCGAAATAGTGATCAGCTGTACATTGAGAGCTCTCTGAAAATGCACACAAGGGGCCTGCAATATTTGGTTCCCACAAGTTTTTTCACAAATGAGGAAAAATATGGGTAGGAAAGTTGCCAGCTTCCTCCAGGCTTTGAGAACCCTCATGCTGATGCGTATCTGAACCTAACGTAAATCAAAACATGTGGCGCCAGATGAGCATTAATGCTGTAATTTAGTCCTAGATTTTGGTTGCCATCTAGATGTTGGGTCTAAGGCTGAGTGTTTATTAATGTTACCTATTCCTTACAGTCAGTACTTGGTCCATGAACAAATATTAGGCTTAACTGGAAACATACGTGCCTATGAATACATTCAGCTGAGACCTGATGTATTGTCCATTGAATTTAGTAGGTATTTTTCCATGGATTTTTATTTGGGGAAGTCTGGCCCGCATAAATACTCTTTGTTTAATCCAGGTTAATGAACAGCCTTTATAAGAAACTAGTTGCATGAGCAGATTAATTCTTGCATATTTTTTTGTAGCATTGAGCTGCACTTGATTCCAGTTAGAATCGAGGTTACTTGAAAGTATCAAGAGGTGGCAGGCAGAAAAATTCTTCTAAGAACAGGTCTTCTTAAAAAAGGACTGGTGTGAGATGCCCATGCTCTGGCCATGAAGGACAATAAAACAACTTAGTGTACACAAAGGGCAAGAAGTTGGCATTCAAAGTACATTATACCACTTCATCTACCTCTTCAGGGAAAGAATCTATAGTGCTAGAGAATGTCTAGACAAAAGCTGGAAACTCTGAAAAAATAGGAAGCTGTAGATTACCTCTCCTTTACTAGAATGAAATAATTTAGGGAATTTTCATCATTTGTATTAGCTGTGCTTATAGCAAAAACAGACTTAATGGGTTCTGGGTGATGAAATTGGTCGGCTACAGATAAAGAACACATTGATTTACCTTGAAGGGGCATGTTTGCTGGAGTTGTAATAATGGAGCCACTGCTGGAGTGGATCCTTTTGCCATTCAGTCAACTTAAACTTCTCTGCAGGAAGTGCATAGGTTGAATAGAAATTATCCTACTTCCCACTTGACTTTCTAAAGTGAACATTTTGGTCATATGTGGAAATACAATTTGGTGTACCATAAGTGGAATTCCATTCAATGAAACTTGAAGACCACGAAAACTAGTTAAAAATATAAAAACATATTGTGATCAGTTTCCTTGGGGTGTATTAACTTCACTGGTTCAAAGAGGGTTCATCCTAAGCAAATGGATCAAATTCTTATTCTCATGAGATGTGAAATTTCTTGGAGGGTTGCATGGGTATCAATAGGATGACTATTTATCCATCCTAATGATGAAATAAACTAGCTCAAATCTTCTGTAAATCCGTATTTGAAGTGTGCTTAAATTAGGCTTAATTAATTAGGACAGACAGATGACTTGAATAACACTCTGATTAGCAGAAATTGTCACACAATTGAAGTATACTGAAATTTTGACATAGTTATATTCTGTCTGTATATAGTCCCAGAAACAGGGTAGAACTGCAATATTAACTACCTGTAATGTTACACTGCAGTCCTCTAGAACATGCTTCTCACTTTTTGAAATGTTTTTGTTCACAGGTTTCTTGCTACCTGCTTTCTATAGAGAACACTGAGCTTCAAGCCCCAATAAAAGATCCATTTGCCCTGAAAACCAGGCTGTCTAAATTGTCCTTTCATGGCCCATTATGGCAATGAGAAAAAGAGGGAGAAGGAACCAACTAAAACCAGAATTTCTTGGAGTGGAATCTGTTTGTTATATACACATTGTGGGGTTAAGGAAATTGGAAGGAAATGTTTGTATAGTGGCAGGAAATGTTAAAGTAACATACAGATGCCTTTGTAATTTTCTGCAGATTTGACAACTTGTTTCTATGGAACACACTGAAATTTAGACATAAATACAGTTATTTACATTTATGCAAGAAAACCCAACTCAAATAATTCATAATTGTGAAATTCCACATGTTGGGAGAAGTTGTGATAAGACACAGCAGAAAAGCTGTTTGAATTTCTGAAATAAGGGGCCTGTTAGAAGACTGAGAAGATGATTATCATAACATACATAATACAGCACTCAGAGTTTTAGATGTGCAACAGAAAAATGCACAGTTAAATAGATTATTCAGGATGACTTTTCCAGAAAAGTCACTGCTATCCTCCTCTAGAACATTCCCTAGTAAACATTCATTAACATTTTAGGTAGTTCATCACAGATGAATAAATGGAGTCTTAAATAATGATTTACAGTGTTACATCCTATTACAATTGAGGTATTTTTCTTAAAAATTGACTTAATTAATTTAAATTTTCTTAATTGACTTAAATCCTATTTAAAATTTTTCTTGTAAATTAACTTGATTCATTGAAATCCAGACTGTTTTCTTAGGGATGACTGGCAAAAAAATTGGCCAAAGATTTTATACAAAACATGAAACTTATCTTCCGAGTTTGTTATTAGTTGAAATGTGTTTCTTATTGACAAAAGATGTAGCATTTCAGCTGACTGTTTGTAATGGATTGTAAAGGCATCTTAGTCCACAACATGAAAAATGTGTTTAGCAACTAATCTTTAAAATGAAATGGAAAGAAATGGAATAGCACCATGACTTAGGAAGATTAACATACGTTACATGTAAAGCATTTTTTTAAGCTCACTCTTAGTGGTGAGCAAGAATTTTACTTTGTCATTCAGAAATGGTCATTGGGTGCGTGGTACAAGGGCTCTTGGTGTAAAACTGGACAAAAAGGCGTATTTCCTTATATGATTGAAGTGTCTGTGTTGAATCACTAATTTTTATAAGTGATATAAAATAAAATATAGCTTGGGTAAAAAATGCAGAAAGGTTTATTTATATGAAATAAATTATCCCAGCTAAGCTATAGTGCCTGCTAACATGGTACACTGTGCAAAAAAGATTTTTTTTAGCCATGTTTAACTATTTTTTTTTACTAAGGTGCTTGGAAAGTATCTCTTTTTTTCTGGCAAGACAAAACTGAAGGAATTAAGTAAAATAACAACAGTGTAAGCACATTCTTTGAAAAGAAGAAACTGGAATATCAGTGCTTTTCTGTTCCCAGAAGGAGTGTTATTGTAGTAACACATTCCATAGGAAGTTTCATGCATTTTAATGAGTAAGGTATTTATCCTACTTTTATTGTGGCATAGATCCTTTTCCATATGAACTTTATGAACTTCTGGCATCCATCTGTTATGGTTCCAGTTCATAGTTGTTGTCAGATTGTTTGGACAAACTGTCAGAGATTTTCTAAGCTAATGACATTTATCACTGGGAAATGAACGTTTGTTGACCGTGGCTCTTCTGACATGACAAAGGCAATTATTTTCAGCAGTATGGTAGCTCTTGTGATAAGAGCTCCTAGCATCACAGGGCTGCAGTTGCACCTTTCCACTACTCCTGTTGTAAATAATTGAAAGAAACGTTTGAAAGGGGATGAATGGCTCCCTCCGAGAGGAAATCACACAGAGGATTAATGTTCTGGTTCTGGCAGGCAGGATTATGGGTAAGCACTTTAGACCATTTTTCCTTTAGGTAGGAACAATGTTCTAGTGGGAAAAGCAAACAGGGAAGTAATGATGACACAAATAGTTTTGTCCAAAGTGTGCAAAAGCCACTAGACTTTAGAAGTTACTCTCTTGAGGAGATTGCCTGATAGCTGACCTGAAGCTCATTAGCCATTGTTTAAAGGAAAAAATTTATAAGCTATTCTGCACTTTTGTTGAATAAAATTAATGAACTCTGTTCAGCAGATTTGTAATAAGACTCAGTCATTTGGCTGATAGAGAACTGAGATGTAGTGTGTATCACATTCTTTTTTTTTCTTTTCCTAATTTGTTAGAAATAATCTAGATTTTATCTGACAACTAATTTAAGATGAATGATAAGTTCCCTTGCTTGTTAAAATTTCCCATCTGTAAGGGAAAGATAAGAAATTAAAAGTTTCAAGAAGGGGAAAGTCCTTCCTCTTTATCTTTAAACCTTCCTTTGCTTACTTTCTGGTCTGTTTCCAGTCTCACTTGTGATGTTATGCTCAAGCAGTCTTCTGACTGTCCGTCCTAAACCTACAAGCCACATTTTCAGCCCTCCTGTGACATCTTCCCCGTAATTCTGCTTTTCTGTTCCTCTGAGATTTAAAACTAGAAGTATGGGAGAAAAAGGACCAGAGGAAGAATGACCTGGTGCAAAAGATACAAATTTATAGCTTGATCAATATCCTGTAGAAAATCTTGCCTCAGCAAGTCAACCAGTAAAGACCAGTTACCTAAGTCTAACACTGTCTCCTAAACCACCTCAACACAGGTGGTTGCACTGGCCCATGAGTCAGCAATGCAGTCCTTCATGGGTTGTTCCAATAAGTAGAAATTAGAGCTTCACAGAAATTAGGGGGTGTAGCTTGTGCCAACAGCTGAAACAGTCCGTGTGCTGGGAATTGTCCATCACACCCTCTTGGTTCGGACACATTTTTTCTGTTAGGATGACCTGACTGTGTGGTCTTTATATGCCAGTGTATTTTCTAAACAAAGCTGGGAGCATAAAAATGTATTGCTCCTCTGGGTTTCAGAGAGATGAGAATACCTGCCCCATGTTATGTTGCTGGTGACAAGGATGTAAAACAAGAGAAGGTCACAGTAGCTACTGGTGTGGTCCCAAGGTTTATCAGTACAAAGGAGATATCAATCTAATGGAGCTTAAGGAGGAGTAATGATTTCCTCCCTCTCATGGCATCTGCTTCACCCCATTTGCTCTTTTTTGCTTGATTATATACAAAACATGAAAAGTGAGTAACTAAGATAAGTGATGTGTTTCTAGGGTTGTCACACCTTGTTTCTTGATAATCATTATAATCCAGATTCACTGACGGGAAGACTTATTTTGGTTACTCTAGGTGGATGTTGGTGACAGATTTTTACTTTGTCAAAGTGTAGTTAATTCTGTGAAGGTTTCAAAATGCAAATAATTCATATTTCCCTTTTTAAAAGAGTGTTTCTGTCACTACTACACTGATTCTCTAAATACACTTGATTATCTAAACACTGGCAATTTGACAGGTATTCAATCTCTGTTTATGTCAGTGGGTGGACTAAGACAAAAACATGCAAAATCATTGACTTATCTAGATACCCTGTTCAAATACTATATGAAACAGAAGAGGAAAAAAGTCTGCTAAAGACCTCCATCTGTGCCTTGTGTACTCAAGCTAGCAAGTGATATCATCTTTTTTTAAAACTTTTAGATAGATTGGAAAAAAACACTCTATTTTGTAAACCAGGCCATTGTGTAGGTGTAATTGTGTGCCATTTAAAGTGTGAAAGTGTTTAGCTTCCTACCACCTTTTCCCCTCCAACAGAAATCTTATGGTTTTGGACATTTGCATTTGCAAAAATCTGCCAAGGAGCAGTAGTATTCTGGACATGATTAGTGAATTTCTGTCAGTATGCCTAAAATTGGCAAAGCATTTTCTGAACTCTGTGGATAAAAGAAAACAAAATTACCCTAAAACTGAAATTTGTTAAAATACACTAGAAAATTCAGTCAGGATTCAACTTGTTCTTTGTGGATAACTGATTTGAAAGAAGAGCATATATTACCCACTTTTTGTTTAATTGTAATATTAAAATGACTGTTCTTTAACTGAAGAGAATCTCATACTGATTGAAATTCTACTAGCTTGAATTTTTTCTATCAGTAATTTGAATGTCTGTTGAGTGCTTAGTATTCTTGCTTTTCAAATATTTAATATTTTTTTTCCTTCTGGATAGTTTAGAAATTTTACAGAAGCTGTATTATTTAAAAATCTAAATTTCACATGACAGGAGGGTGATTTCAAAGTCCCTGGAAAAATAAGGGCTTGAGTAAAGTCTTTCTCATTCACTGTCTCTGAAGTGTCACATGTACCAGTTAAGAAGTGGCCAAAAGTCCTCACCAGAGGTGTTATTTTACTGATTGGTGTAAACTGACAAGCCTTCTTAGGCCCCACGGTTTCGTTTCTGCTCTTTCCCCCTTGCCTCATGTAAAGGCTGGGAATGTACAGTTATGTAAGTTTTTCTCACACTCAGAAAGTTTTTGGACATACTGATTACATGACCTAAAAATGTATTCCTTTTTCACATGGGTCTTTGCTCTGCAGAGCATTGCCAATACCAGAATCACTAGAAGAGGACATGGAAGAATTCTCACTGTGTTAAGAGGTTGCTTCAAAACTGAAAGGAATGAGCAGAATATAAATTAGATGAATAATTAATTTAAGGAATCCTAAGCAGCTGGATTTTTACTGTTCTCTCTGAAAAGAATCAGTACTTCAGGGACTGTGGAGTGGACGAAGATATTTTAAGTTTACAAAGTATTTACTTACCCATAGATTATATCAAGCAGAGGAATGGGGGAATTCAAGATGCTTTTAGGGCTATAAAATGAAGCAGCTACATGAAAAGGAAATTAAGTTTCTAACAGTAAACCAATGTAGTTAGTATTTGGGCTGTAGCAAGCCTTCTCAAAGAAAATACTTACATGCAATCAAAGAAAGATATAAATTCTGTTTGATAAACTAGTAGGCTCTTTTCATCTATCTTCTTCAATATTTTCTCTTTTCCATCCAAAAGCATCGTCATGTGACCAAGAACTTCAGTCAGCCCTGGAGGAAGCCAAACAGCCCCAGAAAGACAATGTGTTCATTCCAGAGTGTGCTCAGGGTGGCCTCTACAAACCAGTGCAGTGCCATCCTTCCACGGGCTACTGCTGGTGTGTTCTGGTGGATACAGGACGTCCCATCCCCGGTACATCAACAAGGTAAGGGAGTACACCGTCAATTCTCAAAAGCTGTAGTGAGAACTTGCCCTAGTGTCCATGGACTATCATGTAGATTTCTGTTGCTGGTGGAATTATGTCATATAGTTTTTTTCCACTGTAAGGTGAAATGTTTCCAGAGACATCGAGAATTAGGGCCAGATGGCCATGGAGTCTTTCACTGCAATGACACAGGCAGTTTGCTGTCCTAGTCCTCTTCTTTACTCCTGTTTTGTGCTGGGAATCCAAGGCTTGGAGCATATAATGAATAATCCCAGAGGAAATCTCACACTCCTTATACTGAATATAAAAGCACCAAGTAAGATGGTCTATGACAGAAACCACGTCCAGCCTCAGAAATGCTTAGTTATTTTTCCAGCAACCTCCTCAACTATTTCATATGACAGGCTTTGATGGAACAACTCCTCAGGAACCCACAGAGAGGAAATATTGTTTCAGTGTGTTATTAATAGAAGGTTGGAGTTCAGTCAGCTGAGCTAGATACATGGTGAAGTGTTGGGAGCAACACAGGGCAGATGTAGGCAAAGCTGATATCAGGTTCCAAAGGATGTTATTTAGGTTGGTTATTGAGGTTTGGCCCTCATAGGAATGCTCATATAGAGCTGGCAGGCAGCAGGGGTATCTTGATGCAATCATAACTCTTTTCTAACTTAAACAAAATCATTTTTTAATCATTTGCACAGGGTTTATGAAAGAAACATGCATTATAAGCCACTTGCTGTAAAATAGTATATCCTTGGAGAGACTTTTTTTACGTATTCTTCAAGTGCTGATTTATTGCTAGCTGGACTATGCCAATTACAGTACCATCTGAAGTGGACTTGATGATCTGAGAGATCTTTTCCAACCTTAGTGATTCTATGATTTTATGACTTAAAGTTTTTCTTGATCTACTGATTCTGGCAAGATGAGGTCCATAAATGGTCAAAACAAAATAGTCTAAATTTGATCCTGAAACTATAGGATCAGTATACATATTGTGTGAGGATCTAAAGATGACTTTTAGAGATTCCAGATACTCCCTTTTATGCTCTTTCTCTGTTGTCTACCCCTGCGTTTGTTCATTGTTTCTTCTTTTTAGTGCTAATCCTTCTTTGAATTAATAGCTTAAATAATTTTATTTCCTCTTCCCTAATTTGGCTCCAAATAGTTTTCTTGTACTCACCAAGCAGTGGAGCTTCTGCTGTGGTTTTGGTTTTTGATGGCGTCTTTTTTGAGTTTTTTTTTTGATTTGGATTTTTTTCTTGTGTGTTTTTGGGTTGGGTTTTTTTTTGGTGGGGAGGGGCTTGTGGTGTGGTTTGTTTTTTTTTTTTTTTTTTTTTTTAATTTTTTTGTTTTTTNTTTTTTTTTTTTTTAAATTTGTAGTTCTTATTGATATCATTTTATTACAGAGTCACAGAATACTTGAAATTGGTAGGGACCTCTGGAGATTCTCTGGTCCAATCCCTCTACTCAAAGCAAGATCATCTAGAATGGATTGCTCAGGCCTATGTCCAGTTAATTCTGAGTGTGTCTAAGGATGAGGAATCCATAGCCTCTCTAAGCAACCTGTTTGATCACCATCCTAGTTAAAAATAAGGAGTTTTTTACATTTATATGAAATTTTCTCTATTTTATTTTGTGTTCACTGCCTTTTTTCCTGCCACTGGACATCACCAAGAAGATTCTGACTCCCTTTTCACTACTTTTCTCTCTTTGGATACTTCTAGACATCCTAAGTATAGCACATCAAAGATCCAGCCTGAGCCTTCTCCAGGATGAACATTGTCAGCACCCTGTCCTTACTACATCAAACACTCCAGTCCCTTAGTCATATCCATAGCCCTTTGGTCAACCCACTCCACTATGTCCAAATCTCTCTTGTTCGGGGAGCTCAGAGCTGGACACAGCATTGCAGATATCTCATTGTCCCGTTGTGAACGAGAAGGAAAGGACCTCCTCCCTTGACTTGATGGGAGTACATTTTCTGCCTCCATACTCAGCATCCATCAGAAATCCCAGGTTCTTGCTTGAAAGTTGCTTTCCAGCTGATTGGCTCCATCCTGTACTGGTGCAGGGAGTTAATCTTTGCCAGGTGCAAGAATTTTGCATTTTCTTTATCTTTTTTTCTTGAGCTTCATGATATTCCTGCTATCCCATTTCTGCAGCCTGTTGAAGCTCCTCTGAATGGCAGCACAGCCATCTTGTGTATCAGACACTTCATCCTACTTTTCTATCATCTGCAAACTTAGTAATGTTATTCCATGTCCCAGAGTCCTGGTCGTCAAGGAAGAGGTTAAACAATATTGTCTCTATGAGCTCTGGGGCTTTCCACTGGTGACCGGCTTCCAGCTGAAACTTTGCTACTTATCTCAACTATTTTAAACTGGCTCCTCTCTGTTCATTTATTTAGTACATATTTTATCAGTGTGTCTATGAGAGTGTGATCAGAGACAGTGTCAAAGGCCTATCTAAAAATAAGATAAATAATATCTTCCTGTCTCACTGTATCCCCTTAGCAAGTTATAGAATCACAGAGAGCTGCAGCATTGGCCACGTATGATTCTCTCTTCACAATTCCATCCTGACTACTGTCAATCACCTTCTTCTTCATATGTTTTGAAATAGCTTCTAGGAGGATTTACTTCATCATCTTCTCAGAAACTGGGGTATGGCTTTCTGGCTTATTTGGCTCTTCCTTGCCCTGCCTGAAAACAGAAGTGACATTGGCTTTCTTTCAGTCCCCAGTAACCTTCCCCAGTCGGTACAACCTTTCAGAAATAATTAAGAGTGGCCTACAAATCAGCCAGCTCCCTCAGGACTTGTGATTGCATCCCATCAGGTTCCATGGAGTTGTGTATATCCAATTTGTTCAAACAATCCCTGTCTCGATCCTTCACCACCCAGGAGAAATCTTGCTCTAGACTTTATTACTGGCCTCAAGGACCTGGGATTCCTGGAGACTGGTCTTACAAGTCAAGACTAAGGAGGAGGTGCCACTGAGTACTTCTGCCTTCTCTTTGTTCTTTGCCACAAGGTCTCTTGTCCCACCCAGCAGCAGGCTCACACTTCCCTTGTCTTCTTTTTCTGCTGATATGCACGTAAGAAGTTCTTCTTGTTGCCTTCATGCTCCTTACCAGATTCCTAACCCCATCCTTGCATGCTTGAACAGTGTCTGTTTATTCCTCCTGTATCAGCTGACCCTTTCTATGCTTCCTTTTTAATTGTGAATATTGTTAGGTGATCCTTGTTCATCTGTGCAGGCTTCCTGCCACATCCTGCATGTCAGGATGAACCATTTATGAAACTGGAGGTGATGATCCTTAAAAATCAACCAGCTTGCTTTCCTATTCATACGTATAGTGCAGTATGTGCCATTTTGGCTCCTACTGTCATACAGACTGGAATTCTAGGTCTTCCCAAGCCCTTGATGAATCACCTATGGACCTAGAATCAGTCTCTGTCTCTTTTTTTTCCTGTTTGGTCTGCTGGGCTCTTGTTTTTGGCAACTACACAGTCACTCAGCTGTGGGAGAAGAGGCGGCTGGAAGACCTTTCACTGTGCTTCATGTCTCTAAGGTTGGAAGGCTGGAAAATTGGATTCAATCTTTCCATGCATATGGTTTTGACACAGAAGTGCTCTGCCTGATGACTGATACTTAAAAGATCAGCTGCTGTGTTCTTGACCATTTCTAATTTTTCAGTTTTTTTTGGTTTAAGGTCAGTCCTCAGTGAAGCTCTGCAGAAGTAAAATTTAGTAATATCCCCAAAGAGGACATTTCTGAGCACAGATGGATGAGGAGAGTACTCAATTTTAAGAATTTCATACTAAATAAAGAATGACTGGTGTATTTAGGAATCTACAGTCTTGGTAAACAAGCAGGTGGGATTACTGCCTGGAGTTTAAGAGGAATGTCTAGACCTCGTTTCTGAGAAATATTTAGGTGGGCTGGAATCCCATTAATTATTTCTTGATTTTATTTTCTTTTTCTGTATTGACCACAGTGAATGGATAGACAGATGTGGGAAGCTATGGCCAGAACAGCTCCATGTTTTGCATGTTCTTTGTTTGGAATGTATTAATGAGGATGACATTTGTCATATTATAAGGCTCTGAACACCTCAATAAATGGTATTCACATTAAATAAGACCCTCAAAATGAAGGTAAATTAATAATATTATATAAATATATTAATACACTGTCATCTGAAAAAAAGACAAATCATTTGTCAGTGAAGGTATTTCAGAAAAAAATAATCTCATTCTAGAGTTAAAGATATGTCAGTGAAGAATCTTTCTAGGACATTTAAGAGAGTAAGACTTAGAAGAAATAGATGAAATTTTGGAATAAATCTGGATTAAATGGAGGTAATGCATTTAAAGGGTAAAAACAACCATTCCTACAAAAGTCTATCAATGTGGTCCTCACCAGCTGGCTCCCAATGCCTCCTGGAAGTCAGAGCATGAACCCCATCCCTTTTGCTCACTGGGGGCCATGGGGCTGTGCTCTCACGTGCAACTTTTTAGCAACTACAGGAGTGCAGAGTAAACCCCATACTTGCACAAGATTCTCTAAACTTAAAAAAAACCCATAAGTAATATGTTTCAGGAAGCTGCCCACACTGTAGAACCCCTGTAGACGCCTCTGTCTTCTACTGCTTGTACACCTCAGCAAATCTCATCACTTCCCAGCAGACTGATCAGGGGTATAAAGCAGTCCTCATAAGCCCTTGCTAATTCTAGATATACGTTTGCTGCTAGGGATTCTTTCTCCTTTTAAATTCAAAAGGGTAACTTGGGATGTCTTTTAACTACACTATTTTTAACATGACAGTGCTCCATTCTGACATGCTATCCCATTCCCACTCTTTGTCAATGAAAACTGAGGCAGGTCTTGTTTTTCTTATCAGTTTTAAGCATGGCTGTTCCTGTATGGTAAATTTTAAATGACTTGTTTTCTTTCTTCAGTTGCTTTAAAGTCTTAAACATAGACTTTTCACATTGCAGTATTTTAACACCTATTGGGCTTTTATAGATTTTGTTTGTATATGATGAAATATGTTTGTATTTAACAAAAATATCAGCCAGAAGGGTAGAAGAGTAGAGGCCAAAATATAAAATGAAGGCACGGAGCAGCCACAGTAATGGAAGAGAAGGAGGGGAATGCAGAGTCAGGTATCAGATTAATCCGGGGCCAGGCTGTGTGCCAGATACTGCATTAGTGAGTATTGCTCAGAGACTTCCCTTTCACTGTTTTCTTGGCTGATTGAAGTGGTCATCCATCAGGTGTCTGAATCCAACCCGTGTTATCAAAGCACCTTCTATTTCTGCCATTCTTTAGGGTAAAAAAAGTGTCTCTAGCTCTCCCATATTCATGAAAACAGCACTGTACCTTCCTGCAGCAGCCAAAGTTTGATGGGCCAGTAGTCAGTTTCATCAGATGATGTAGAAATAAATTAAACCCTCAAAGAAAAAATAATATTGTGGTTTTCTATGCTGCCTGATAATTAAGATCAAAATATTTAGGCATTGTTCATAGAGGCAGTCTGGCCTGAATCCGGGACATTGCCACCAGTCAATGTTTTTTAGAAATACTTGGTTCCAAAAGAATTTGGATTAGTATATTTTGATACAACATTTTATTTTGCCACTCAGTTAATGTGATTTTGGTGAAGTTAGAGTAGGAGAACTTTCGTTATATAAACTGAAAAATGAAAGAATCAATGAACAAGTAGATGCACACACATGTATGTAGACACGATTCATGTTAGTTTAATAGAGAACTGAAACTTTCTCTGAAATGCTACATGCTAAGTTCTGCAGCTTCAACCTACGTTAGTATAATAAAGTAAAAATTTCTCAGAGAGACATTCTGTCAAGGTGAGTGAAAAACCACCATGTATTGATAGTGGGACACGGAAAAAGAGGTGAGATTCAGCAGCAGCAGATGCTCCTATGCCTCCTGGTCTTGCTTAAAGGATATTGCTGGTGGCGTTGCGCAAATCAGTGTTTGTTGGAAATACAAATAGAACAGTTTCTTGTTACCAGCTGGATTAACAAAGTGGCTTTAAGTAAACTCAGTAAGCATAGAAGAGCCAGAATGTTCCAGTAGCAGGTGGAGATTCAATCTTTTTCACAATTCACTTGAAGCAGTTCCAGCCCAGTTACCTTCCTTATGGAAATCCTATCAGTTCTTAACTCTTGTTCAAAACTTTCATGGTTAACCCTTCTTACTTAAACTAGTTTTTTTTGTTGTTGTTGTTGTTGTTTTGTTTTTGGTATTTTTTTTCTGGAGAAGATACAGCAGTACATGAATTTAGGGCTACAGTAGTACCTAACTGCAGTACCTGCCTTCCTGTGATTTTGAAATTACTTCTATTGTGTTTCCCAACGTAAACACACTTTGCAATATTGTTTATGACTTTTTGGGTTTGTAGGTGTGAGACAGCCATATTTTTTTCTTGCTTCTGTGGTTCTATTTTTTTGGTATATTTTTCAAAATATTTTCTATTTTATATTAATTTATAGCAATTCTTTAGTTTTCCTCCCAGTAGAAAGGCCTTTAGAAGAGAGAATACTTTTTTAGTCTGGTATCAACTCCAGGAGCATAAAGATGTTGTGGTTACTTTGGGGCAAGCAAAAAATAGGCAGATGAGTTTGCATTACCCTCTGAATGAAAATATGGGCTTATTCCATGACTACAAGAAGGTAAGAGTTTTATTTGGACCACAAAATTGGAAATTAATTAAGTCTTAATCAAATTAACTTTGACTGGTTTTATTCTCTCCCTGTGTGTTCTTTAGGTATGAACAACCTAAATGTGATAATGGTGCCAGAGCTCACCCAGCAAAAACAAAGGATTTGTACAAAGGACGCCAACTTCAAGGTCAGTGAAACTGATAAATTTCAGTTCATGCATTTCAATGCTTTGTTTATTCACTGTGGTAAATTAGAAAGCAATTCCTTACACTATACCAAAACAATGTATCTTTTAGAAATCACTACTATGATTTGCCACTAACTGAAGTCTTTGACTTTGGAGCACTGTATGTCAATTTGGGTCTTGGGATATTGTCAGGGAAAGTAAAGCTCACTTTAATCAGTAGTTAAATGGCAGTCACATTTACTTACTGTAATTCTTTGCTTCTGTCATATCAGGGAAATTGGAAAATATATCCAGGATAAATCAACCTATATTTCATAATCCTTGTTATAGAAAAATCCATGGGAAATTGGCATCCATCTTCAAATTAGTCTAAAAAATGTATCCATCTTACTTTTCTCCAAGAGTATCTTTGCTAATTTTTTTAGAATAATACTTTTATTCATTATTCTCTGTTGCAGTAAAATACGGTGTTTATTAAAGTTTTCGTTTTTTTCACACTTTTTATAATAATGCGAGAGAACTTATCTATGGATAGTTGAGCTACACAGAATTCAGTAGACTTCCTTAATTTTTGAAATGACTTTTTAGCATGCTTGAATAACTTGAGGTGTAGCAGGTTTAATGATATTGCACATTATGAGAGAATTACAAGTTGCTGTCAGCCATTGTAAAGAACCAGAAAGAAGTAAATAATATGTGCAGATCTTTCATGTCATGAAAAATATTCTAGTTTAGCCACCTAAAGAAACATTTAGACAATAATTCTCAACTAACATGCCCATCAGTGTTGGAATGCATATTGAATGAACACACATTAATACTCTCTGTCAGGAAATAAATTTAATTATAAGCTGTAATAAAAAAATACTAGCTATAACTATGTTGTTTTATACACAGAAGCTAATCAAAAGATCTGGTTGAAGATGCCCTGCTCATTGTAGGGGGACTGGACAAGATGACCTTCAAGGGTCCCTTCCAACACAAATTATTCTGTGCTATTTTACAACTCCATGAAAACTAGTGGAAAGTTTCAACAACTTCAACAATTTATTCACACAGCACTTGCATAGTTACAGACTTGGACAATTACTTGATTTTATGTGGGTTTTTTTTTCTGAGTGAAAAGATCTTGACTCAGAAAATATTATAGCAGAGTAGAAGTTGAAGAAACAAGTTTTTCTGTTGAAGATATCACTTGCTGGTCACTCTTACCTTTTGCTAAATATTTTGCAAAGCATTTTCTAGATGGAAACTTAGAGGGAGAATAGGAAGGTGAAAGTTTTTAAGATTTCAAATATCTAGTTTTTATCTACACTGCTAGTGCTTTTACACAGTACAGTAATAAAAATTTATCCAAAATCAAGGTCACTTTTCCAGTGAACTCATTTACAGTAATTTTCAGTGCTGCAAGCTCCTTGCTACCTGATAAATTAATTTTCATTATGTTAGGCAATGATATTTAGATTTTCTTTTTTTGTCCTTTATGTTATTTTGCATTATGTGCACTTTAGTCCAAAGATCCACTACAGCGATGCAAGCTTTTAATTACCATAATTGATATGTATGACATGGATTTGCTCTCTCTCTTGTTAGGTTGCTTAATCTTTGACTTCCAAATGCCTTGTGTTATTTTAAAATAAGGCAAACACCAACATTTCTTAAATATTTATATGTTAGCAAGAAGAATCACCTTTTTTTAATCTGCAGCAGCAAGGAATAAGCATGTGCCTGTAGAAGTAATTGGGGGAAGAGGCTGCTTCCCAGAAGAAGTTGTATTAAGATGTTTATTTTTGTTCTTTCTCTCTCTATAATGCTAAATGCACAGGTCTTCAAGTGGCAAATTTCCCTCTTATCATGCAAACACTGCAACGAGTAAAATGAACTGAATCTACTTAAGACAGTTTTTTGAAAAAAAAAGGAGTTGAAAGGTGGTCTTGTAGAGGTGTTTCTAGTTGTTAACAATTAACTCAAAGTTGTGCAAATAGCTAATAGGAATCAACTTTTTAATAGCAAGGAATCACTGTTATTCAAAGATTCTCTATTGTAAGCAACCTTGCAAAGGTATGTTTGCATCTGTGTTGTCAAAATTTAAATATACCATTTAATTTCTGAGTGGTGCCAGGACTGAAAAAAGAAAAAGTACGTTAATTGAATACTTATTTTTAAGGAATAATACATTTCTGAAAGGATGGGTTTGCTTGATCTTCTGATTATAGCCACAAAAATGCAATAGCCCTGGGTGAAACCACTGTGACTGCCTACCGTGTAAAACCAGGATGATTTTAAAATTAATTACTTTAATGCAATGAATGATCTTAAGTGGGATAAACCCCATTGGTAAATCCTCAAGTGGATTAAATTGACATGGTTCTACAACTGCACTGATTTATACCACCTGAAAATTTGAACCCCTTATGTGTTAAGTCAAATATTTTTAGCAATAATTTGAAAATAAATCAAGATGCAGTTTGTGGCAAGCACTGATACCTTGTTAAGACAAAATTGAGGAAGGTAAGTGTCCCTTGGAGTCTACAGCAAAATTCCCACTGATTTAAACCTACCTAAGAACAGTCTTTGCATCCTAAGGTAACCTAATATAAAGCATCTGAAACTGAAGCTAGTCTCATATTTATAAGGATGATCCAAGCCACCTGTATCTCTTAGTTTGGACTGGAAGTTAAATAATAATAGTAATACTTCCCATTAGATTTCTAGTCCTTTTTTTTAAAGCCAAAGCATTTTTCTGAGGTTACTTGCCGTTATGATCCTTCTCAGAAACTGAGAAAAGGAGTCTAGACAATGTCACATACTAGGGAAACGAAAGGATCTTTTCTCACAGTCAGAGTTTTCAAACATTTGTATTTTGACCTTTTGTTCTCCTCTGTGTTATACAGTAAAATGGAAGCTTTGTGATGAACTGACATATTCTGTAAAATCTTGAATAGTATTTTCCATACTTTAGATTTCTGGTGTGTTAAAGAGGAATTTGGTTTTCTACATCAGCTGATCAAGAGCTTATGAGGGTATGTAGCATGAAGGCTAGTTAAGCAAAACATATAGTACCATGAAATTAAGTGTAGGTGCCCCTGTATTTTCCTAAAATCATGAGTCAAATTCAGCCAAGCTTAAGAATTATCAGTTCCTGAAACTGTAATTTTTCAGGCTGAGTCTATGGGTGAAGGTATTTTCAAGCATTATATGTATGCTCTACTTTTTAATAATCAGTGAAACATTTTTAAGCACATACCTGCAATAGGTGTATATTTATTTATAAATTGTGTAGATGTACTATTGTAATAATAAATTAAGTATATTGTAAAACATATGTAAATATAGAAATTGAAAAAGGATGAAATAAAGCTGAAATAATCACTATCTATTTTTTTAAATTTCATCTATGAATAGCACAAAAAATATTTTCTTCCTGCACTCCAGTTGATTGTCATGTGTCTCCCCTGGGGTACATGCACCCTACCTTGGATGCAATGGATAAGCTTCCTGTTCATAAACTAGTCTTGCCTTTGCTCTAAGCAACTTGGAAGAAAAGGACTTTGGTATGTAGGAGAGTAAGACATGACAGCACACTGAGACAGTGACAGACTACTCAGATAATTTGTCTCCTTGGCAAATCTTTTTCTTATTTGAAAAGTGTGCATTGAAATCAAGAAGTCTCTGTTTTAGGCTCTGCTGTGTGTGAGGGCTGGATAAACTTTGGATAGTCCTTATATGATTTAAGATTTTTTGTATTCTTACCTAACCTGGGAATTTATGTTTTCCTTGTGACATGATTTTCACTACCCAGACCTGAAATTTGAAAAGTAGGTGGAAAAATGTTTAAAAGTATTCTAGGGAATGTAAGTTTGCTCACATAATATTTTTTAATTAGAAGTACCCATATCTTTTGTGCAGAAAAAATCAACAAAACCAAACAAATGAGTAAATGGCATACAAGTTTCAGCGAGGGACACAATGTCAAGCTGGATTTTCAGGCTTTACTGGGTTGCTATGGTTTTGCTGATATAAGTCAGACCACTAATTTTGTTTACATTTTATTTTGGTTTGTTTAAGTTTCTCCTTTTCTTTAACACAATATGGGGTTTTTTGAAGTTCCTACAGTTGCGATACTTCCTTTCATACAAAAGGTTAATTTGAGAGGGGAAAGTACAGTTTGGAAACAACAGTGCCTCAAACAGTAATACAATCTAGTGACTTGGTCAGTGTGCAGATGTAGTAAATCAATCTATTTAAAGCCTTGAAAGTCCACCTTTTCTATTTTCTCTAAATAGCATAGTTCTTCACTGTTGAATATCTTGTTTTCCTGAGATGCTCATCTCAGTTTACCTTGCTGGAATCCAGTAGAATGTGTCTATTGCATTCAAGTTATTGTAGCTTTCTACTGGTGATGTAAGATCAGCATTTCACTTCTGTTTTTGTCCTTCCTGACAATTCCTCACTTCAGATGCTTATCATTACAATTTTTGATTCTAGACCATTTCTCATAAAAAGGTGAGTTTTTTGGGGTTTTGATAGCACTGAGTTAAAAAGCATCTGAAAAGTTTCAATTTTTATTGTCTAGGGAGCACTGAGTTAAAAAGCATCTGAAAAGTTTCAATTTTATTTGTCTAGGGTTTATTTGGTTACACAAGAAGGATCCAAATTAGTTTTGCACAGCCTCTCTGAGACAGATTTTGAATTCTGTGTGCCCCCTCCTCCCCACAACCCAAATTTGAAACCCAATGCTTTCAAACCAGGGCCTAAGCTCTGGTTAGGCTCTAGCTCTAGCTAATCACTATGGTGGTACTTTGGTGGTCTACAGTTTAAGTCAAACTTAGAACTTGAAAACTATTACTCAATTGAAATATCTTGACGTAGGGAACTTGTATGGGCAACCGCTGTACTTAAAAACAAAACAAAAAAATCCCTTAAAACTCTTCCTTAAATATGAGCTACAGGTTGCTTTCTAATTTCATAGCCTGCTACTGACTCAGCTCTTGTTTTGATATATGGGTGTTCCTAAGCTTAGTTTAACCTTGGTATTCAAGCAGTTAATATTTTCTCCTGCAAATCATGCATGAGAGCAGTTTAACTAATTTGTTTATTTAATTTTTGTGTTACTTAAGAGAAACAAAAAATATTCTAACTGCCCAACTTTCTTCCTATTGTACTGGCTTCATTTACTGTGTTTCTGATGGGATAATCCTGCACTGACCCTGAACAGTTTATGTTTTGTGGAGCAAAACTCATGATTTAAGGTATGGATGGATTATGTGTGGATAAGTACAGTTTACTTTTGGTTGTTGGCAGTGTATCTTTTTTCCAAAGTTAAAGGGAAATAGTCGGAAGCACTCAAACCACGATGATGCAACACCCACAGCTAAACAGCCATCATATGAAGTGTCTCACTTCAAAGGCATCTTAATAGAAAAGGAAAGTGATAGAGGCTTAACTGCTTTTCTTTTTGAGGTTCATTCTATTATGCAGTGGTTCTACTTTTGACCATGACTTCATCAGATTTCATACAGTGCCAGAGTATTTCTCAGCTAAAATGCTGAGGTACCACCACTGCCCTACCTCATCTAGCTTACTCTGTTTTCACACAGTCCTTAGTTTCCTCAGTGCAGTCTGATACCAGCACCAAGTAGAAACTAATCTTACCATACTTCACTTTCTTAAACATTTGAATGACAAACTTTTCTTGTTTCCAAAGGTATCAGATAAGGCATAATGCAAATTATATCCACATGCCTGCCTTCCCATGAGCTTCCAATTGTTAGGTCAATTGGCATGTAACTGTCTCCACTGAGCTGTGATTTAAAAGGATTATATTTTTATGATGTAACCAGCTCTTTGGCTGCATGAGCTAATACTCAAAATACTCCTTTCTGCTATCAAGTCTTCAAGCTCTGAGTTGTCAACCAACCATTTGAAGTTGCTGGCTGTTTTGAATGAGCCTGTAATCATTGCCCTGAGCTCTGTGCTGTTCTGCTTACCAAAAGGTACTTGGCAAAAAGGCTTTGTACGGAGCAGAACTTCCTAACAACATCACTATGACTGGGAGATGTTGGTTCAAATCTGGTGTGAGCCTTCATGACAGTGATGGCAAAACTGAACAGCTGCGTGGTGAGTGGATGGAGGGGACTCACCTGGAACATGGTGGGGTCTGCAGAGAGGATGTGAGGTTCAAAAGTGAGGTACACCTCCCAGAGCTGGAAATTAGTGATGCAAGTGAAGACCCCATAATCCAAAAGGAAATGGTTAGTAACATTCTGTGCAAATTAGACACCCACAAGTCTCTGGGCCTAGATAGGGAGCACCCAAGAGCAATGAGAGAGCTGGCAGAAGAGCTTCCCAAGTCACTTTCAATCATTTACCAGCAGTCCTGGTTAACTGGAGAAGTCCCAGAAGGTAATAAGGATGTAACACACATCCACAAGAAGGGTTGGAAGGATGATCTGGGAAACTAAAGGCCTATCAGCCTGACCCTGGTACTGGGGAAAGTCATGGAGCAGATCATCATGAGTGCCATCACACAGCATGTGCAGGACAACCAGGGGATGAGGCCCAGCCAGTGGATGAGCAACCTAATCTCCTTCTATGGCAAGGTGACTTGCTTAGAAGATGAGAGAAAAGCTGTGGTTGTTGAATATGTAGACTTCAGTAAAGGCTTTTACACTATCTTCCACAGCAGTCTCCTGGAGAAACAGGCTTTTCTTGGCTTGAACAGGTGCACTTTGCTTAAACACTGGCTGTGTGGCTGGGCCTAGAGTGTGGTAGAGGATGGAACTAAATCCAATTGATGGCCCATCACTAGTATTCCCCAGGGCTCAGTATTAGGGCTGGTCTTGTTTAATATTTTTGTCAATGGTTTGGGTGAGGGCATTTAGGGCATCCTCAGTAAGTTTGCAGATGACACCAAATTAGATGGAAGTGGTGTGCTGGAGGGTAGGAAGGCTCTGCAGAGAGACCTTGACAGGCTGGATCAATGGGCTGAGGACAACAGCATGAGGTTCAATAAAGCAGAGTGCTGGGTCCTGCACTTGAATTGCAACAACCCCATGCACCAATATAGGCTTGGGGAAAAGTGGCTTGAGAACTGCTTAGCAAGAAGAGATTTGAGTGTGCTGGTTTTCAGCTGGCTGTGAGCCAGCTATGTGCCCATGTGGCCAAGAAAGCCAATGACATCTTGGCCTGTATCAGGAAAAGCATGTCCAGCAGGACTAGAGAAGTGGTGTTTCCCCTGCACTCGTGACACCACACCTCGATTGCTCTGTTCACTTCTGGGCCCCTTACAAGAAGGAAGACATTGAGGTGTTGGAGGGTGTTCAGAGAAGGGCAGTGGAGCTGTTCTGGAGCACAAGTTTTACGAGGAGAAGCTGAGGGAGCTGGGGTTGTTTAGCCTGGAGGAGAGGAAGCTCTGGGGTGATCTTAATGCTCTCTAAAACTACCTGAAGGAAGCTTGCAGCCAGGTGAGGGCCAGTCTCTTTTGTCCTGTCTCAAGTGAAAGAATGAGAGGAAATGGCCTTAAGTTGTGCCTGGGGAAATTCAGGTTAGATGTTAGAAAAAAATTCACACTGAAAAATTGGTTAGGCATTGGAATAAGTTGTCCAGGGGTGTGGTGAAGTCACTGCCTCTGGAAGTGTTCCAAGAAGTGTCTGGGTATTTATGGGTGATGAGGTTGGTGTTAGGTTGATGGTTGGACTAGATGATTTGAAGGTCTGTTCCAACCTTGATGACTCTGTGATTCCATGCAGAGGGGAGCTGGAGGGCCAGGAACACTCCTTGTCAGTCCTGTAGTGCTGGGGTAGGAAGGGGAATGGGTGCTTCCCCTCCCAAAGCAGTTGCTGTCTCCTCTAGTGTGTGCAGTGATGGTCTGGAGAGGAGGTTGGGTGGAGGCAGTAATCCTCACCACTACACAGCTCTGTGGGTCAAGCAAGTGCTGAGGCCACTACTGTGGCTTCAGAGCAGCTGATCCTCCAAAGAGGACTTAGTGTCTTAAACCTACAATAGTTTCCTTGGGCTTTTCAATTTAGTAACTTCAATATTATTACTCCATTGTCTGGCTACATGAGCATATTTTAGTCTTCCAGTGGGCAGTTTTGCTCCAGAGGGAGGAAGTCTTGAAATTATTTTTCAAGGCTCTGCAGATCACATTTATTTCCTGCACACCCTCTTCTATTCATCTCCTCATCCTGATTTAATTAATAACAGTCTGGCCACAGTTTTCATACTGCTTTATTTTTGCCTCAATTTACAGTAATTTCTTATCAAAAGGAACTTCACACAAATCTACAGTAGAAGTATTAATATCTGAAAAAATATTCTCAAGCACATAACCTAAGTGCTGCTTAATGTGTAAATTTGTCTATAAAAATTTCAGTGAAAACATTTGTGTTACTAGTGAAATGCCAGGGAAAGACACAGCTGTTTCACAGCTAACAAAAGAGAAAAGCTTGCTAATTAAAGGTGATGCTACTGGCTCAGCAAGAGCATTTCATTCATTGCTCTAGTTCATATTAAACTATGATTTTGTGTTTATTTTATAGTGCTATATTGGGACTAGTAAACACTGACTTCTTTTGCTTCTCAGCATTTGGCTATGCCAAAGAGTACAAATTCTGTTTCTCACCTCACTTGTTGCTGTCCTCCTTTTCCAAACAAACCCGTGTTTGAGGACAGCAGTCTTGCCATTGGGTCCTGCTGTCAGTGTGAGCAGTGAAACACCTCCAGCAGAACATGCCCAGGAGGGTATCTGGCTGGTTTCCCAGGAGATTGTCTCATACCAGCTGTACAGTTACATTTAATCCATAATATTATATTTGTTCTCATATTTTTTTTCTAATAGCAAAAAGACAAAGAAGGAAATTAATTTGTGTGAAATATTTCAATGCCGAGATTGGCCTAATCAAGAAATCCAAAAGAAAGTGCAAAACAGTACATGTTAAACAGCTTTGTTTCTTTTAACAAGGGCTATTCAGAAAACACACATGAGTATTAAGAAAATCAAGACACTTACTGTGTTTTAAATAAAGTCTAAATTTTGCAATGAAAATACGACAGACCCTTTTAAAACAGCTCCAAGTACATGAGAGTAGATACTGTGATAGTGTCTGTGCCCAGATTTCACTCTAAAATGAGTGAAACTTTGATCACACTGGAACCTAAAAGGGATTTAAAAATGTGCCTCATTCAACAAACTTTCATGCTGTATTTTTAAAATTACGAGCTTCAAGAAATGCTTTTAAAAAATCTTGAAATAGTCTCTGGTATAGTGAAGACATAGGAAAGGTATCTCATAATAATGTGGGGCAACTGGATTGTAGCTCTTGGGTAAGCAGTAGGAAAAAAACAGCACAAGAGGGGAAGATTGATGTAGAATAACCTCAGTGTTTTCTGCCAGAATGCCTGCAATCATTATCATCTTGCAATCTGAAAGCTGTCAGGAACAACTCATATTAACTGAATGGAAAAGGTGAAAACCTTTTAGTGTGCCAGGGCTGTAATCATAATGAAAAATGACACCTGAATCTTATCATGACAGTGAGTGGGAGCCACATAAGACACTATTTCCTCAAAGGCACATTGGTATGGGGCTTCTCCTTTATAATCTATTAGAGTAAATTGAATAAAAACATGCCATGGATTTGTAGCTCTGTTCCCTTCAAAATGGATATGTTGTTTTGTTGTGTTTTCATACTTGGATACAAGTTCTCTTTGATTATGTGGCAGAAACAGCTCTCATGTTTAATCTCTGGACAGGGAAAAATAAATATTTTCATTTCAGATTGGATGTATGTCTGCAGCTATATTTTCAAGAGAGAACAGCAATGGTTAGGCATTTATTCCTTGTGTTTAGTCACTTGGAGAAGTGTTCCAGTTTTCAAATAAAATGAGCACTTCAATAACAGTGAGTTCAGTGAGATATTCAGTTTCCAGAAATTTTGAGAATATCTGGGACTTACAATAAGCCACCCTAGAAATTTTGTGGTTTTCATCAAACTGTGACTTTTTAAAATGCAGACTTATGAGAGTAGGGCTTGTGAAAAATTAAGCCAGTGCAAGACTTCTCACTTCCTAAAATTTTTAATAACTTAATGTGCAATACAACAGTAACATCAGTCATTACTCAGCAATAAATCTAGTGTATTTGTCAAGGAAAATGAACAAGATGTAGTCAAAATTTTTGATAGTGATCTCACATCAGTAAGTATATTTTTCTGAAGAAAATATTCTTGTTTTAGCCTGCTGCAAAAGGGTATAAATTTCCTCCTCAAGGGCTCTTAGTTGTGAAGGCCTAGAAGTTGTATTCAAACAAGGAATAACATAATGTATTTAAAACCACTGAGATAGTCTTGTTTGCACTACCATGCAATATATTTAGCCTGCTGCAAAAAAGAGATGACTTTGTTCACTTCTTTTGAGAAGAAGGCTGTTTCTGACAATCAGAGTCCATTCAATGCTCGTTTTCTAAATACTAGTGTAGCTTCCCTGAGACCAGTGGAATTGATCAGCAGTACATGAGGCAAAGTCAGGTTTGCACACCTCACGGAGGTTGACTTTATTTTACAAAGTAGAATATCATTATCAAACATAGCTTATGACTGAGGCTCAAAAGTAATGTCAGGTTTTGTCCTCCTAATCATATGGGGTCAAAGACATGGTTAACTTTACTTGCTATGTCTTGGTCAGGCAGTGCTGCAACCTGGGTGCAGCCACAGATGATGTCACGCCTTCTGTTGTAAGAACCTGCAACCAGAGAGGGGCTTGGGAAGACTCTGTGCTTAGTATTAATTGTTTACATCACAGTAGTTTATAGTTGTACAGTCTGGGATCCAGTCAGTGTCCTGGGCACTGTGCAAACCCAGAATAAAAAGATGATGCCTGTAAAATTCGCAGTCTAGCTGATTGCAAAGCCACTTGGACAATGGGTGGACAGATGCCATCAACTGGAGAGGCAGTGAAAGATCCTGCCAGTTCTTCAAAGTATTTCAGTCTGCCAGCGTGTGTCACCTCCATTTCACACTGGCTGAGGTTAAGCCAGCTGGCTTTCCTCCAGGTCCTTCTTCACATCAGGTATTCAGACTGCAGAGAATGCATTTCTCTGGGCTCAGTGCAAAGGTGTGGAATAAATACTCTTGTTCACAGGGATGACAGTGTATATGAGACTCAGTGTTTTTCAAATAGATGGGGTTATACCTTGTTTAAATACAGCTTATTGGCTTCTGCAACTGAGAGCCCTCAAGAAAGAAATTAAATGACCCCATACAAACATCTGGGAATTCTTTCAAAGGGTTCAGAATGTTTCATGAGGTTCAGAAATTTGCTTCTCTCTAGCTCAGCAGGAGTGCTACTGTTCATAGATTCCTGATGTTAGCATGTGGCAAAAATCCATGAATAATTTTGGGAAATAAATTAGTCACAAATTTTGCCCTTTACATTTGTGAGGTTCTTGAATTTGTTTGCTATCTAGAAATGTTTTCTGGTAAAGCCTTTTTTCTCTGTAAGTCATCCACAACCAACTCATTGTAAATATTCCTAAAGTACAATTCATGACCTGCTGAACCTGGATCCTGCGAACACTTACTCACATTCTTCTTGTGATTAGCTCCATTAAAGTCAAAGTAACTTTTACATGTGGTTGTAAAGTTAAGCCCAGGCAGAAGTGTCTGTAGGATGAAGGTTTTGGTTGTTCCATAACCCTTGATATTCTATGTGCTATGTAGTCTCTTATTGTTAAATGAGACACAGGCAGTCAGAACCAGTGCAAAGTCAGGGTTTTTCAGTCCCAGGGTATTACTCCTGTTCCCTATCTGGAGAGCTATAGAATGTGTCCTTATGAGTCTGAGGTTTGGGTTCTTTGAGTACATAACCCAGATTTGCTGGTAGTGCTCCAATTTGAAATTAACTTTGGAACACAGTTAAATGCAAAGCAAAGGTCATTAATCAAATTAATTTAAGAAGCAGCTTTGAATATTCACCAGCTGAATATTCACCAGCTTTTTTTATGGCTTCTTAATTACCACAGACTCTTCTATGCTGTGAACTTTTATAACAGGGAAAAATACTGATAAGCAAATTCCTGTGCTTCGTAGCCAGCCACAGTTATAACAGAAAATGTCTGCTAGAGCTGAGCAGATTTGTTCACAGAAAATGAACCTAGGGATTGAAAAATTTACCTGGCTCACTGAAGAGAAAAGCAGAATCTAGGAATAGCTGTTAACTGGCATATTCAGCTATGTCATTAGCCATATTTTGTCTACTGTACATCTGGTGGTGAAAAGAATAGACAGCTATGGATAAGCATGGATTTAATACATAAATTGCATTTGGCTCTACAATCTCAATTGCTATTATTGCTGTGTCTCTCACATTTTCAACAAACAGGAAGTCATCATAAAGGACTCTATTAGTTGTGTACCTATCTGTACTTGTATGCATCTAAATATATCATCAATGACTAAGAAGAGTTACTCTTTCATGTATGCTGGAAATATCCATACTGTAATTTCAGTTCAGAGAAGTAATATTTAAATGGTCACAAAACAATGTCTCTGAATCACTGAAAATAAAAGATTCCTCTTTTTTCATTAGGATATTTAGCAGATATTTCTGTCCTTGGAAATTTTTCAGTCTATTTGGTGCTTTCCTTTAGGCTTTGAATGCAGAAAGTTAATTTGGAGTTATTTAGAGAAGGATTTTTTTAGTTAGAATTTTTGTGTCTCTCTGAGATCAGTATAGCTGAATTCACACTATCAAAGAAAGAGCTGGAAAGATACAAAAATATACATGTTCTTAAACTCTCTGAAATATTTATAAAAGAGAGTTTTGTATTATTTTTTCCCAAAAATAACGTGTATTTGTACAGGGTTTGGGAAGGTGCATTGGACTATAGTAATTTCTACTGATGCCTGTTTGAGGTGATTTGTGCTAGTAATTTCATCACACAGGAATAATGTATTTCTGGTTTATGTTGATTAAAGGTGTTTATATGATAGTTAACATAGGTCTAAATTTAAATCTGTTCTTATACTAACATTCACATTTACACACAGAGATCATCTTATGCCTCTCAACTCACACTCCTAGGAAAGGATCATAAACAGGTTCTACTTACAAACATATTCCATATATATTCTCAAAAGTTTTCTCATGTTTTGAAATGAACCAAATCTGTTCTGCAAGCTATATCCTATCTCTGCTGTTTGTGATGAATTGCTGTGATGCACCTTAGAGAAAGAAATCATAGTTTTACTTAGCCTCACTCAAACTGACTGTAATATGAAAATATAAGAACAGTGATTTTGCTATGAGAAATTTAAAATTCATTGTCATTGTATTAAAAATAAAAAAAAAGTAAATACATATTTTGCCAATATTTTCAATAGTGGATATCATCCACATGATTATATAGGTAACTTCTTGAAAGTAGGTTTGTAATTGTATGCTTGGCAGTTACTTGCTCTAAAGAAGAATTTTTTTTAATTTCTGAAACTGTTGTTCAAATTTTGCTTCTAATTAATTTCCTTGAATTGAACATAGTATCACTGTAACAAGTTCTGTTAGGGTTTAAAATGGTGCAAAGGAAATCAATAACTAGGACAGGATACCTACCAATCCCTACAAATAGCTCACTGAAGAGAACCCTGATATTAGTATTTTTATTGCTTTTTATTTTACAGAAGGAAAGAATAAGTGAGATTTGGTAGCAAGTGTTGTTAGAAGGTTTCAAGCAGTGTCAGTGTTTCAATCCAGGTGTATCTCATGAACACCAACATCCTGGGAAGGGATGCTGGCACCTGGAGGGAGTACATCATGTCCTCTGCTCTCCAAACACTTGAGCAGAGGTTCATTCTTCTGCCACGGCTCTCCTGCTCCAGAGCAAGGCAGCTCAGACCCCAGGCTCTGGTGGGGCTGCAGGACATGAAGCTGGGCTGGCACCATCTGTGTGCACCACTGTGCCAAGATGAGTTGAGCCTCTCAGCTCCTTTCACACACGGCAGAGGCCAGCTCACACAGGCCTGGGGCTGGGCTGGGGCTGAGCTCTGATGAATGGGCTCTTTTTATATTTTCCTGTCAGTGAGGCTTAGCAGGAGTTTTGAACTATTCCCTACCAGAAGTGGGGAACTGCTCTGAACAGCCCACTTTTCCTGTAGGCACATTTTTCCTATAGGCTCCTGCATTTTTTTGCCTCGAGCTGGTTCTGTGACACATTCCTAGGAGGGGGAAGAGTCACTCTGTGCTGTGTCAGCAGCCTCAGGCAATGCTGGGTTCCCTGCACGAGCAGTGTGACTCCTTGAGCTTATCCACACTCTCCATTTATCAGTGATTTCTTTGTGTCTTAAAGCTACTGAGTGGTAGGTTACCATGTACAGCACTAGAAGCAGCCACATTTTTCAGCCCTTTGTCTCTGCTCTGCACACTTATCTTTCAGATTTTTCATGCACACCTATTAAAAAATTGGAGTGTATTAAGCATGAGAAAAAAAATTAATTTTACAGCCCTTAAAACTGAGTCTCAGCATCTTTGTCTTAGAAAAGCAGGAAGGTTGCTTCTGAAAAAGTGTGATTGATGCATCTTATGCTGTATATATTTCAAAAGACTACTTTCTTTATACAATAAAAGCTTTTTTACAGCTGGCAAGCCAGGACACTTAGTTAATTAGGAGCTCTTGGTAAATATCTCCCTTCCTCCTTAGTAGTTCAACTGGATCCAAGCTTTCCTATCGACGTAATTGGGACACCAGCTGGCCTGTAGAGGTTGGGGTCATCTAAACTTCATAAACAGCACCTACAGGGAGTTCATACTTTTGGTGTCATTGACATTACCATATCAATTTGAACCGAAGTCATGGATAAAAAATAATTAATATTACATATACAATCCTAAGGTCAATTTTTGAAAGAAAATATGATTCTCTGACTGAACTTAGTCTGGTTCCTACTGAATCAGAGGAAGCTAGTCTCTTTTACATAAAACTACTTTGTCCTCTCAATTCCATGAAGTTTTACTAATTTTTCCATGAAACTTTCCTACTGCAGGCTGGGCTAAGTTAATTTTTTTTTGCAAACACTAAAATGCCAATCTGTTATGAGCTGTTTGAAATCCTGTTTTCTGTTTCCACTGTCCATTTTTTTGGACACAATGCCGATTTCATCCTTTGTCTGCTGTGTTTCTTTTTCCCTTGTTCCTACTCCTTGATTAAAAAAAATAAAGGCAGACAGAGCCACAACATCTGTGTCTCACATGTTTACAAGTCCATTTCATTAATTCTATGAGCTGTCCAGGATTTATACGTAGCATTTTGTTCACTAGGTGCAATTATCAATAGGAAAAGGTTAATCCAATAGGGATTACCGAAAAATTTGCTAATTTGAAGTTCCTATAAAAAATTCAGTTCTTTGAACAGGTATTTTAACAGAGTACACAGTTCTCTTGGAGCCAAGCTCATGGTTCCAGGCATGCATCACACGGTGTTATTGCAAACTTGGCAACTGAATCAAGGAAAGAGATTAATGTACAGTGCAGTGGCTGGACAAGTAAGGTCCAGGAATCAGGCTTTAATTTAGAGTTCCCTGTATGCCTTAGTAAAAATGAAGGCACACTGCTGTGGTGCTGGCATTTCCAATGTTTAGAAAAACAGAGCTTGCTCTTCATTGTTGTGAGCTGTTTTTACTTCTGAAGTTCATTAATTTCCCTGTCGTAGACAGGTGGCTTGGTTAAACTAGGGTTATTTGGGAAAGCAGGATTCTTCTGGGAGAGTGAAAACTGTATGGGTTGTTCTACAGTGAAACCTTGTTTTGTCAAATTCCTCAGCTGCTTGAGATTTAAGCTTGGAGGCCTAGCTAAGCATTTGGGTGAATGCTTTGTTGTTGCTAGCTCTCCTTCATATCAGGCTTCACTTGATAGTCACTTCGTGTGGAAGGCAGAGAGGGAAGGAGGAAAAGGAACAGATATAAACTGCTCTGATTCTTTACAATCCATCCAAGGAAAGTTGCCCTGGGAGGCAACTTTAATTAAACTCTGGTTTAATATGAAAGGAGAGGCAGGAGTTTTTTATCACAAAACTATTATCTGATTGAGTCTCTTAAACCTGGACTCCTCATTCGAAGCCAGACATGGCTGTCCAGAGGGGGAGTGAAAAAAAGCCAGATTAGACCTACTGGATTTTATTCTAACTGTAATGATATAGGAGATATAAAAAAGGTGAGCTCATTGTGGGGTACAGAGAATGTCTTGATGCTGAAGTTTTTCTTTTTTCTACAATAAATTTCAGAAGATGTTCAAATGTGCAGAAAGAGAAGGGTATCTTGTATGACTTATATCTTACATGGAACTCAGAGGCTGGCTAATGTTATGACTATTTTCAGTTCCAACATTAAGGAAGGAATAAATTTTTAAAAAAAATATTTCTTTGTAAATTAATGTTATAATTTCTTTTAAAGGTAAGAATTCCTACCATGTGCACAGGCTCAAGTCAAATTTCCTCTCACAGATTTTTTTTGTCTCAGATGTTTAGCTTCAGCACTTTCCCTTAATATCATTTGTAATTTTGAGACAGGTAGGAATTAATTGGGCTAATTTTCTTGTAACCAACCCAAAATTTGTACTTCAACAGCAAAAGACTTATTCCCCAAGCTTGGGTTTTCTTCTAAGTGATTTATCTCTGTTTACAGATAAAGCAGAACACTGTAATACAGGACAGATAAAGTGAGGACATTCTATACTCATTTTATTCTCAGTAGAGTCAACAGATAAACGCCTGTCATAAAAGAAGAGCAATTTATTCTTAAAATGTGCTTTGATAGCTAGGACTTTATATTGTTTTTCATTGTTTCCTGGTAACCATTTCCAGACATATCAGTGACATTAATGGAATCTCTCAAATACTTGAGAGATGAAAAGTGATCATTTTCATGCAGAAAAAAAAAAAACCAAACCAGAAAACAGATTAACTAAAGGTCAGTAAAAAATGATTTTAAAATTTGAATTTGAAATTCCCATCCTTTCCTGTTGTCTTGATAGATGTTTTAATTTTTAAAGATCCATGAAAGTCATAGATTAAATTGATTCTGCTCCATCTGAACAACCCAAGATACGCTTGCTATTACAGACAAACTTAGCTGCTTTACTTAGTCAATTCATAAATTTTGGCGATTTTTTTGAAGGTACTGTGTGAGAACTCTGAATTCCCTTTCTCTTAAAAATTCAGACAATTGGATGAAACCTTTCTCATGAAAATAAAAAAGTGGCAGAAATTAAGGTTGTGATCTGTGTAGTGAATGGAAATACATTGTCAGGTTGAGTTAGAAACGCTGGAGTACCCTATGATTTTTGTTGCCCCTATAATTAATGTTTCCTATTTTTTTGCCTTTACCATGACATCTGAATGTTTGATTCCCTCCAGCTGCCTTTCTTTATTCCACCGTGCTATGAATTCAACTGTATATCACTGGAAGTTGTATTTTCTACTCTTTTAATGTCTCCTAAGTGAAACACTTATGTTGAATAATAGCAAAGCTTAAATGCTCAGTTTTAAGTTGAATGGATTTAAAGTTAGAAAATAAAATCCAACAGACTTAATGAGTTTCTACATCAAAAAACAGGCTTCTCTTTTGTATTTGCTGAAAAAAAGTTTTAAGCAGCGGCTTATAGTATGGCAGAATGATAAAGTGCTGCTTAAGAATCTGTTCCCATGACTCCATTATTTGGTGAGGCAAAGAGCCTCCAGACCAAAACATGCAAGGCAAAAAACCTTTTTACTGAGAATTTGACTCTTCAGACTATGAAGTGCAGTACCTTGATCCAGCCAAGCACTGAAGCCCATGCTTTTCTCTAAGCTCATGAATTCATTTGATCTAGTGGGAGCACTCTGTTGACACACTTGCCAGGCTTTTTGGAAGATGCTGGTTGCATTTCTTTATGCCATGCAGGATTAAGCCCTGAGAGAACATGCTGTACAGTTAAGATGCTATTGTTATTCTGCTGAAGAAAATGTTTTAATGTAGCAATAGGAATAGCTTCTGACATTTTGTTTGTACTGAGGGTTTGCTCACAGCAAAAGGAACCCTTCTGTGGACACACAATAGCTTGATGATTAGAGCACTCAGCTGAAGAGGAAAGAACCTAGGTTCAAATCCTTGATCCAAACCAGATGGAGAGGGAATTGAACCTAACTCTCTAGCGTCTGAGATTAGGGTATTCCACTAGGATAACAGCAGGCCAGGTTTCAACTCCCTGCTCTGTCTGGTTTGGATCAGGGAGCTGAACCTCCGTCTCCTCCATCTCAGCTGTGTGCCCTCATCACCCAGTTATTTGGCCAAGATGGGATAGGGTGTTTTGCTCTTAAAAAAAGAAAAAAGGCATTAAAAAGCTCATTTTGCACTAGAGTAAAATATAAACTACCCACTCCTGACTATTTCCACATGATGGAATTGTTGTTTCCTGGCCAGGCCGAGAGGAGCTATTTCGTGGTCACATACCGAGAGCACCAGAAGCAATAGAAAGATATAAAACTCCTCTGTCCCTGCAAATGCTGCTAGAGATGCAGAGATTCAGCCATGTTATCCACATGGCTTTGGCAGAAGTAGAGAAAACAAAACCACCAGAAGCCAGTTCATGTGAATGCCAGAGCTATCTCAGTGAACCACAGTTTTGTTTGGAGGAGAATGGGGGAGGAAGATTAATATTCTGTCAGTGCTGTCGGAGGTGTCTGTGTCAGAGCACAGGCTGTGAGTTTGCTTGAAACTTCAAGCAGCTTTTTTCTCCACTGGTTTCCACATCTCTCTTCTCTCCCTTGATTTTCTACCTGATTCTCTCAATTTTCCATGCTTTTCTTCTCCTTTCACTGCCCTTACCATATATTCGTGTCCTTTCCACAAAAACTCTTCTGGCTTAAGCTCTAGTCTTTGCAACGGCACACTTAACTGAACCTTGTTGTAAAATCCTCTGTGAATGTTCTTGTATCAGTTGATAGAAATTGATGGATTTAACTGTTTGCCTTGTTCTTGCAATCCACACATACATGCTGAATTTCTTAACCGAATCCTAGGTATTTTTAAAGGTTTAAGTGTTTGGGGTTTTTTTCTGCTCTTTATATTCTCTTTTGCCTCCTGATTTTAACCAGCAGTAGAACACCAACTGATTTTTGATAATCTAGCATGTGAATCCCTTTATAGCCATCTGCATAGGGCTTCTTTATTTAAGTCATGTGAAGTTCATGGACTGAACGTCTGTGTCTGTTGGAATTTACAGTATTGAGTATCTGCAGGTATGGGGCATGGACTTCTAGTTTTGAATAAGAGTTTTTTACATTCATTCACTTGTAATGTAAAATGACCACTGTTAACTAAATCAGCATTAGAGCATGCACATTTATAGCAAAGAATTATTCCCAGTAGAGTTAGAATGGAAATGTGGGGTGTATGAATTACAGAGTCATTATTTCAGTCCATTTGCCAACGGGCAAGCACTGTTGCAAAATGCATGGCTGAAGATCAGGTTAGTAAACATGCCCAAGAAGCACTCAGTTTTGCTGGGTGTGAGCATCTGGGGTGCTGCTGTTGTACACTCAGATTGTGTTTTCCCCACCCCCTGCTATACCCAGGGTACAAAGATACAATGTGATGTCTTGTTTCCACATTTCTCCATCCATTCAGCAGTAAGTAAAACACCCGAGACCCTCACTCGTGTTCCTGTTTCCGTGTTATCAACAAATGAGATTCCATGGCCTGCTCCAGAAACTGTCCACACATTTTCCCAAAACTGTGCTCAGTCTGGCAGCATGCCATGCAATGTCAGCCTGTGTATAAAATAGGGTCATGTTTGTTTGCAGACCATGCCCGATGTCTGGAGGGTGACAACGGGGTATTTCTCTATCTCTTTGTTTCCTCTCAAGTCCCAGTCAATAAGCCTGACTGGTTTTCACATTTCAATAACCTCTCTCCTCAGCCCTTTAGAATATTATCTGTTAATACCAAGAGCCAGTTGACTCTGAGGAACCTAGTTAGCATTAAACTTCATGACGTGCTAAAGTTGACAGGGTGGTCTTCTGCACAAATGCAAGGAAATCCAGGCCTTGGTGTGGCTGTGGGATATTCTTCGTTGGGTACCTGACTGAATGCTGGACATGCACAAGGGAAACAGAGCACACTGTACACAGTGAAACTGTGCCTACACTGTAGTGGTCTAGTGAGGAAGCTGTCCCCATAATCCCTAATGGAGTGTTATCATGGAACTGGATCTCTGCTGTAAAATGACACAAAATACTTTGTAATCAAACCGCACACTGTAAACTGTTTTACATGAAGTCAGCTGCATTGCATCCTTCCTGGCAGACACTTTAGAACCATAATTACATTAATCTCCATCCTTAATTTGCTCCATTGTGCTTCTGTCATTGCAGGATCTCTGCTACCAACTGGGATGTGTTCATTTTCTCAGTGCTTACTGTAAATTGCAAATTAAGGGTGTCATGGTTAACTCTCAATTTTTGGGGATTTTTGTGGGATTAAATCAAATTCACCATTATTTGAACATTAAGTTTACTGTTGTTTAATGAGGTACACAGTAGTATATTTGACCTGGGGGATCTATTCCAAACAGAGGTTTATTTGCAAAGAGAGTTGTTTTGACAACCTGCTGTAGCTACAGAGACCTCTATCAACCCTGGAGAAGTGAGCTGGGTAATGGTGAATTAAGAGTGGATCTTTAATTTAAATAAATACTGTCTAATTATTAGAGCCTGGGCCTATTCAGTCTGTCATATCACGCCCACCTACTTCAGCAGGAACTAGGGGCATTTCATTCTTGTGTAATTTCATACCCTGTAAAAGTTTCATATTGAGCAATTGTAAGACATATTTATGCTTTTTGTATTAGTCATCTTACAGCTTTTTAGTTAGCACAGGATGAGCCAGTGAGATTTAAAATTATATTTGCAGAGGAAATCTATCATGTTTAATGGAAAATGTCCAGAAAGGTAACATGACTGCAGATCCCAAATTAAAAAGTGCATAAAGAGAAAGGGAGATTTTTGTAATGCCAGGTTTCCAAGGACCGTTTCATTCCATAGTGTTCAAGTAATGTTTTAGTGGTACTTGCTGGCTCTTGTTTCATTTAAGTTACTTCCAGGATTTACATTTTATAAACCTCTTTTAATCACTGCTGTAAAGATCCATTCCGAGTTACAATTCAGTATATAGTTTATGTTCCAAGAAATAGCTATGCCTGCCTGCCATTAATTCTAGCCTCCCACTGTATTGGATATCCAGTTTCTAAATCTGTCACTTGCCAGTTATAGAAGGGAGGGAGGAAAAAATAATCAGATTAAGCTGTTGAAAATTGGTCTCCTAATGCAAGTTCAGTACTGATAAGCAAAATAAAGAAAGGGTAAAGAATGATATTTACATGACTGCTTACAATATTGCTAGATCTTTTAGATCTTCTGCCTCCCCATCTTTTTTTTCCATCTCATCCTTTACTATCCAACAATATGCTTTGGGCCCTGGTAGCTCTGACTTAGTTTTGCATTTGGTGGTTCTGTCACTGCTTTTATTTCCAGATTCATGATACACTGAGTCACTCCTCTGTGAAATGCTCCACTTAGCTGCCGTGGGTTGACATTACTCTGTACCATCTGTATTTGTTCTTTTTTCAAACCAAAACAAAACAATCCCCAAAACAACACATGTGCAGTGTTTCAAAGGTGTATTTGGAAAAATCCATCATGTATGTAATGGTCTTTGAGAGATTGAAAGGTATCTTTAAGGAGTGCTGGCCTTCCAGGTTCATCCATCCCATTTTATAATTGCCTAAGAATCACACACAGGCATGAAGGTACCACTCTGTGCACAGGGACTGTTAGAAAATTGCTGTAACAGGAATGTGTGCTGCTGGCCCAACAGCTCTGAATTTCCTTCATCTGGTTTAATGACCATTGGTTCTTAGGGCCTGAATAAAGACCTTTTTGTGGCTTTAGATGAGAGTGGATGCTTTGGGGATTTTCAGCTTATGCTTCCAATGGTAAAAGTCTCAGTAAGAGATAGCCAGAAAAGTTAAAATCAACATCAGTTTGTAGAAAAAGCTGGTTTTCATGAGGGTTTCCAAGAAGCAGGCTGCTTAGATTAAGTAATGTAAGAAACATCCCCACTAAGTCAAGTCCCCATAGTTCAATTTTTCCATCTGGAGACCAGAATTATGCACCTTATTTCTGAGGTCACTTCCATAATTACAACAACATACATAATATATTCTTTATAATAGCTTTTCCTTTTTAATGGATATTTAAATTGAGGTAATTAAATATGTTTTCTTTCATACCCATCTCCTGAGAGGAAACCTAACAACATGATGAAAATACAAGTGAATGAGAAGTAATAAATGTCTACTAAAAATAACTGCATTTTAACTCTCTAAGCAATATTGGTTGCAAATTGTTAAGTCTCTCAGAGTGATAATGGGGAGATTCAGATGCCTGTCATACTATATAAAACTGGATTCAAAAATATTTCAGTATAATAAGCTATTGTTGAAAGTGTTACTTCAGTCAGAGGCACTGGCTGTTTATCTTAGGTTGAGGCAGTCATGAAATATGGTATATAAAGCAGAAGTATAATCTTTTGAAAAACAGATTTAGTTGCTTTTCTCTTTTACACATTTCTGGGCCCCTTTCTAATTTTTAAACCCTTCCGTCTGTGTCCTAATCAGTGGGGTGATTGACTTCTGCCCCTGTGCCAACACTTCAGTGAAATGCATTGTGTTTCTTCCACTGGAGCTGGACCCCCATGGCTGCACTGCAGGTCATACTCAGCCTGAGGTGATGAGCCTCTAAAGGCTACAAGTTTGCATGGGCACAGACTGAACCTCAGAATGTCAGACTCTTCTCAATATAGAGATGTCTTTGGCCTCCAAAAATGAAGTAGATATTGTGTAGGCATTGACTGCCAAATAGAAACCAGTATCCAGTTAAAAAGCAAAGGGGCACAACTCCTCATGATCAGAATTTTTAGACATATTTCTGTTTCCCAGTCAAAACTAGAAAGGCAAAGGTCTACAAGAAACTGTTTAAGAATGGAAAATAAGGTCCAAATTCTTTGTTAAGTTCAGCTTTAATTTTTGGCTGAATGGCCTCTGAAAGGATTACAGTGTTTCAACTGGTTTGTCCCTTCCTGTTGTCGCAGTGACATCTCAGAGATGTTAGCAGCAAGAAATTCATTTCTCAAAAGCCTTTCAAACTCTCATGGAGGGAAAACTAAACTAAGAAGTGGTAATCAGAAGTTAGCCATTTCACAGTGACTGTCTTAAGCTTTGATGTTCTGATTCGATCCCCCTTTTCTTGTTTAGCAGTAATATTACAGGAACTGAAATAAATGTAATGTACTGTTTTTCCTATCAACAAATACCTTAGTCTTTGTCACTCAATTGCCTGCAAAAGCTGCTTATAAGGTCTTGTGTTTCTGCTATCAGTATCATTCCTTCTTTCCTCCACATTTACCCAAAGAATAACAGAGTAGTTTAAGCCTAGTTTTATTTATAAAACAGATACATATAGAATTAATCACAAGCTGTTTAAAACCACTTGGGAATATAAATTATCTGTCTGGGCTTCCTCAGTTAATAGGGAAGAAGAGAAACATTTTAAGGGAGATTCTCTTCTATTCTAATGAAAAAAAATTCTGAGGTAGTTGGGATGAATGCCTTCTGAATGGGTTCCTTTATGCTGAGTTTAAGTAACTATTATGGGTGAGACACCTCATTTCAGCAGGCTCAAGTTCAACAAATCCCCCTCAATGCACTTTGGTATGATATGAATGCCTGGGATTGAAGGTAGGGCCTTGGGAGAGCATCCTTTGTTAACTCTTTAGTGTGTATGTCCCTTGAAATTAGAACAGAAAAATAATTTTAAAATAGTAAGAAAAATGAAAGTAAATACTTGTTAAGGGCTGAAATCTGCTTCCTGCACTTGTCAAGAAATAATACTTCTTTCCTGTAAGACATAGAGATCTGGGACTACAAAGCAATGGCTCTGTAGCTCCCCTACAGCTAATATCTATTCTATTCTATTTATTTTTGAAATTTGGGTAAGGACATACGAAAGAGAATGTCACTCTGAGGTTTACTTAACTCTTTTGAATGGTATGAAGAGAAAAAATAAAATAAAATTATAAAAAAATTTAATACCTGAGGGATGCTAATAAGGAGAGGTAATAAAGTCCACAAGCCTTCTAGGATACAAAATAAGAGGTAGATAGTTTTTGTCTGTGAGAAGTTATCAGAAGCTGCAGTGGGGGAAAAACTGCAATGAGCCATAGAATCATGGGATCTGAGAATTCTTAAGACTGGAAAAGACCTCTGAGGTCATCAAGTCCATCTGTTAAATAAAACTGTAAAGGCTCTGACTCTGTCAGTGAGACACGATTTGAGACCATGATTTTTAGTAATCAGCAGAGTTACAAATTTCACTTCCTGGGCTTATATTTTGAAGGACTTTTTTTTTTTAAGTGTTTTTTTTTTTTTTTTTTTTTTTTTTTTGAAAGGGAGTCAGGAAGAGCTCAGGAAGTCCTCCAAAAAATGAGGAGGCCCGTCAGCACGTCAGCATGTCTAGACAAACACAAACTTGTGGTTCACATGGATCAACAGAAGTAAACTCATGACTACATGCATGTGTGTATAGAATAAATGTCAAAGAAAAAATATTTTTGTTGTATTGTCAGTTCTCCCAGCACAACCAGTAGCACTGAAAATTTTTGTTAAATTATTTTCTTCTGTAAATACTGTTTTTCAGTGAAGTCAAAGATGCAAATGAAACATGAATAGTTCCGATCGTTCTGATTTTTGGCAGATCAAATACTTGCAATCTTTAGAGGTATTTCAGTGGTCATTGTATTGGAGTGCACTGCCAAGCTTTATGTTCATTTTAGCAAACTGAATAAAAAAGAAGCTTTAGATTTGCTGATTGGAAGTTTTCATGCCTTTAATAATTGAGTGACCGACTCAAGACAGTTTCCTCTGTTGCAGGAAGATTAATGTAAAATCCCTTCTAAGGTGGTTAATCTTATCTACTGAATTCCCATTTTTACAGAAATTAACAAAGTGCTCTTCTAGCCATGACTTCAGATGTGTTGCAAAAGATAATCTTCCAAGACTGACAGTAGTAGATTATTATCAAACAAGCAGGGAGCTCCAAGGCACTAGGGTGCATATTTTAGAAGGTTTATAGAAAACCTCTCCACCAATTTATCTTCAAAAATCCACTCTCAGTGCTAAAAGTAGTTATCTTTATAGAGAGATGTGTACATATGAGAGACATAATACATAATGATGATTCTTTGATTTCCTTTATATTATAGCTGAAATGAGGTGTTTGTGTACTCCTGTCACTTGTTGTATGTATTTGTTGGTCTAAGGTTTACTCAGGGTAACACTATCCTTGAAGCAAACACTCGAGTCTACATTTCTGAACCTGTATGTTAAGTCCATGTGGTTTCAACTTCCACCCTTTAACAACAAATTACTATTTATGTAAGCTGTCAAATCCACATAGGACAGGCAGCTGCAGGCGAAGAAACTGAAGCCTATAAACCATAGCAAGAAGCATAAGGTGCCCATAGTCTTTCCCTTTCTGAATTTAGCCCAATAAGAGTGAATTATTCATTACAATCAAGCTAAAGCTCCTCCAGTCTTGCCAGTTCATCCACAAATTTGTTGAAAATTAAAGCTCAGCATGAAGCCTCAAGAGAATTACTCTGAGTTAGTAACACCTGCAAAGAACAGAGATTTCACTGTGGGTTAAATTGCTGTGTGATTGCCCACACGTCAGCAAAACTTATAATTGGGAGAAACTGAATATTTTCTCTGTATTTAACTGATGAGGATTTTGTGGGGTGTCATTTTATGTTAAGTAGTAGAGTTATAATTTAGAATGTTTCACAGCAACTGACTGTGTTTGTTTTAACAGCAATTTTTCTTTTCTATGAGATTTCTATTGCTGTCAGCTGCTATTGCAACTTTATGAAATACACATTTAGAAACCTTTCTTATTCTTAGGGAAAATTGTCAGAGACAGGCTTTAAACTGTGGAATTTTCTTCCCGTGATTTCTTGTGAATTTAGAAGTTGATACTTTCCCTGCTTAGCAGTATCTCATAAATGGCAAGCTAAGTCACGATTTTGATCTCTGTATCTGTAGCATATGTACGCTCAGCAGCTCCCTGGACAGCAGTGTAAACTACCTAAGGCAGATTTTTGTTTCTTCCAGATGTTTCAGAAATACACTCATAAATAATATGAAAAATTCAGGAAGAGATCCTAAATCAAATTGGATATTAACATTTTCTATCCTCCCCATAAAATAACAGAGAAAGAAAAAAGTAAAATTGCCTTTTCTCCATGTTGTACTGCATTGTTACATGCTGAGGTCTTATTTTCTGCATTTTCCACTAGTCCTATATCAATTCCCAACTTATGTTTGGAGCAGAATTCAGGCTTCTGGCTGATGATGGTAATACAGCTCCAACGCAGAATGAGTAAAGCTCATATTCAAGATAGACCTGCATGGGGAGCCTCAGACACACTTCTTTTCACCTGCTCTGGTCCACAGTGCAGTCATCACTAGCAAGAGGTAGCCCTGAGCTCAGTAGGTTGCTCAGAGACATAGTTGCTTCATGCAGGCTGGCAACTGGATGTGCCTGCTGCACGGGAACTGCCTGGCATCCGCCTGCTCATCTCTGGGCAAATGTGCTTTTGTGGCTTGCAGAGTTATCTGACCTCATTTAAATCACAACGCACAATTTACTTTCATGGCTGGAGTGCCTGAATCTAACTTAAGAGCATGCTCTTTGCACTAGAGAATGTGCTTTTAAACTATGCACTGGATGGAACCTGTTGGTATAGTTTTCTGTCCTTCCCTTATTAATCTCTTGCCACCCTTCTCACTTTTGCTCCTTACAGGAAAAACTCAAGTGCTTGCCTCAGTGAACTCAAAATTACAGTCATAGCTGCTGGACTGTTTGGTTTTGGGTTTTTTGGTTTGGTTTTTTGTTTGTTTGGTTTTTTTTTTTTTTTTTTTGGTTTGGTTTGTTTGGGTTTTTTTGGTGTTGTTGTTGTTGTTTATTTCTTTTTTCTCTTTTTTCCAGCTGTGACAGGAAAAAACCCACAATTGTTTATAGACTAAGGAGAAAGGGAGGTATCTAACAGAGTGGCAACTGCTTTCATATGTGTACTTTTAGTGCAGTGAAACTTGCCTCAGTGAATTCCTGTTATACACCTTTTACAGTTACTGGAATAAAATGTCCCTGGTGCCAGAGGCAAGGAACTCATAACTACATGAATGTGTTAGACAGTAACATGTAGCGGGTACTCCTGCTGTACATAACAGCTGAGCTATTCTTACTGCAACACAACTAAGGGCTAATGTAACACAGGTTTATTTCCTTGGATCAACGTGGGATGTATTAAAAAATAATTTGCTGGGCAAGATGAAGCTTTTCAGGCTCATGTAGTCCTACTGCCTGTTCCAGAGGTTGCTGAGAAGTGTAATAAAATACCAAATCCCTACTGACTGACTAATCTTCCTTTTCCACAACACTTTGAAGTATTTCCCTTTTTCACTTTAAAACAGAACTGTGGTAAGTGGCTTCCAGCATAGAACTGTCTGTGAAAGTCCTGCCATGGGCTCCAGCTTCAAGCTTGTAATCTTCATGTCACTGATCGTGGATCATCCTATACTTTAACTCAGTTATTAGAGGGTTAGAGAAAGACCTGGTGTTTGGCTCAGGGCTCCAGAGAAGGGGAGAGGAAGCAGGTGTATTGTATAAGCAAACCTCCATGTGTCAACATCCATGTGCTTGTCAGAGGAATTTATCTGCTCCAGCTGTGCTGTTTGAAGAGGGGATCTTTCAGTATATATTTATCTGACATATTACGTGTCTGAAACGTGCTGTCAGTTTCTTTCAAAGAAGAACTTTATAGCATAGGGAATGTAATTATGAGGATGATCTAGCATCACCATAGGATCTCACAGTATGAACCAAAGTACCAGCTAACAGCAGGTGATTGGGCTAGGTGCCACGTAGTGCTAGTTAACCCTCATCCAAGAGGAAAGGGAAAGAGACAAAGAGTTGACCATCATTTTACAGAGAGGAAAACAAATGCACTGAAAGAATGTGTGTTGAGAAAGCCAATGGAAAATAAGAGGAGCAAAAGTGGAAATCTGAAACAAGTATTGTGTTGTCAGTTTCTAGTCCGCATCTCTGTCTGTGTCACATACAAACTTCTGTTGCTTCAAAGCTGTTCTTTTGAAAATGTGACACCCGTGTTAAAGACACGTTAAAGAAGGAAAAATAATGGCCAAAATTGAAATAAAGGGATTCAAGATATGCAAAACAGATTCCCACTTGCTCAAGTTCAAAGGGTTGTTTGTTTATTCCTTCCCTGTTACAGATATGTGCCTGAGTTTAGATGCTTGTTTTTGAATTATGTTATGAACTTGTCCACAATTTATGGAAATCTGTGTACGGCAAGTAATATCTATCTCAAAGTCTGAACTGTTGTTGGAATATAAATGTAAAAACAGATAACAAGAAAAGAAAAAAATCTGCCTTTCTAGGGTGTCCTGGGTCCAAGAAGAATGAGTTCCTGACGAGTGTTTTGGATGCGTTGTCCACAGATATGGTGCATGCGGTCTCTGATCCATCACTGTCCTCTAGCCGGTGGGTTTCAGATACTTTTTGTTTGTCTTTAAAAGGATTCCGACAGCAGTGAATGGATTGTTGAGGGCTTTGAGGAGCCTTCACAAAGGGCAAATTTTCAAGAATCTGTCCAGGAGAGTTTACTTCAAGCTTACTACTGTAGACTATGTTCACTAAACAGAGATAGACTTGACAGATGAATTCTCAGCAGCAGAGCTCAGGGTTTATCTGTAGCTGCTGGTGTAAATATGTGTCAGTTTTGTTCTCCTCTCAGGCTTTATTTCTTGAATGTGTGCTACCTTCCTGATTTATATTCTTCCTAGTTGCTTGCAAAACAAACCAATGGTATCAGCAGTCACAGGTAGTGTTAAAAATGTGTATAATGTTGTCAAAATTTAGGTGTCTGCAGGTCAGGTGCTTACCATCTGAAGAGGAGATGGCATTTATTTTTATAGCTTATCCTGTAATTTGTTACATTTAGGTGTTTTATCTCTAACAGAATGCATCATGGGCTGTGATTGGAGCTTCACTTGGTTTTTGACTGGTGATGCTGATTGTTGATTGACTTCAGTTGGTTACTTTAAACATTTAATGCTTCTGCTATCTATGAAACAATTTTCTCTTTTACTTTTCTCTCCACTTTTCTCTGTTTCAGGAAATTTAAGGGGAAAGCACTATTTGCCAAGTATGATGCTGACCTCAGTGGGGTTTCAGAGAATAAACTAAAAGCAGATTCTAGTGTAATAGAATCTATGTAGTAGATTCTATTACACTATGTAATAGTTGTGTCATAGTTGGCCAAAGTGAAAAAAAGAGGGATTCACTAGCAGAAGTTAGTGTCCAAAAGCAGGGAGTTTTACATAACAATGGTGATGGTCATCTGATGGTGATGTAACTATTCTGAAATAAAGGTATTAAGTATCAGAATTAAGACTAAATATATTTTTTTTTTCTTGTTTCAGGGTTTCAGAGCCTGATCCAAATCATACTCTGGAAGAGAGGGTAGTCCATTGGTATTTCAAACAGCTAGATAAAAATTCCAGTGGTGATATTGGAAAGAAGGAAATCAAGCCATTTAAGAGATTCCTAAGAAAGAAATCAAAGCCCAAAAAATGTGTGAAGAAGTTCGTGGAATACTGTGATGTGAACAACGATAAGTCCTTGTCAGTTCAAGAATTAATGGGCTGCTTGGGAGTAACAAAAGAAGAAGGTAAAGCAGAAACAAAGAAACGCCATAGTAAGAACCTTTTCTCTCGGTCTTTTTCACTAAATTCTTCAAAGCTTATGAAGTCTGATATTTATATGTGCCAGAGTTACACAAAATAAAAGAATACACCCGTCTGCAGCTAATGCAGCTGTTGCTTAGGGCAGATGGCAAGAAAGTTGCTTCTGGATCACTTGGCTCCAACAGAATCAAAAACATCCTGTTGATTCTGACCATTAAATGTATTGCAGTAGGAAACCTAAGAGGATACAACAACAATCATCACAAAGCCAGCTTAGTGTTCTTGCAGAACTGTGTTCTGAGTGAGTGGAAATATCATACCTGTGCTTTTTGGATTTCTGGAAGGAATCATGGTTGAGCTTTCTAATGAATTCTCTTTTCTCAAACGTGGTGTAGAGATGCAGAGAGGAATGTGGTCATCTGCCAAACAGGTGAAATAATGGCTCATACACAACCACCTTACCTTGCTGACAAACTGGTAGGAGGGGGAGCAACTAACTACAGAATATAATAGGCCCTGCAGAGTTCAATCACACAATTCATGAAAATGGGAAAAAATTAAAAAAAAAATTCTAAACAGCAGCAGTAGATCCCCATCCTTTAAGAAGTTGTAGCAGAGTGAATATAGTTAAATTGTTTTGTCTGGTACCTTAAAATGAAGCGAGGACAGTAGAACAAAGGTCTCTTTGGTTGTATTCAAGTCTAGAAAGGGAATACTGCAGAAAGACAGAAGAGGTCTACTTTTTGCTAATAAGGTAAATTGTCCATGGCTCCCAGTAGCACATCTCTCAAAACAAGTATTGCTCAGATCCAAGATTTCTATTTCTGTGGCTTTTTTTTGTTGATCTCATAATGATACCTTGCAATTTTCACTTAGATGATGGAGGTTAAAAAATGTATATGAAGGTGGATGACTGTTGTTATCTTTATGCTGTAAATGTGAAATGCTTCTGTCCTGCTGCACCAGGCACTCTTAGGACTTATTGTGGATGAAATTTGGGTCCAAAATCACTATGCAGGAGGTATAGGAAAGCCCTAGCAAGACTGAAAGCAAACCCCAGGTTTTTTTTGTCTTCATATTCCTGTGGAAAAAACCACAAATATAAACTTCCTGGTTTGGAAATGAAAATTGTAAGAGGCATGAAATTATATGAAGATCACACACAGATTTGGATAAATTAAAAATTATGTCCATCATAACAGAGGTTTAGTAACAGATCTTCTCCAAAAAAATCTATTCAATAATGAGAACATTCAAGTTTGGAAGGAAAAAAAAAATCTCAGGTGTTTGGCATTGAAAAACTAATGGTATCCTGTTGAAAAAAAGTTCTTAATCAATTAATTGGGTTGCTTTACTAGAAGTACATAGTTTTAAGGATAAGACAATAAAAATTACTTTTGTTGGAATGCTATTATTCTATTTGGTTTCTCTTGCTCGATAATTAAAATTTCCTTTCTGATACTCCTTTCTCTTGCAAAAATGAAAGCAATTTCACTTCAGTTAGAGTTATATTTCTAGGAAAATATAAGTCTCTTGTCACCTGAGGTGTGAGAACTGAGCTAAGGATGTGGCTCTGTATCATTTTGTGTGAGTTCCAGATGTCTTGTGTGAGAGCAGTTTGAAGCAATACAAAAGTCAGAGAATAGCAAAGCCTGCTTTCTGAAGGATGTACTAGCTGCTGCAGCACTGTTCAAGGTTTAGTTTTGTTCCCCTGTGTTCCAGTACAGTTTGTTTGACTCAGACTGACATGGAAAACCAAGAGAGCAAGTTTCTCCCTAGCCTCACAAGTTTGCTTGGGAAGATTAATGGACTAGTAAATTCATTTAGCTTTTTGGGGGTTCATTTTCCCCTCTTTTGATCGTTGTCTTTGAGACTAAGAAATTTTTAAAAATGAGTGATAATCTTGTTGTTTTATAGATTAAAAGTGAACAATGTCTTTGGCTTGTACAACTGTTTCTGTGCAATGTCTTTAATCAAAGTGAATGCTTTCCAGGCAGTCTGCTTGTCCATGCTTCTTTACTGCCAGGCATAATAGACTATATTTACTACTAAAGATTGAATAAATTTTAAATGCTCAACCTTGACTAGATGCAATCTCCTAAGCAAATTGAACATGTTAATTGGCAAGAGATGTTGTTGTTCAACTTTCATATAACTCCTTGAAATAAGCAACACCTGTATTGAGGAAAGAAAGAAGTGGATGTGTCACTGAAAGATTTGAAATATTTTTTCTCATTTATTGAAAGCTGTGCACTCAAATGGTCTAAAAAAATATATTTTCAAGAATGAGGGCTTCAGTTCTTGAGGATAATTTGCAAACCATGTTTATAGTGTTTTCTTTCCTCTCTTTTAGCGGTCCCTAGAACCAACACTGAGAGCACTTCATCCAGCAGGCAGGTGAGTACTGAGGAGAGCAAAGTTTCCATTTCTGCCTCTCCCAGGTGCATTTCTTGGGGTTTTAGCAGTCATCATTGCAGCGTCAAACTGCATTAATCTACTGTTCTGCAGAGTTGACAGAAAAATATAGAGCAACATCACAACAAATTTTGACTTAAGTTCGATCTATGGGAAGCTAAATCAGTCAATTACCTGTGCAGAGTAAATGTGCATAATTTGCAAAGTGGATTAGGCTTGCATGTGGAAGTTCTTAGGAAAGTGTAAGTTGACATATAGGACACACAGGATAATTTGATGAGTGTAATTGAGCCCTCGTGAGTCTTCTGCATTCCTGAATGACACCATTCCCATACACTTTAAAATGTGCACTGCTTCATCTCCATTTAACTTTTGCTTTAGCTGAATTCTGTCAGTTTTTCTTTGTGTCACATTACAGACACTCACATTCACTGAAATGAACAAAGCCATGCATTTCCCATGCCCTATGAAAATCTATACATTTCACAAACCCCACTGAATTATTATATGGTGGCTTTAAACAGCTTTTAAAATCTTAGAGCATTGAAAAGAGCTGTCACTTTCAAATGCCTTTGCTGGCTGAGCAAAACGATGCTGAAGAACTAGGATTTGCATCAGTCTGCTAATCTCTGTTTAAACTAAAATTGCAGAATGATTAGAGCAGATAAAATGTGGAGTACCCAGACAACATAATCCATGATATTTTTTAAAATCAATTTTCTACAAAGACTTGATCCTGTTTTTGAAAATAGTGTATGTCATCCATGGAGGTTTGGTTACCCAAGCCATTCAGAGCTGCAAAAGATGCAGAAGCAGAGTTTTTAAATGAAGGAAAGATGCACTTTGAAAAGGAAGGACTCAAGTGAAAGGCCATTAAAATAGGCTATAAAAAGTGGTTTTTAATTTGTGTGTGTCTATTTTTATAACCACATATTCTAAAGAAAATTTTTCTGGGCAATATTTACATATCTTCCTAGAACTTTTGCATGGTCTGAAGGAGGACTTTTGTGAGTCCAGTAATTTAAATGGTCTAGTAAAACAGTCATCTTCACACTATTCTTACCCCACTACTGTATTAGTTAGAGGACTTAAATTAATAATGTCCACAAAAGCATCAGTAAATTATGAACTAGTTTAAAAATTATTCATGTAAGCATATTATAAGAACAGCTCAGGTAATGCTGCACCTATGAAAATAGGCATTTGGCTAAAAATATCCCAAAACCTCAGTTGTGGTAAATGTCTTCCCATCTATTACAAAGCTAGATTAACTTGTTAGAAACTGAACTCCAGGTAAACCTACCCACCAGCCAAGAGAAGTCTTGCTCTCAAAGTTGCTCATCAATTTGTTCCTTTTTTTATCTCTGCTTTGTTTGATGTTAGGTTCGCACTTCCTAAGGCAAGCTCAGCAGTGGTTGTGGTTTCTACTGGAGACCTCTGCATACCTTTGATGGAATATAAACTATTCTCACAGCTACAATAATGTGATAAGTTTGTTTGTTTAAACAAGTGTTTGTGGTCTTAATTTTTCAGGTTTCCCCCACAAATCACTTCATGCTTTAAACAAGACAGCCTGAAAACAATTATCCCATCAGAACTCCAAAGCACTCAGAGGGGTTATTTTAATTATTTAATGGCAATTATTGGCACACGTGCATTACACTTGAAGCATGACAAGCCCTCTCCCCTTTCTTGTAATCTGATACCTACTTGCAGAATTGGTAATAAAAGTGTCCTTAGAACAGAGACGCTTTTCGATTTTGTCCAATAATTTTGCTGACTCATGATCAATTATTTTAAGAGCTATTGCTGACAAATGATAGCCTTAAATTAAAGCTGGCTGAGAAAACCATCTGTTGGCAGTTTCATATTTGAACAATACATGGCCGCAAATGCAGAAGGTGGTTTTCATCACAGAAGTTCTCACTTGGAAGGAAGCTACTGGAAAGAGTAGAAGCTGCTCAAAGGAAACCACCCATCTGAAAAGGGCTGATCAGATTTGCACCACACAGGAGACACACACCGAAAAGCTCACTCTCTAGTAATTTGTTGCAGCAGCTTAGTTACGTACATGCTGATGTGTGCTGAGGCACGTGTTTATTCCCACGTGTGCCAATCTGTGTGTTGTGCACCCATGCAAGATTGCTGAGAGAAAGCAGACAGAGAAACACACACTGATGTGCTGACTGAGGCAGAGCTGTGGCTGCTGTAAAAGAGGTCAAAGAGAGGATGGGTCTGACAGGACTTGGGTAGTGACCAGGTGTATTTCCCTTGCTCAGATGTGCCCTGTCCAACAAACACACCCACCCCCATGCCCACATGCTGTCAGTGAGACCTAGGGGTATTTTTTTTGCAGCCTAGCAAAAGGTTTATGAGAAATCCATAGACTGTCTGTGAGCCTTTGGCCAGCAGCCCATTCCTTATACATCACATGCCACAGGAGGTGTATTGCACCAGGGACTTGCCCAGGCAGTCGCTAAAACTGTGTGTTTGACAGGTGGAGATTTAAAGGGGCCATGGGTAAGTAGTCAAGATATTGCTCATACCCTTGCTCATAAATGCCATGAAGGACTGCAGGGCAGGATTTTTTTTATTCCCTACGTATTTGTGCAGAATTCTCCTTCTCATAGTGGCCTGTGGGCAGCGCTGGAAAATAGAGATTGATGTTCCTACTGGACTAATTGAAAACATCATTAATAATGCAAATTTTCCCAACTTCCTTTCAGCATGTTTCGAAGAAGCAAGGGTGAACACCTTACTGACCCAAGGCAGATCTCTTTGACATGTGGGAGATTTCCTCACCAAAAGGCAATAAGAACAACTGTAGTATTTGCACTTTGTACTTAAAAATGTAAATTCACTTTGTAGAAATGAAATATTTAAACAGACTTTTTTTTTTTAATCTGTGAAAAAGTAATGGCTAGTTTTGAAAAATTATCACATACAATGTATGTGTATTCTTTTTTTGTCTGAAATATGTAAAACGTTGGAGATGTAAAAGTTTGCATTTAAAACATTTTTTAAAAAATAACTTTTTGGCAAACAGTATCATAGAAACCTCATTCTATGTATTTTGGTTTCAATAGTATGCCTTATTTTTCTTAATACTGTCATTTAAGTAGAGTTATGCTGAAAAAATCTACTGTATTCTCAATTTTGTCCAAGCAGTGTTGAATGTTTCAGGTTTGCAGGACTGAGAGAATTGTGTAAATTGCTGTTTACTTGGTTTTGCAGTTTTTTACTGAACAGATTTTTCATTGGTGGCAATATTTTATTTCATTTTGTTTGTATTGTAATTACTAGGCTTTCCAAAGATCATGCAATGAGAATACAACCACTAATGGATTCAAATAGCAGTTATTCTACTTGGGATGCTTATAGAAAAATGTATCCTTTTATCAATTTTTGAAGTGCCTGTTTTTATAAGTTTTTGTAGGGTTTTTCTCCTGTTTGCTTTCACTTGGGTTATTAACACAGCAAATCAAAGAGGAGTGAAGTGCACTGTGATGTCACTCCAGTCTGGTTCAGCCTGAGCCTAAAAGCATATTTCTATGGTCAGTGCAAAGCAGGAGCAGAGTTTATATGGGTCAGAAATGGGAACCTTACTGTAGTGACAGGGAAGGATAAGCCTTTTCCCCCTACACCTGCCTACCCCTATCAATTCTTTGGCTTGCCTGGGGGCCCACTAGAGGAGGGGCTGTCACATTGTCCCTGCCTGAAGCTTTTTCTTTGCTGTCTGAAGAAAGTTCTCAAAAGTTTTCATACTTTCTCCATTATTTTTTTCCCCCCAATTTTTTTTTTTTTTTTTTTAATATATGTGTCTGAGGGGAATAAGAACTTTCGGATGTGAATTTAGAGCAGGGGACCCAAAAGAAAATCATTCTGCTCTTGAACAGCTGTGAGTTACAAGCAGCTGGGTTGATCGATGCAGTGGTAGAGGGACTACTGGCATCTAGGAGCTGACATGAGAAGGCAGGAATGTGGCAGCAAGTAATGATTTCATTATGGATTGTTTGAATAATGTGTGGGAACTGACATGTGACTAGCTACTCATAATAGCACCCTGGCTGGAGCTTGTACCTGGAAAAGCTTTTTGCGAATCAAAAGGTTTCATTTCAATTCCAACATAATCTGAAGTGATAGGAAACACTGTATGCAATGGACTTGTACCCCAGAAATTGTGTACTCTAAGCTCTGGCAACAGGAGAAACCAAGATGCAACTGTGTGCTACCTTGTATTTTTGTTTTAAAAAGTATTTGTTATTCTTTTATAATGCTATACTTTGAAATTAATCTCCTTTATAGATTAAAGATAAGTATGTTATCAAACTGTGCTGGTGATTTTTCTTTTGCAACACAGAGACCTGTTTAGAAGTAGATACACACAGTGGTGACTTCACCACTGCTTTGAGTTTACAAGAAACCTCAAGACCTCACATTGTGTCCATCTTCTTCCTTTGCCTTTATTGAATTCTCTTTTAAGGTCATTCATGTCTTAGTCACACCACTGCTTCCTCAAAACTCTCAATATAACTTCAACTTGGACTCTTGCTTCCTCTCAGCAAACTGTAATGTGGCATAGACAGAGATGGCACCTTTTCTTCTCAATGTGGGTGTGAGCTGCTGGGCAGCTTTCAGCCTGGCTGGAATCAATGAGGAGAGAGAAGCAAACCCTCAGAGTTCACAGTGCCTGGTTAGGTGGTCACAGTATGGTTAATAGCAACATTTTGTAAGAAACAACTATTTCCATCACTATGGCCTTTGGAGACAATATAAGCATAGGCTACCAAATATTTTACCATGTCCATGGTTTGAAAATGCACCCCATTTCAACTGAGAGGTTGTGTGGGGATGCAGCTTTGGACTAACAACGGGATTATATAATGAGTAGCTTTAAACACCAGTCAAAATGCAAGTAAATGCAAAAGGCACTTTTAGGTATCCAAACACTTCTACAACATAGAGTCATTTAATAACTCTACAGTGACTGAAAAATGAGGTGCTTCCTCTTTGTATACATTTTTGTGCCATCTTTACTTTTATTTCATTTGCCAGCGATTACACCTTTTGAATATACATAGTACTGGCTTTTCATACTTTCAGGTAGAATCCAGATCCCTAATGGAATCATGCTTTCAAGCCTGTTAAATTCTCCTTGGGTTTCTGTAACTCCCATATGTCCACAGGATATTTAAACTCATAATGCTCTTGCTGTAACCAGGAACAGCCTTGATACAAAAAAGGAATCCATGTGGATAGGCCCTTAGGCTCACACTACAGTACCAGTGTTTATTATTTACACAGTAATTAATTAGCTCTAGTTCTTATCCTATTTCATGAGTAACAAGTCAATTTCAATTTTAATTCTCTTTCTGAAAACACAACTTTTATTCTGCTTCTCATTGACCAATATTTGTTCTGGTTCCAGCTATTGCTGAACTTTAGAGCTTTTATAAGGTTCTAAATAGAAGGCTATAAAATTTGAAAAATGTGTATGCATTCAGTGACTTGTCCAGCTTGTTGCAATGTCCATTAGTCAACAGGCCACACAGTTAGAAATGTTCCATATTTTGCCAGAACTTTGGAAAACCTTCTCATTTTGTCCCCATCCCTAAATATCAGCCAATTTCATAGGTTCAAGTTTTACTTAAACCACTTAATTATCAGTCTTCTCCCAGTCTAACAAAATACTCAGTTTTCAGGTGCTCTATTTGTAGAATTGGGACCTAGATGAGTGCTCTGAATGACAATTATTTTGCTAATGCCATTTCAGACATTGAAAGACTGAAAGGGAGAAACTTTAGCAATACTCACTGCATATAAGTAAAGGATTGCACTGTACTTTTTTATTTAGACCAGGCTTCTGCCCTTCATAAGTACCATAAGCCAATCGAGAAAGCAGGCATTCCTAGAAAGCTGGGAGGAAAATAAAAATATAGATTGATTCATTAAAGATATTTAAGTGTTTCCAAGATTGGATAGATATAATTAATATTTTCTTTTTACAGTAGTAATAAAAGATGCATTAATGGAGGTTAAGAAATATTTGCTGACACAGATAATGTAGTTGTCCCTTTTAAATATTTACACCGACGTATTATATAGCTAAGTTATAGAAACTAATGTTTCTAAGTAAGAGTCTTTAATGCCAAAAGTGAAAAGTTTATTGCTTTTATTTCCTTTAGAATGGCAAAATGATGTAATTTTGGAGTAATTTCTTTGACATTAAATAGGAACCAGCTAAGTTTATTGATGTCTGAAACATTAGAATGATTGTAGTAAATTATTGATACAAACTGTACTCTTTGTCCAATTTAATTGTTTCAGTTCAAGTTTTATAAGTGAAAACATGTCCTTTGTTTAAAAAGCATCAATAATACATGTTATTTTTTTCTTTAAACAAAAGCTCATGGGGAAAGCATTGAGAACAAAACATTTCACTAGAACATCCAGTAGGAGGGATAAGAGGGAGAGAGGTCTATTTTTATCTAGGTTAATGACAGAAATATATGCAGTGTTTTGCCTCTACCACATCCACCTTCCCTTTTTCATCACACATTTTGACTCATGTCACCAGTGGTACACAAAGCTTTTTTGGAAGGGAAGATAATGAATTGAGAGTCTGTTCTGTGCATGTGAATGATCTTTTCCATAAAATAGAATCATCCGAGTCGTCCTTTCCCAAGATACTTTCTTTTTTCAATATCAATTCAGTGCATTGGATTTCTTGTTTCATTTTAAATACAGAATGCTTTGCACAGGCATGGGATCCATTCTTGGCTGAATGGGTACTTTAGGAAGAAAATCACCCATAAAAGATCAGCACATGGATTGTAGGTGGACTGCTGCAATTTTTTATTAAGCCACTAATAACAGTTAATAAATATTATAAAACCCACTCTCTATGTGAAGTTAATCCATGAAGTAGCCTATATTTGTTCTAGTAGTCAGGCAGGAATAAAAAAGAAAAAGATGAAAAAAAAGGTGAATGAAGCTTCCAGTGAGAAACATTGTTTCACTAAACCATGACTGACTAATTATGTGATTATGGTTTTCTATGAAACTTCCCTTTTAAAAGTATTTTGGAAAACCAACATTTGGACACCTATGTTGTCACAAAATTGGATATTGCAAAAGGTAGCAGCATTCTTGTTCTTCCACCAACTTAAAAAAACACTCCATATTTATTTGAAAGAAGTCACGTTTCCAAACAATAATTTTTCAGGCTTCATCTGAGTTTTTGAGTGCCTTGCTGTCCCTGGGGGAGGCAAAGAAAAACAGGACTGGGGCTTGATGAACTGATAGATTTAGCACTGAATGTACATGAAATGTGAAGAAAAATGAAGTATGGGTAAGGGTATTTATGCTGGTTTGTATCTATGCAGAACAGTTGAAGCAGTGTGAGTTATATGCAGAAATATAAGGGGCACTGTTCTGGCTTGCAAAACAAGACTGCCGTGGGACTGATTGCAAACATACTCAAAACCTAAAATATTCTAGCATATCTCTAGTTTTACCAGTCATTTCATTCCAAGGCTGATGTGTACCAAAATGCACTTTGACCTCTACCCAAGGAACACCTCTAGCTCTGTTGGTTTGTAGCTTCCTCGTCTTCCTGAGCCCACAGCTTGGGTACATTCTTCTGAGAAAAGATGGGCTGTGATACCAGTGATACCTTGTGATACCAAGACCCAGAACAAAGAACGCCAGACAAAACGTGGTGACAGATACTGCAAATTACAGGATATTACTCCATAGCTCAGATTTTTTACCCTGGTGGGCTGTGTTCATCTGAAAACTCCTGCCCTGTATCATCAATGACAAACCCTAACTTCTTGCCTCTTAATCCATCAAATTCATGCTCAGAGTGAGAGAACATCATGCTCCAACTGTGTGGGAGTCAGCGTGAGTCTCAGCTAAAGGGCATTTGAGAAATATGAGTGGAGCAGTGTCTGCACACATCAGCTCTTTAGCGCTCTGCAGAAAGGAGCTGTGCTTCTTAGCCTAGAGCATGGCTCTTTGTATTGAATTCTCAGCACTGAGGAAGGAAGGTCGTTCTCCAGCTGTTTCTTGCTGTTACCCCGGGTACCTGAATTGCATCATTGCTGCCTTATAGAGGTTTCAAGAAATATTTTGCAACATGAAATATACAAAGAAAGAGGTGCTGAAGTGGTAGGGGAAAAAAAAGACCATGCAGTTTAAAAATGGCCAATAAAAAAGAGAGAGAAGAAAAAATTAAGCAGAAGGAGAGAGAAGGGAAAAAAATCAAAATAGGATCATGGAGATACCCTGAGGAACTCAGGAAGGTGTCAAGGACTCTGTGCTAAAGCCACATGTGGGAATGAAGGAAGAGCAGACAAAGAACAAGTAAGGAAGGAGAGAGAGGAGGCAAAAATGGGAGGAGAGCTTAAAAGAGGAGAAATGGAAACAAAGCAAGGATAGAAATGGTAAAGATAGAAAGAAATAGAATGGCTAACTAGGCACCCATGAGGAGGAAAAGTCTGTGAGGCCCAGGGGAGAAAAAGAAAGGAAGGGACACAGGTGAAAAGGAGACTGCAAATTTCATTTGCCTGGGCACAGCATCTCTCTCACACAGCATCACTTTCTGACAGGTACCAGAGGTTCATCCTGCCTTTGGATGTTTCCCTACCCATGCATAAGGTCTGAATTTGGTCCTTGGTATCCCAGTGCTTTGTTCCAAAAGACATTTGTCTTCATGGCCAATCCAAAGGCTTCCTTTAGATCCAAGAAGTCTGAGGAACATTTAATGAAAATGTGAAAGAAGAAACCAGCATATTTCTAAACTAAGAGCAGACTTGAGCAGGATGAGGAAATCAGAACCACAACAAAGATAAATTTCCTTTTGTATTTCTTATTTAGTAAAGATGCAAGCAAAATGTAATTAGATGTGTTTTTTTAGCTCTTTCTTTCATTCATTTCACCAACAGATCCTCTACAGGCTTTGCTGATACCCTGCAGTTTAACATTTTCTTTAATCAACACATAGATGACAAAGGATTACAAGAGTGCTTAATTCTCATTGTCTATTTTTTTGTCTTTTGTGGTTTCCTTTATGTTCACCCTTGGGGTGGCTAAAAACTAATTATTTAAATCCTTCTCAAAGTCTTTAATCTTTAAAGGTTTGTATCTCTGTGTGAGAGAGAAAAAGGCAGAGAAACAGACTGCAAGAAACATGATCAAGAAAACATTGGAGCCCATGGATAATATCACAGATTCAGATTAGAACTATTTTCAAGGTACCAAATATTTCCATGACCTGATGACAAGGAGTTTGAATTCATTAGCTTTGAACAATCATCTGGAAAATTACTTAGAAAATAGCTAAATGACAGGTAATGTTTCACACTTCAGATTTTCAGCAGGGCAGTGGACTAGGTATAGGAAGAAATCCACCACATGCTGTCCTAATGCAAACAGCAAATTGACACAGGCTGGGATGGCTCTAGGGAGAGGCTGGGAAGGGGCTTCACCTGGGTGCATCTTGAAGCGAGGGAGAGAGCCATCTGCATGCCCACCAACAGCCTGCAGGAGAATGGGAGAGAGGGACCAGATGAAGAGGAGGAGGCTGCACTGAGAGTGGCCCAGTAACCTGTTTACAACCAGCACCTGCTGCACCACTTAAAGCCCAGAGACTTTGAACTGCCCAGAATCCATGTCCTGGCAGCAGGCAGGGTAGCCAGTCCGTATCAGTTTCTGCCTGGAAGGCTTTCACCTTGAACCAGGCAGTACAACTGAAAAATGGAACCCAAAAACAGTGGACAAAGACTTGCTGGTTGCTTGCAGTGGTCACAGGTGGGGAGGGGAGGGACAGACAGTGATAGAAAGATTGTTTTAAACTCTGGAGCCTCTGCTCCATTTTAACATTTTAAAATAGAGAGTTTCATTCTCTTCTGGAATCTATGAGATGCAGCTTCCCAGGACTAAATGCCCTCTTCACAGTGAGAAAGGGGGATCAAGGCACCATGATGAGACAGATGTCTCTGAAAAGAGACAGCCCCAATGTCATGGCTGTTTAGTAAGAAACACTGAGCATTGCCTTAAACTAGAAGCTAAATGTATAAATGAATATGAATAGTGCCACACTGAGACTCAACCATCATATACCCCCTCCCCCCTCCCCTTTTCTTCTTAAAATTTTCAACATCAATTTGATGAATTTTGCTTAAGAAATTCTTTATTATAGCCTGGGCCATAGAAATGAAACAGTAAGTTTCAGATAAATTTTCCCTTGTAAGTTTTGTTTTAGTTTGTATTGTTGGTGTATAGGCCTTGTTGTGGGGGAGAAGTTGGTAATGGGTACTTCAGCAGCTTTGGTCATTTGCAACTGTTAGTGTATATTTTATTTTATTTTTTTTTTCTTTTCTTGGGATCTTGAAACAGTCTTTCACACCATGAAAGACCACACTCACCAATTGCTTTCTCTGTTAAATTTTTTTGCCAATCTTCTTTTGGACAACAGAAAACACATTTCAGAGAGAGAACTAAAATGACAGATCATGCAGCATCTCTATATTGGTGGCAATGCACTGCTGATGGTATTTTCATATTTTGCTCTTCATGCATTTAGATTATCATCTTTCATCATAATTCTATTAATCACTACTGTTAAATAACGAACAATGAAACCAGAAAATAATCTATTTTAGGGGAATGTTTGTACTCAGGGAAATACAATAATTTCAAGGGATTAATTGCATTTAAAGTTTATTACTCTTTATAATCTTTTACACACTCTTCCTTAAGCAAAATTCAACTCATGCTGATCTACTGCGTGGTTTCATTGTGCTACAGGACTTCACAGAGAAATTTCTCATTGTTTGAGTGCCTGCCATAAATATAAGGGAGTTCACTATTTTTGTTCTAAACCCCTTATGTTTGTAGTCTATCACAAAAACATGAGAAAATAATGTGTAGCTAACAGCCTTTGTTTCAAAGATAGCAAGGAGTGGAACACAAATGATTAAGGTGAAAGTGCAAAGATGAAACTGCTTGTAGAATCTTGTGAAATGCCTTTTTCAACTATTGGTAAGCTTGCCTTTTAGTGAATCTCCAACTCAGTTTCTGAAGAACATTGAATAGATAGTGAAATAGGATACATTTGCTACAGATGTTTCTGCATACAAATAAAATTCCCCCTGTCTAATAGCCTTTGTGAATTGCCTCCAATAAACACTCAGTGTTGTGGTTAACAGCAGAACCTGTTTATTCAAACAATCTAACACGCAGGCAGATTTCTGTTCCCATATAAAGTTCCCTACCTTTCCCTAACTGTGCAGAACAGCTGTGCTCTGGTTCCCTGGGAACATTAAAGCAGTGTTTAAGAGCAGAGCCTGGGACTCTAATGAGAACAGTGTGGATTTAAAGAGTCAGCCAGATCTGAGAGTGAGTGGAAGCTTCACTTTATCACATCTCATTCCTGTGAAAGTCAGCATGGAGTGCTCTTGCAGGTAGGAGTTAAGGTGCTCTGGAATAACAGGATGTTCAGTTCCCTGGAACCAGGGGCTGTCACAGAAGTGAGTGCAGGCTGTGAGCTAACCTGCTTGCAAAGGGCTGCTGCTATTTCCCCTTCCACCTGGGGCTGCAGTGTGGTGAGGGTGTTAACCCTGTGGTACTCCATTCACTCTCGAGTTTCTCATGGTCTTTGCCTTAAAAACCTGTCTGGAGGGTGCTGAATGCACATCTGGTTAGTTGCCAGGTTTAAATGTGGTGCTTGGGTCCATTTCAAAGCAGGGCTGCACCACCATTGCTTCAGATCGTGGCTTTGTGGGATCAGGCACAGAGTGAGACTCCAGACAAGCCCCAGCATGAGCCATCCCTACAGACAGTGCCTGGCTCAGAGCAGCCTCTCCATCAGGTTTAATAACTATAGGCATGAATAAACAGATGAAACAGATGGGACCTACTCTGGGTTGCAGAAGTGTTCAAGGACTGTCTTCCATGGGCAGGGAGGAGAAATGAATGTTTGCCAGCAGTAAGTTAGGGCAAAAATTAGTTTGAATTTATTTTATGCTGAGACCTCAGAGAAGGACAAAGTTAGCCCCAGATGCAAAGCAACATATCTGTGCTTATTGGCTGACTTTCTGAGTAAAGAGGTGTATATGAATCCAAGATAGGGATTTCAAGAACATGGCAATGCTGCTTTTATAGACCAGATCCATTTTTTTAAGTTGAATTTTATTTTTTTCTCTTGGTATAAAGCTAGGATAAAAGCAGCTAATGTGTAATGCAGACATCTGTACTGATGTAATGGCTTAGGCCATCGTCAGAACAAAAAAAAAAAACAAAAAAAAATCCATATTTTCTGAAAAATCAGCAAATTACAGTGAGGGATATAAAGAAAGATGAGTAGGAGCAAGTACAGTCAGTCAGGAATTAGGTTTATGGGCACTGTTTCTAGTAGTGAATAAAATCTGTCCTGCTGAATGGAGTCACAGAAGTTATATGCAGTGTTTATATCCTAGTTGAGTTTCACCATCCTTGTACAAGTCTTCTGAGAACCTGTTTCCAGTAACAGAACAAGGTTGGCAGTGCAGGGTACACTCACATCTGTTTCCTGGAGCATGGCAAATCTGCAGTTTGCATCCACAAACTGGGTTGCACATGTTCTAGAAAGACTTGGGCACTGATTCTGAAGAGGAAAAAAGTTAATATGGGTTATTTTAGAATGGTTTTCAGGTTTAATTTTGTTGGTTACTCTGAAAACAGAAACTTATATAAATTCTCAGCAAAAGTAGAGAGATTTACTTACCATAAAGCTTTTTTGACTGCATAGAATGATGGTGAAGATTGTGGTGAATGGTTCTGTGCGTAAGTTTTGGTTTAACAAAGACTGTTGGCCACCAGAAGACAGAAAAAAATACCAGCAGAAAAAGAAAATGGGTCATTAACTGAAGTTTCAGCTGACTCGAAGCACATTTTGTTTGCCTGCCTGACAAGCATATGCGTCACACAGAAGATTCATGTTTGGTTATATTTTCCTTTTGTGGTCTGGTGACAACTGAAATACAAGATGTATAGCAGGAAGTTCTCAGTAACTTTCCAGGTTGTGAACTGATGTGAAGCCTGGCATGTTGTGGAAAACACTAGAAATTATTTCAAACAGGATTATGAGTGTAGTCAACACATGTAAAAAGAGCAATAAAGAAGAGATATTGCAGAAAAAATGCATTTTCTTTGCAGATTTAGAAGATAGACGATAGACCTGGAAATTCTATTGCTTTGGGAAACATACTGACACCCTCAGTGTTGATCTATTGTCCTCCCAATATAATTCTATAATCTGTATTTCCAAAACATGTAGAAACTCCCACCTACTGTGGCCACGAAGGTCACCAAGCATAGGATAAAGTACAGTTAACTCCAACACTTTCAACACCACACAAGGCATTCACCAGATTGGAGTCTAAAATCCTGGTGTCAGCAAGTGTCAAAGCATTTTATACACTTGTGACCTTTTAGCAATTCCATATGTTCACCAGATTGGTAGGAAAATGTGGATTCAGGCAGTACTCTCCTTCATAAAAAAGATAGTGAATGAAGTCCAATTTTGTTGTAACATTCTTAGGACAAATGCAAATTTTCATAATCCTTTATGTGACTGTTTTTGAAATGTTATTGTTAGATCTATGAAAATTCCTCTTCTATTTTTCTCGGCTTCTGTCAGGAGTCAACTGTCCTATCAATTTTCTAATTCAAGGAACAAAGCAGCAGACTCTTGTAATAGTCATTTCTAACATTTTTTAATTTGCAAATCTAATTTTTTTCAAATAAGTTGCTTTCTCTTGTTGAATTAACACAAGGTACTATCAGTAGATATTTCTTCACAATGGTTTGTGGATTTCTTAGAAACAGTCCATGGACCATCAGCAAATACAGTTCACAGTTTGAGATTACCATAGAAATAATACTGATAATATTGATAATACTACACATGAATCCACTACCAATCATTTTCTTCCACTAATAATTGTTCTTGCACCTTGAAAAAAAATCAATTCTGCCATGAGGTCTGTTGGAAAACCCGATTTCTTCCAGTCTGCAAATTAACTGATACTACAGGTCTGTATTTTGGTATCTGTAGCAGTGTTGCAGATTGCCTCAATTATAGTGTGTTTGTTTGTCCTTTTGTGTCTACCTCTGGTCACATGCAATGAAATGAAGAATTCCTTCTTCATATTTGCTGAAGGTTTATCATTGCCAAATGTTTAGGTCAAAATTATATAGGCAGGATGGGGGGAAGATTTTCCATGTGCTTCTGTGGGGACAGAATGTAATTTCTTAAATCATGGTTGGTGTACCCCTGAAGATATCCCCAACTCAGAGAGAATGCTGAGCCTGGAACAGTAGTGACTGAGCAAGGATCTATTTAGATTGATCCCTGTGGATTATGTGGTTCTTAGCTTTCACAGCTTGCGAATCTCAAAATAGATGTGTAATACAGAGGAAGAGAGTTAAAAATATCCTTAATGCCACTCATTTAAAAGAATTGTTCCACTTAAATTTTAATTAGAGGTAAGATTAGCTTGTAGGACTTGGATCTGTAAAATTTACTTTTTTTGCTTGTTTCATAGGAGGAAATACTAGCTCTAACATTTAGCTTCAGGCATGCTACTTTAGATTTCAAGTTTGTTCTATCTTCTCTTTAAAGTAAATAAGAAATTAAAAGTTTGCACAACATTGTGCCATTTGATTGTTACCAAAGCCCAATAGCAATTTTTTTCTTGTAAGCTGAATGCTAAAAATGGGGAAAAAACCCTTTCTAGCCATTCTTGTTTTGACTGATACTGTGAATCTTGGGTTTTCTTCTTACCTGCCTCTGTGCAATGAGATGTAGCTGTGTTGGGATGAAGGCTTTGAGAGATTGACCTGGGACCCACTCTCTGACAGAGATTGAGCTGGCCAAAGAAATTTTGCTTGTTCCCCTGCTCCCTTTCCATAAGCAGGCAAACTTCCCCTTGACCCTGCTGAGAGTCACCCATCGCTGCAACTCAGCAAACCAAACAGAAATTTATGGAAGTGCTTTCTAAGTGAGACACTCTTGGGAAGGGCTTGTGAATTCAGTTGAGAGCCTACATCTGGGCTCACCCATGTGTATCTAGGTGGGAATCTCACCCCACATCTTACATTAACTTGTTTAGGCATTTCCTAGGAATGCAAAGAGGTCCTGACATTCAATGGAGAAGTTCAGGCAAGTTTCATGAAGCTAATTATATATATAGACATAGAACCAAGTACTGGAAAGAGTCCTAGCAAAAAAAAAAAAAAAATAGTATTTCTGTAATAGGGATTGATTTCTGACAATTTGGCATGAGTGATTGAATTTACTGGTATCTAATAAGATAGAAGAGACATGTGGAAACAATAAATTGAAGATCCTCACTCCTTGTTCTGAAATTGTCTGAGGAACTCAAAACTTATTAGAAATAACATACACAACACAAAAATGCATCACATTTGCTTAGGAGTCCTAAATAATAATTGAGAGGAAGGAACAAAATATTTCTGACTGAGATACTTGAAAACAACTATCCAAATACATGGTCTGATGCTCTAACCTTTTCTACAGAAGGCACGACTGAGTACTCTCTAAAAAAATCAGATGTCCTTTTGTGCCTAGCACCATAAATATGAAATCTTTGTCCCAAAGTATAACTCACATCCACTGATTGATTTTATAGCAAAATATCGAAGTTGAGCTAGCCAGAGAATGCTTATAATAACATCATTCAAACCTTTCCTCCAGATGAACCATCTGTCCCCCTGCTGCTCTGCCAGTGTCTATAAAATATATTATCACTAGCTCTAAAATTATTTTTATTGTGTAAAATGAAACCAGAAGTCTGTTGTGGTTTTGATTATTGTTTCATATATTAAGTAGAATCTCTCAAACAGGGATAATAAATGAGAACTGGCTTGTGCATTATATCCAAGCTTACTGTTAGTGCTGTAAGGGGACAGTATCAGAGCAGTTTTTCAAAACTGAGTCTGTGTTCAAATTGCTTAGGATCTTATTATTGTAAAACATCAGAATTGCAGAAATGTTTGTAATGATCACTTAGAAGCTCTTCTGGAAGAATATATTGTACTAAAGAAAATTTTATTGTTGGTCTTTGGCTAGGACCAATCATACTGATAAAGTGTCTGCATATTTTTTGTAACCAATATTAACATACAATTACACAATTTAGTTGAAAGATAATTTTCAAAAAAAAAAAAACCAAGAAAAAACCAAATGAAAAATCAAACAATTTCTTTTTTGTTTTTCTCTTTTCCTTCCCCATTATATAACAATGATGAATTTAAGTTAGTAAAATGTGCATTCCTGGTTTTTTTTCAGTGCACCATCTGCAAATTCATTACACAGTTATTTCGGAGCATTTGTGTTTCTCTTTTTTACCCTTAAAATACAGAAACCGTCACTACTATGGTTTCTTCAGTGTTAAAACTCCAAATAAAAGTGCATCCAAGATGTACATTTTCTATATAAATAACCTGAGGTGCCAGCCTTTTATCCAGCCATTGGATGGACTATCCCATTCCCTTCCCATGGCAGCAGTGGAGCCATGGCACAGAACTTTGTTGTGGAGCTGTGAAGAATACTGTAAATAATTACATCAGGAGCAAAAAATGTTTAACTTTTCTAAATTTCATGGAGCTCATCCTTGTTCACATCTACTAATTTTCACTGTGCTACACCCAGGAGAGTCAGAATGATTGTCTGTCTGAGCCTGAAGGATTTCAGGACTGGCAAGTGGTAAGTGAACAACTTTGATCTCCTGAGAATACATAAGGGTTTAATGAGGACTTAAATGCAACTTCCACCTGTCCCAGTGGAAAACTGAGGTTCAGTTTGTGTTCTAAGTGCCTTGATCTTGTGCTATTCATCTGGCTCAGCAGAGAAAATGATCACTGGTTTCAGTGGGAGTGAGATCTAGTTTCTAATCCTGCTTGTGTTAATTGCGAAATGAACTCACCAGGGAGTTGGCTGGAAGTAGCATTTTTGTGCTTCAGCTGCAGCACCTCACAAGCAGCTTCCATGCTTACATCTGGTATATTAATCTGTAAACATTGCTAGATAACCATCTCTTCTCATATCTTGTTAAACTAGTGGAAATGACTGCTTTCCTGCCAACCCACAGACCTGAAAAATCAATGAACATTTAGACTATAACAGCATTTCCAGAGTATCACTGCCACAGTTACCTTGCCTAGTAGCTTACAAGAAGTTTGTCAGACCAGAGTGAAGCAAATCTGCTCAGTTATGTTCTAAGAAATATTCACCCAATGCTGCTACTATTTTTTGAAGGTACTGAGCCAGTGACATGAGAATATTTTTACTTGAAATGATCTGTTGTCTTCTACTCTCTGGAAGACAGCAGAACTCAGCTATTCAGCTAAACCTTACCTTAGGCCTATTTGGAATGTCTGGTCACTCTTCTGTATCTCATTCAATTTGTGAAAAAGAAATGTCAACCCTCATTTGGACACTGCTCTCAGGCACAGGCTGTGACTCTTGGGGACGGGGCTGGGCAGGGCCAGGAACTGGACTCAATGGTCCTTGTGAGTCCCTTCCAACTCAGCATGTTCTGTGATTCTGTGACTCTGTAATATAAAAGGGTGTCAAAGGACCCTGCATATCTGATCGTGTTCAAACATTAGAATAACTAGTACAATTTAACTGGAATCTGCCAAGAGATGGGTCTACCTCACTCCCAAATTTTGTTCAGTCTTAAGGCAGTTGAGAAAACATAAGCTGAGAGTACATATTTCTGTGCACTTCCAAATCAAGTTTAATGCATGCCATTCTGAAGTACCATGAGCAAGTCTGAATGCATTTTTCGAAAAATTAAGTACTGGAGCACTTCAGCAGAATTCAGTGAAAATCACAGCTACATCGTGCACAGAAGCAAAGAATACGTAGTCATGGAGTTTGTCCAACACCATGAAATGGAAGCCTGGCTTTATTTTGTCCCCTTTGACTTCCTCCCCACCTGCTTAAGTTTATTACATTTCAGTAATTAAGTGGAGCTAGAAAACACCTCCTATATTCTTGGACAAATTCTAATTTATAGATTTTGTATGTGGTTTTCTTAATTCCTGTAAATAGATTTGCTTAGGGAGCAGTAAACACATGAAAATTAATTTGAAACCATAATTAGTCTGTGGAGTACAATTATTCTTTCCCAGACAAAACAAGCTTCAAGAAATTTCATGCTAACCTTCTTCTGATGGGACAGACTGCTGTTGAACAAAAGGATTCTTTCCAAGATCTTCATACTTTCTTTCTATACCTTGTGTAGAAATATTGGTGTAATTTTTCTATTGCTGTTCTACTTGGAATCTTCTAAGTCAAATTTCGGAAATGCTATGAATTAACTGCTTGGGAGCCTGTTTGCATTAGTGCCCAGAAGAGCACAGTATTTTCTCCAAGAAATTGTGCCAGCTGTGTTGGTATTGCACTGATGGTAATCTTTTCCTGTTGTGTGTTTGCTCTTAACTACCAGACCCTCTCCCAGGACCCATTAGAGAGGTGTTCATGCTCAGTGCATTGTTTTTTTTTTTTTCCACTAACCTGCCAAGAATTGTTATGTTGTGATGGGAATACAATATACTTCTATGAGAAACAGAAATCCAGTCTAATCTGCGACCTATGGTTTAGATCTAGCACAAAACCTGATGATTTTCACTACAGTCAGACTTGGGTTTGATACACAGAAAGCACATCTGTATGGACCCAAGTACAGGTTTTGGGTGTGGGAGAAATATTGCTCCATGTTTGCTGTCAAAGGAGAAAAGCCTGTCATGTGCAAAGACTGCTCTGCTGAAGTTATGGAGGGTTTAGTTTAATTGGGACAACATTGAACTCCAGCTCCACAAAATCGTGTCAGAATAAGTAATTTCATACCTAAGCAGGAACAAAACTCCAGTGTAGTAATAAGGTTCTTTAATTCTTTTCTTGTGTAACAATCAACACATATTATTTTTTATTACAATAATTAGGACTAGAGAAATATGCTCTAGCCAAAATAAAAACCAATTAGGTATTATTGTTATTAATACTATCTGATGATGTGATCTGCAAAAATAATGGGTACATTCTAAAAGCCTTGGATGAAAATATTGAAACTTGAAGGAATGAAGTGAGCCTCTAAATTAAAGGCCTGATTTATTTTTTTGTAGAATGCCAGGCTGTTAAACAAAGCCAAACCCAGTGGTGTGCCAGTAAGTTAACAACCTACCACCATGAGAAAAAACTTCAGTTGGATTTATGGTCCCTCTGTCTGAACCTTTTCTCTTTGAAGATGCCTAACATGAATCTGCATCATGGGTGGCAGGAGTGTGAGAGGGGGAAAAGGCTGCAGTCACTTTCCTGGTCCCTCTTGCAAAGCAGTGGCACAACAGCACCAGTAGCCTATAGGGGTTTTCTTCATGTTAGGAAGAAGCAGACAAACTGTCTCCTCTTGCTCTAGTCACAGCATTACTTTCTTAGGAAGTTGTTTTTTCTCAGCTTGAAATGTTACAAATAATAAAAGGAAGCATTATTTTTGAATCTGAAGTTCTTTGGAAGTGAAGGTGCTGTAAAAATTCTTTCTGACTGGAAAGAATTATTTTCCCTTTTGCTGTTTAACTATTGGAACGCAAGAAAGAAGGAATCATGCTCAAGGAATAAATAAAGTAAAAGATGGGGAAAAACCCTCAAGCATTTTACTGGGCAAGTAAACTATTAAAAAAATAAACTCCATCAAACCAAAACAACTTTCACTTTTGGAGTCCTTGTGACTTAATTTGATATTTTGTCTTTCTGCTGGAAACCTCAAAAAATATAACTAGGCAATTTCTCTCAGTAACTGTTGGACTAAAATTCCCTTTACTATCAGAAAGGTAACACTCAAACTTTTTGAGTCATTCTGTTTCACATTTTGAAGATATAGTCAAACCTTCCTGCTTATGTTTCATACCACAGCAACACAGGCACTTGAGGGAGAGATATTCTTCAGTGTACTCTTTCCCTGGAAGTCATTCAAAACTGGTAGGAGGAAAACAGGCATCCTGCCGTGAACAAGCATTGTCCCCTTTCTGCTTTCCACATCTGGCAGAAATCCCTGCTGTCACTCCCACCCCATCCTATTTTACCTCCCCCTAGAATCTGTGTGGAGGGCTGTTTATTTATCATTATTGTAATCAGTCATAGGAGCTTGCTCTTCCCAGATTTCTCCTCTGAATACTCACTTACTAGTCCGAAGTTGCCTTCTGTGTCCATCCTTGTCTACCATCGAGACAACTGCATTTGTACTGTCTCATGGGGTGTCAGAAACATAATAAAGCCATGACTGTGCTTTGCATTGAGAAAAAAATCCATAATAAAAGCATGCTTAACTAGCATATGTATTGTAATTTGTAACATTCCTGGACAGTAAAATGCACTGGATGAACAAGAAATTCTGTACTGAAACTAACTAAAGGGTGATATTCTGGACTTTCTCATATTTAAAATAATTCCTTCTGTTTTTTTTCCACAGCTGTTCTCTGGTATTTAGAAGTTTGTTTTAGCTAATTCAAACACACCATAGACAGAGTAGCTTCAGATCTGCTTTAATTTGCACCACCTGCCTTATTTCTCTTGCCTGTACCTAACTCACCATAAATCTCTCAAAGCTTCATGTTTGAAAGTTTGGCTCTGGGTGGTTAACTAGGCAATCTCAGTTGTTTGGGATGTCCTTGAATCTGCACCCTGTCTCAGCAAGTTCAGGAAATCTTTTGGGAACTATTTTTGTCCCCTCTTTTAGAAACCCCAGAGAAGAAACATAGGTTTCCTGCCAGCTGTCATAGAGCATATATGATTTTCTCTGACTCCCTCTCCCAGGCTATGGTCCTGGGAAATACTCTATACTGCTGTCAAAAGGCATTAATCAGTTCAGTAATCAACAATATTGATAACAAAAATAACAACATGGTAACTTTAAAATCTGACCTCTGTGCAAGCTGAAAACCTTCATTTATCAGAACATTCAAGGAATTAAAACGTATACAAATAAAACTAGAAAATGGAATGGAAAACAATTTTCATTTGTAGAAAAAAAAATGAAATTGTTCAAACTCTCTTATCCTTGCTTGGGCCAACTGGGGGAATTTTCACTGAGAAGTAAAAAAGGAAAAAATATTCCCCTTCACGGCAGATTTAGTTTTTATTAAATAATTCCTTAAAGCTGAGCTTAATTTCAGTGCAGAAGGAGACACCTACTCAGGAATACAAATCTTCCTAATCAAAGTTTGACTTATTTGCATTACCATTTTTTTTTTTAAAGCAGAGAAATTATGTCTTTGAAAAATAATATGGCTTGCTTCTACTTACCTCAGGACAGCCTGTTTACTTTGTTTCATAAGGTGCTCAGCTGTTTGTCAGATGTCATAATTTTTTACTTTTACTCCACAAATATTTCTGTAGTTCTGTCTTTGGCTATCAGAAAATCATAGTATCATGTCTAGCAAGTATCCCTTTCAAACATTCCAGTGCCATAAGCTTAACACTGTAGTATGTCCTAACCTAATTCCCATCATTTCTGCCCTGATCTACACTTCCTCTTATTTAGTCAAACTTCCTTAAGAGACTTTGTAGCCACTGATTTCTTTTTTTTTCCTATTAAGTGTAAGCTACCTATGATATAAACTTCTCTCCTTCCTTGCTTCGTCATACCATTTCTGCTTTCATAGTTCTATAGCTTAGGAGGAAACCAAAGGTAAGTTCGGTCTATGACCTGAATCTTTTTGGAGGCTGAAGCTAGCTAATAAATTCTTCTTAACTCAGATTGGGTGTATTTTTTATTCTAGAAAATGATTAAGTATATATAATTTGTGTGATCCTCTGTAGCAGGGTGATACTGGATAGAATTTACATTTGTACTAGACGATAGTACTGAGTAGGTTTCAGAATTACGACTGTTGTTTTATGTATAACTAGTACAGTCAAATAGAAACAATCAATGGTGTCAGAATGGAAGAATTTGTTACAATTTTTCATCATGTTTAGACAACAGGGACAGTTGTAAATAGTTTCATGGCTGTAGGTGAGGCAATTAGATGAGTATTGTTTTAATGTTGCTGCATGTGTCAGCAGACTGGAAAACATTTAACTTACATAGTGTTTCACCAGTCTTTAAACAAACTCTCTTTTCAATCCAGATATGCTTTGACCCTGATGCTGTGATGCACTGATGCACGTGCTCCCACTTCCAGTGGTGCTTTGTCAGTAAATCGGGGCCATAGAGGTCACCTTTCTCCATGTCTTGGCAGGGAGTGAGACTGGCAAATGAATGCACCTTTCTGTACCACTCTTGGTTAAAAAATGAGAAATTTATTCCTGAGGACATCACCTCTCACTGTACCCTTCAGTTTCAAGTAAATGCTTTTTGTTTGGAGCTATTATGAGAACACTGCTCCTTCTCACTCTTTCCAAATGAGAACCATATGCTGGTAACTTGGGATCTCTTGGAGAACAGCAATGCAGTTTCTGATACACAATTTTGGCTGTTTGCATAGACAGATATCTCAAGGGAAGTAATGAAAAACTCAGAATGACATCTCTTCTATTATAAATATGATCATCTTGGGAAACAGGCTGGAGAAGTATGTAGTGAACAAAAGTAAGAGTGCCTAGCCTTCCATAAAAGAACCCTTTTCATCATGAGCAACCAAAATATATTAGGCCAACATAAGCTGTGACAATATTTTATATTCCCAGGTTGACAGAGTATGCAGCTAGAGGTGAGATTTAGATTTGTTTCATAAATAGAAATGGGACAGGATGACTAAGATGCATGTGTTTAATTTCCATTCTGACCTTCAGTCAGACTCAGGGTTTCTCATTTTTTACCTTTCTGAATTTAAATTTGCACAATTATTGCCAAAATTCTGTCTCCCAAAAGTCCTTCCTCCTTCCCACCTTCCCCAAAATCATGCAAAAATGCTAAGCATTGGTATCATGTACTGATCACAAAAAACAGGAAATACTGTGGTTGAGGTTGGTATGTGACCTGTTACTGTGACATCCTCAAATGATGGTATCCTCATAGCCTTGCAGAACAGGACTTTTGTGGGAGTGCCAGAAAGGGAACCCAATTGCCCTGAGTACCACAACCATGCTTTAAAATTTAAATATTTAGACATTACATTAAAAAAATATAATTTACATATATATTTTTAATAAGTTCTCCTCTTCCCTATGTTTGTACAGTGGATAATACTGGATTTCCAAAGAGCAACATGTGTGTTGTCATGTTGCTTGTATGCACAGAAGGACATGTTTTGAACTCACATTAAAGATATGACAGTAATTAATTCTAAGTGCATTGGGGTTTACACTTGCAATATTCTTTGAGTACTTTTTTTTTGTTTTCCCCAAATGGATATTCTGTTTTTTTTTTTTACTTAATGACAAAAAACAGCTGGAAAAAAGCACATCCACCTGTGAAAAATCGCTGAATCCTACTTGAACAGTACTAGAAGGAAGAACATAAGACCTTCCAATCTGTAACATAAGCCTGAACTGCTTCAACAACCAAGCAGTTGATAGCAATGGTGAGTTAAAACTTATGGTGTGTACCAGTGCTGGACAGCACAACTTGTGGATTTCATTAAGTGACAGAAGAATAAAAGGAAAAGAGTTCTAACAGTTTTATTCTTGCCTCTTGAAATGCCTTTCTAACTCAGTCTGTTTTGTTTTGGTTTAGCAGCTTTGTTTTCATAAACAGGATTAATTTTTATAAAAATGAATTAAAACAAATTTTAGTAATAATAATTTAACTATCCAAGATGTAAGATAACTGGAATAACAAACTCAGCTTAATAAATTCCTGTGAGATCCCCCACTGGTACCATATCGTAAGCAGGAATGAAGAATTTAAAAAAAAAAATTAAAAGAAATGGCACATAAATTATCACAGATAAAAGGGAATGGGAAAAAATTTACCCAAAGTTTAGCTGTGTTTGCCAGAAAAGAATAAGTATAATGGTTTTTGTAATATGTGGGGGTTATATGATAATGGAAGTTTGAATTAATTGGGAATAAAGAAAAAAAGATGACCTGGAGCAGAAATAAAAAAGCATCAGTTTTTAATGGAAAAATGAACTTTCCATTAAAAAAAAATATCCTGCAAGTTTAGATTTGTTGCCACACGGGTGTTATGGTTCAAGTACCTTGCTCTTTTCTGGCCAACATCATGGGCTGCAGCACGAGGGATGGGCCCTGTTTGAAGTATACAACTTATACTTTGAGAGACCTAATCTGGCCAGTGAAAATGAAACCAATGAAATATCAAAAATAATACATCCAGATGACACTTCCCAAAAAAACATTCAGGTTCATTATGGGTTTTGAGCCAAAATGAACATCAAAGTTTTGAGTATTACTTTTTTTTGTCTCTCTTGTCACCTACAACATAACATTTGTATCTAAAAGGCCCTAGAAATGAGTACAAACTTGATGGACCCTTTGGATACTTTTTCAGTAAAAGCAGTACCAGTGCTTTCAAATTTCTATCAGAGACTGGAAAACTATGGATGGGGTATTCAGGAAACTCAATACAGAGCAAGAGCATATTCTTGAAACATCTCAAACCTACTTTACATGATGGGAAAGTCATGACCAAGAGAAAATGGCTCTTTCTTTAAACGTGACCTAGTACAGCTGGGATTGGATGCCTGTTTCTTAGCTACTTTAAACTGTTCCAGCAGCAAACCTCAGTCAACCCTGTTTGCCAGTAGAGCTGCAAGGTAAAGGCTTTGTTTTAATTGGCAGTGTTGTCCAGGATACAGAAAAGACAATGTGAATGGAACAGGAAGACACAACAGACCCACCACAGAGAAGGTTACAGTTGCCTTGGCATTCACTATAATGGTTGCTGCTACTGCTGGCATTCCAAATATTTCCCCCCATTTTTTTTCCTTCTCTTTTATTTTGGAAAGAGTCCTTTGCAAATCTGAAATAGCTAATGAATAAGGACACCCACAAATATTTACTAGGGCTGATAAACAATGGAAAACTCCGTGAACAATCTCAGCTTATTTTTATGAAGATGAAAAGCTGTTCATGTTTGCCAGGTCTAGAAGCCTCAGGCCATCACCATTAAAATAGTAAAGGCATCACCAGAATAAAAGGGACTTGAAAATTGAGTTCTGGACCTTGTATCCACAGCAAAATACACCTTTTAAAAGCAAAAATATTGCTTTCAAACCACATTACTCAAGCATACATGAATTTCACAGGGTGGGCTTTTAGTGCATTTATCTAACAAGCAAATATAAGATTCTGGTTGAAATAGTTTCCAAAAGGACCTTTGGCTTCTTACCTGTGAAGATGATCAGAGAAGTAATACTATAACTGTTTCTGATATAGACACAGTTTATAGCAAAGCAGGTCTCTGCGCAATTATTCACAGCTTTGAAAAGATTTTCCAGAACTAGAAAAGGTACAAAAAAAGTTTGAGATTAATCACCATGCAAGGAGAAAATTAAGCACTGCAATATGCTTAGATAGCCAAACAGAAGAGAGAGGCATTTTAACTAGCATGGGGTATCATCCTAGAGAAAAAATTCTCAGTATTACTCTCATGAATCTGCCAGGGCCAGGGCCCTGCAGGGTGAGGGGGGCTGCCCATGACAGTCTGTTGAGACAAGGCGAGGACAGCCAGGACCTGTCCTGCCCCCCCAGCCAGGTGCAGGCACCTGGTGGCACTGGGACAGCCCCATCTTTGGACATCAGGTGCCTTCCTGGGGACAGAGACTGGCTGAGACCTGGACAAGATTTGGACCTGGCTTGGTAGGACTGAAGGGAACTGGGGACCAGCCCTGCTGTGGAGTTGCTGAGAGAGGGGCTGGTGGACCTGGGGGCTGACACAGAGTCCTGGGCTGTGGCCAGCATGGGGAGATCCCACCATGTGGGCAGGGACAGGATGCACCAAGGTCATGAATCCACAGGACATGGACTTAATAATGAGAATGCTCATCCCGAGTACAATGCAAGGAAGTAGAATATTCTCCATTTTTGTATTATTCAAATGAATCCTGTGCTACTTCTCCAGAAGATAGGATTTTGCTGGTGGAAACGTGTAAGCCAATTCAGCTAACAAGGCCTTTTGGTGTTATATGATCTCGTAGTCTGTGGATCTTCTCCAGTTTCAGTGTCAGTTTAAACATGGTTTCCATTCAGCCTAAATCAGGCCTTCCCTTCAACAGAAAAAAAATAAAAAATAACTTCTCTTGGTATCAAGTCTGTGTGGACAGTTACCTAAGTTCAATAAAATCCAAGTAAATTTTTGTGCTTCTTTTGGCTTATGTTTGGGCTTTAAGCTGAATTTAAGATATGTTCAGATACAGTCCCTTATCAGAAAATGCTAAATTAACACATAGTATCTCCTAACACCTTTTCCTCAAGTGTCAAGTAAAGATGTTGTCTCCTTTGTGTGCTTCATTTGAACAGTCTAATGAAGGAAATCAAGCAACAGCACTTACCATCTGCCTGCAGAAGGTCTGTCTCAGATGGGAACAGAAGTTAGGGAGACAAACAGAGGAGCTTCCTCTTGTCCTCTTCGTTGCAAGGCCAGGGCATGGTACAGCACAAAAGACTTTTTCTGACTGAACCCCTCTTCTACATCATGAGGAGCTTTAACTCGTCATGTGAGAGGACAGAGTTTGTGTGCATTTCTGCCCAAATTAAGATGGAGAAATTACAGGTACTTAATGAAGCAGTTGTTTATGTAGCCAAGTATGTCTGAGAGCTGGTAAGCACAATTACTGTACTGTAGCAAAGGCGTTGGCATTTGCCAGAAGCTGCTCTTCAATTGTCTGCTGTGCTAGCAGACTGCCAACTGGGTTAATGGGACCAGGAGCTGGAAGTCTTGAAAGCTTTTTGGCCAGTCTTCTTGCAGCAATCAGTAAAGTTGGAATTGCCCCTGCCTTTTGCACCATGGTAAATTGTTGTGTTACTACAAAACTTCTACTACCTGTTACGTGCCTTTTAAAATGCTGCAAAGGTTTCAGAATTTGTTTGGGGAGTTGTTAGGGTTTGCATTATTATTTGACACTTGAAAAATGGTAGACAGATACTGGTGAATGGTAATAGGAGGAAAAGGAAATGATGTTTAGAGGTTGGACCAGATAATCTTTTGAGGTTCCTTCCTGTTTGGGTTGTTTAATGACTGCTTCTAAAAGAAAGCACAAAATTCTTTGCAAAAGCCTACAGAATTCTTTTACAAAGAATTCTGCAGAATTCTTTACAAAAACCTGGGATTGATGATGCTTGAAACAGATACACAAAATAGCTTAAAAAGCAACAAACTTACTTGCTCTGTTATTCTGGTACATATGGACCCTGAGGGAAATAGCAGGTTTTGAAAGATAGTTTCTTAAAGACTTGAAATTGAGATTTTTGTAATTCATATAGTACCAGAGCAGACAGTTTAAATGCCACAGTGGCAGCATATTTTTCCCATGGCCCAAAGACTCTGCTTAGCTGCAAGTCAAAATTTCCTGCTGCTGCACTGGGCATTTCTAACTTGCCCTGTCAAAGTGGCATGAAAGGACACCTTCATCTGCTGTGCTTGGCAGCAACAAGGCTGCCCATTGCAACACAGGCAGGCTGGAAGGCAGCAGGGCTACAGCTGTCCAGGCTTGTGCATGAGAGACCTGGGAAGTCACTATTCAAAGCCCACTTGAAACAATGTAATGATGTAAAAGGCTTTTAAAGAGTTTTCTGCCTTTCAACATCTCAACAGTACATAATGAGTCAGCTAAATTTTGTTTTGTTTTGTTTTTTTTTTGGTAAATACCCAGTTACTGTGGGTCTTTCAAGATACAAGATTAGGGGGGTTGTTATTCTTGATTTTTTTTTTTTTTTTTTTTTTTTTTTAAAAAAGAAAAATTTANTTTTTTTTTTTTAATAGAGAAAATCTGAATGTAAAACAATCAGGAAAAAATCTGGCATAGAATGTCAACGTAGTATCTGAAATTACTTATATATCATTAAATGAAAATAATTAGATTGCACATTGACTGCAATGTTGAAAGAATTGGGTGTGTTTAGTGTCTGCGAGACTGGAAACAAAACCAAAGCGAGACCATGTAACGACGTTCACACACTTAAAACATTACAGTGGAGAAAAGTACTGGTTTTTTCTTCTTTCAAGGAAAGGAACAGAAGTGATGAACTAGACCAGTAGCAGGACAGATTCAGGTTTAACAGCACAAAAGCCCTTCCATTAACAGATGCAGAGAAGTGCTGCAGAGAAGTGCTACAGAGGAGGCTGATGTATCAGGTGTTAATGAACAGACTGAACATGTAGACAAGAATCAGACTTGACCGATTCTCTACTGAGCAATGCAATGGAGCAAATATCATCTCATATTCCCTTTTAGCATCTCTTTCTACCATTTTCTGAACCTTTTTTCTTCAAACTTTCAGAAAGAGTTTAACTTTTGGGGACTGCTTATATTTTTATTTCCCCATCCCATCTCCCAAACATGCATATCTAAATCCACTCCCAGTCTCCAGGTCCTGGAACTTGTAGCCTATTGGTATTATGGTCTGGTTCCAGAATGGCATTGCTGACTTTGTCTCCCAAGCAACAAGTAAATGTCATCATTGCAGAACTCTCCAAGCATTTGTATAAACAAAGATCTTTTTATGCCAATAATTTTTTATCTTTCCCATAATGGTGTTTCCATTATAGTGCTAGGGTGAACACAGCACCAACTGGGTCAGGTGTTTTAACACCTCTTATACTCTTTTTTTCCTCAGAATGTACCTAGATAATACTGCCTATAGTGTAACTAGGAATTATATCCGTTTCAGAGCTCCTATCAGAAGAGCTGAACCATCAGCAGTAACAATACTTTTTATAACAAGGGCATGTAGTGGTAGGACAAGGGGAATGGCCTTAACCTGAAGGAGGGTAGATTTAGTTTAGATATTAGGAAGGAACTCTTTACTGTGAGGGTGTGAAGACATCACCACAAGTTGCCCCGAGAAGCTGGGGATACCAGGGGATACCCTGAGAGTGTTCAGGGCTGGGTTGGATGGGACTTTAAGCAACCTGGTCTAGTGAAAAGCACCCTTGGCTGTGGCAGAGGGATTGGAGACAGATGATCTTTAAGGTTCCCTTCCAGCACAAACCATTATATGATTCTATGATGGGAAAATTGCAGGGAAGACTGAGTTCTTAATTCATCCAAACAGCTGTTATAATTAGGGTCATTTTACTTAAGTTGTAGTTGTCTTATCTGGTCAGACAAAATACTGCATTGTGTGTCCTCATCCTATCCCAAAAAACCAAACTAAACCAACCAGACAAAAAATCCCTAAACCACAAGACTTCCCTGCCCCCCCCGCCGCCGCCCCAAACCCCAACAAAAACTAAACCCTAAATTAAACAAACAAATAAAACCATCCCGCTCCCCCTCTACCCCAAAAAGCCACCCTTAAATATATTCAGGACAAAATGGGAATGTCTCATCTTTATTTTCCCTTCCTTTGCCTAATCTTAACTTTTCAGAGGGTAGTTTCATTTGTGTTTTGGGAACTTGTCCACATCAGTGAACTTTCCTGGGAAAATTTCATCCAAGATTAAAGAAAATGTACCAGCATTGTGACTTTAAATAAAATAGGTCTGTCTCTTCTAGCCAACTTGACTTGGTTGTGAGGCAGCTAGAGGCAGAATTCTCCTTGGTCTGGGAATTATGGCATCTCCGTTACCCAAATCCATTAGCCACCTCTCTTATCCCAAATATTGTTGTGAATTAATCAGGTGCATTCATTTCAGTCCTCATCATACCCAAGTCTGCCCTCCAGAGAGTATCTACATGTACATATTGGTATTTATGAGCTGTTAAGGAAACATATGAAGATTAAGGACTCAGGAAAGTTTTGATGCTTGCAGATGACATAAACCTACTCCATTTTTAAATTTGGTCAGTTTTGCCACCCTTTTTTAAGTGGTTTATAAGAATTTCCATCCTCCTCCTCACCTAGTCTGAAGACTGGATGACTGTTTATATGTCAAATCTTGCTTCTGCTATGGTCTTCTGAAAAAGGGTATTTTGGTATTTTTCTGCTCTGGTGTAATGAAAGAAGTGCCATCAATAAATTAGCTTTAAACCAGACCACCAGATACTCTAGGTGCTGACTTATAACACCTTAATTAATAGCTCACTTGAACAGACACTTAAAATTTCTGCTCCCAGTGACTACTTGGGTACTGCCAGCCACTTTTTTTCCATTATCATGAGCTGCTTACCTACTGGTATTGTCATAAATCATAACTAAATACTCCTCTTCCTCCTTGCATTTTCTTCTCCTTATTTGCCTCTAACTTGTGCTTCCTCAGAATTTACTACCCCTTTCCTCTCATCTTAACCCATCTTCTGTTTTCAGCAAGACTATAAGATTTGTCGTGCTAAAAGACAGGCTACTAATTCAGCATTTCTTGCATGCCCAAGTGATTTGTACATTAGCAGACATGGAAGAGAGCTTTGGAAGATAATAAGTGTTTGTGCTGTTGATTTTAATATAGTCAAAATTAGTGTTGTTTATCCAAAACATGTTCACTTCCCTCTTATTTTTGTAAGTGGTATCTCTTCTTAGGGATGCATAATCTTAGATTAACTATGTTGGTGTCTGAATGTTCTTTTTATCATTTTATACACTGAAAAGATGATAAGATAGGTCCCTGTCTTGGGGTGACTTCATGATGTTGTATTCCCTTATCGTTGCACTCTTTCTCTTCCTTTCAGATTTTCCTTTTCTGGTTTCACATGATAGATTTTCAGCACAATATATTCCAATCTTTTACTAGAATTATACTTCATTGCAGTTCACTGAATAGTTCTGGTCCCACTGCAAAAGGTGTCAGGGGTGTTTTTGACTGTTATTTTTTATGAATTTGAAGATAAATGAATTCTTGGGGTTCAAGGGTGAAGCAAATGTACCTTTGTTCCAAAACCTACATGCAAGATATTGCTCTTCATATACAGCTTAGGGCTTCCAGTTTTAAATAGAGGCGTTGCTTCACACAAAATCACTTAATTGATGAATTCAGCATGTACCTGTCTGTAAAATCTGGTCCTTGATATTTATACAGAAAGGCACAAAATGATAGTGGAAAGATCATCAGATGGGTAAGGTCTCGACATGTTCTTTTCCTTTTTTCCTCTCCAATTTCTGTGGTGGTTTGTATTACTCGGAAGCCATCTCTGTAAATACATAAATTGCAGGAAACTGTGGGTAGAAGCGATGTGAACATGGGTCCCAGTGGTTCACATTGCAGAGACAAACATACACACGCCCAGTGTTATAAGGTTTTTTAGATCAGGTTAAATTCTTTTCCTCCTCTTCTGCATTTTTATGATCTGGTCTTTGACATGACTTGACCTACACTGCATGGTCTGTGCGTGGCTTTGTTTATTGCTTTATTACTGGCTCACAGCCACCTTTGTTTTGTTTCAAGGTAACATTGAAACAGAATTGATGAGATAAGAAACACCTTGCTCCCTCCCAACACCCCTGTGTCATAATAAGAAACATATTGCAGTACTCTCAGGAGTACTAGGCTAGGCTGTTAGTATGAGAAGATTTTATAACATGGACTACCATGTCCTACTGCAATATTTTACCTGTAGAAATTTTTAACCACTTCCTATGATTAAGTACATTTTTATGAAAGAGGAAGATTGAGATATGAAGTCCAAGGCTGAAGAACAAACCAGTTGAAGTAGCAAGAGCAGGACAGGAACAGTGAGAACAGACCACATATTTCCTAACACAGAAGGAACTGTTCTTATGCACAGCTTCAGAAGTGGTTTATTGACTTTGTTGGTGTTGGTTTAAGCTCTTCCCTGTTATGGATGTGAATCTCTCTGACTCTTGTCATAAACTTATATGTTCATGTTCACTATTAAAAACTTAGAAGTGTACATTTGTATCTCAATATCAATTCCATATAGTCACAGCTTAATAGCTATTATAAATATAGCATATTTTTAATTATTTTGATAATTTTATAGGCAATTCCTTGTTAAAAAACAAATAAAAAATGATTGCAATCTGTCTTGGATTTTCATCAATAACTATGTCTTTCCATTCACATCTCTTGCACATTACAAAATAAGTCTTTAAGTGCTTTTTGTCACTGAGGAATGTGACCAGAATGTGCCACTTCAGCAGCATCCAAATGATTGTGGAATAAAGAGGCTTTTATTTCAGAACAACATTTCTAATGGAAATCATTCCAGAAGAGCTTATTGCACAGTATCTGTTTGATTCACTTTTGTCATACAAACTCGAGACCGATTTAGTTAAATCAGCATTCAGACTTTATGTAGTCCAACTCCCAGACTTCTGTTCTCAAAATGTTATGAACTATGAAAAAAAAGATAAAGATGGACTGACTAGATTAGATTGGCCAGGAGATTTTAGTCTTTGTATCTTTCACCTTTAATTTATTTTAACAGATTGCCTATTTGTAATGAAGACATCAATTAGCCAGTTCTGAAAATATTTTTTAAATTTAAGAGTAAACACAAAAGCAGAAATGTATAGCTACCCTTTTTCATGCTTGGTAGCTAGTTCTGCTTTTACCTGGCTGATTCAGGAATCATGTGGGACAACCTTTTCAAAAAATGTGATCTGTGACTTCTCTTCCTCAGTGACTGTGTTAGTTCCAGAGGTGTGCTTAGGAGAACAAACAACTTAGCTTTTCCAGACGTCCAAATCTGACTTACTCTGTGCTTTGGGCAAAAGGTCATGCAGGCGTTTATTTTATTAGACCTTGTTTATCTACTATTAACTGTTAGCTATAGATGAGAGCAGGACTGTGGTTTTGGTCTGTTGCTTTGTTGTTTTTTAATATAAACAGCCTTTTGAACATCAAGCTTCGCCTTCCGTGGGCTGGGGATACAGAGGAAAATTAAACAACACAAAAAAATCAAAACAAAGAAACCACACCAATGAACAAATAAATAATGAAATGCATGACATTTTCTGTATGGAACTAGCTGCAGTCAAGTTTATTAATTAAATCATCCAACATAAAATTTAATGGATAGCAAAAATTAGGCTACTGGTAGTTTCTTGCATTATTTTGCTTCTTTAAATACTGAAATATTCTCAGGCTCTCTTTCTTTAAGGCTAGTATTTTTTTGAATATAACATTGCAAATGACATGAAGTTGACTTTGGATAACAAGCCTGGATCAGCCCATGATCCAGACATCCCTTCTAAATCTGACTCTAAGGAGAATAAAGACTTCTGCTGGGCTGTCGCGGTTTGACACTGGTTAGGTGCCAGCACCACAAAACCTATTTCATGATGGGTCTTCATCTACCAGAGCACAAACACAGGCATTTAATAGGGTCGAAAATGTCAAGGACTTTACTGGAACAAAGTTTATGTCAGATTAAGTATTACTGTCCCTCAGGTATCCCCACAGTTCTTGCCACTGAGAGTTAAATACCAGTGGCAACGACAACCTGTCCTGGAGGTTTGCGCAGAAGCAGTGGGTGTGTGAGATTTCCACATCACTTGCCAACCAAAACATGATGGGAAAAAAGTGTCCACTTGTATGGTTAAGAGGAGGAGAGAGACTAAACCAGCCTGGAAAAAGAGCAAACAGAAAATAGCATTAATCTGGATGAACTGGGCGTTTTTACAGGCAAGTTGTGCTTACCAGCCTGAATGGCTGAAGGCAGTGGGAACTTTGGATTCAGTGGGCAGATGATTCAGGCTGAAAGCTATAGCTTTTTACACCTTATCACTAAGAATTTTTCCTTAAACCAATAGTTGCTATTCATGTTTGGAGGCATTTGACACATGCAAGGGGTACTGTTTTGTGAGAGAACATCATGTTACATGCAGACCTGTGAGAAGTAAGAAGCCCAAAACTTCAAAGAAAAAAGAATTATGAGCTTTTCAAACCAGTGACACAGACACAAAAGTGTTAGATTCTTCAAAAGACTTTCACACAAATATGCAATTCTTCAGATGAATACCCACCCCTGCATTCTCCTGTGCAGGAGTTTTGACAGTCATCTTTCCTAATTTTCTCTGGGATCTGATATTTGCTCTTGCATGGAAGAAGTCAGAAATTCTGGTGAAGTTATTGCTGGACCTCAGGGGTTCATGAAGATAAACACCATCTGCTGGGCTTCAATGGCTTGTGCCTGAGGAACACATTTTCCCCTTGAGTCTCTGTCCCTCCATGGAGATTCTCTCAGTGTTTCTGCACTCCTTTGAGCCTCTGTGTGGCCTCTCAGGGGAGTCTTTGCAGCACACACACACACACACACACACAAATAATATAGCAGGGGTAGGTCAGCATCACCTTGGCCAGACTCATAGTCTGTGCAGGGAGAGGCTTAAACACACCCTCCAGCACATACAGGATCTTGCAGGCCTGAGCATGCTAATCAGGTTACTATGCCAGTAGGGGTGCTTGGCAAACTCTCTGCAGCCTTTCTGCAAGAAGAAGGGAGAACACCACGATAAAAGGAGCTCTTAATTTTTTTGCTAACATTACCACTTTTTGCCCTCCTACCAGACCAGCTCCTCAGTTCCCACAGGGACTGAATTCAAATGCCTGTGGACAGATGTTTCAATGTCCAGCTGGGTATGAGTTCAATCGACTCGTAGGAACTTCCCCCATTACGCAACAGATCCCTTCAGGCAGGCACTTTGAACATTGTCTGCCCTTCTTTCAAAGGGTCACTGCAAGGTGACACTGTTGTGAAGTCCCTCTAGCCACCTCCAACCTGCAAAGATAATTCTTTGAATCTTCCTCAATTTCTTCCTGTAGCTGGTGATATTCATGTAATTTAGGGATTCAGGTTCAGTTATGTTTGTTTTGTAACAATGTGTGGAAAGAGGGAACCCATGCTAAAATATTTCCAATTTTTAACGGTTTTACATCTGAATTATTAGTGCAGAGGTTTACAAAAGAGCACTTAGCCTGTCAGTTCTATTTGTGCCCTTATTCTTTCTGAGTGTTTAGACCCTTTCTTTTACTCTCTCTGTATTTTTCTTCTTAATGGTTTCTTCATGTTGTTATTGTCACGTTGGCTCAAAGGTAATTTTTCCTGGCAACACAACCTTTTATTTGAGGGATTATATTATTGTTGTCTTTTGAAAAGATTTTCCATTCTGCCTGGTGATTCTGATCCCTTTTAATTTTTTGTTTTGTTTTGTTTCATCACAAAAAGATCATTCTGTTGTAGCTAACTTTCCAGACTGTTCTACTGAAAAGAAATATTAAAATATGCCTATATATATATATATATATATATATGTAAATCATATGTATAAGATACACATACAGATATGTATGCAAAACATATACATGTAATATACATTATATATATATATAAATATATGTAAATCACAGACAACCAGGCTAGGGGAGTATCAAGGGAAAGGTAACCTGCAGCTGATTTTGTACAGGCCATAAAAATTACTGCCTCTGGTCCATTATTCCACAGTTGTGTTGACAGCGTGGCTGTAAATACCCCGTGCCTTGTTTCGGCCAGGGACTAGCAAAGAACAGCTGTGTACATGTCCTAAACCAGAACAGTTCATTTCCCCTGAAAAGGTCACTCCTTGTTGAAACAGCTCAGGGGAAGAGTAAGATGAAACAGTAACCTTCAGCTGGGAATATGTGGTATGGGAAGCGCTGAAGGAGGAGTGGGGTGAGTGGAGTGAGCTGACAGCTGTGAGTGGGATAAGCTGACCCATGTAGTTATACAGATGTGGTCAGACATGGAAGGATGTCCATCACCAAATTATCCTATCTGCAGTACTGGGCAGAGAAGAGACATGGGATGACTAGAGACCACTGCAGAAGTGAGAGACAAAGCTGACTCTTCATTGCATTTCAAGTCCTAAAGAAGAGTACAGTTTAACTACTTTAATAGGAGCTTTGATAGTCCCTGGAGTCAGAGCCACCCGGCTCCCATTGAAAACCCTAGCCAAGACTAAATGGATTTTTTTTGCCAGACTGAGCACTCAGACACTGCAAAGACAGTTGGAAGAAATCCTAATAACATTGGGGTGGGGCAGAGGAGGGGAATGTGTTTTTATGTTAGAAATCACTATTTAGTACCTCTTTGAAAAAACAAACCTTATCTACACTACTCACCCAAACCAACAAAAATCTAATCAATGATTCATGCTCATCCACCTTGTACTCAATCATGGGTGGCTTTTCTACACTCAAAAGGCAGAAAGGTGTTTATGAGGACAGCTTTCAAATTCCAGTAGATCTTTTACCTCTCACTTTCTGAGTCACTTCAGAAATACTTGAATGCAGTTATAAAGCAGAGTTATAAGAACAATACTCCTCATTTATACACTGGCTTAGCTTGAAGCATTGAACGTCCTAATAAAGTCTTTATGACTTCTCATATATTAGCTTATTCACAAGTGGGACGAATCAGGGCCTAAGAGTGAGGGAAGGCATAACTCGTGTCCGTCCACTTTTAATGTCTCTGTAATTGTTTTCCTTCACAGGTAAATTATGAAAAAACAACCCTAAAAGACATTCATGACTACTGACTGAAAGCAATTCTGGTTACATAAATGAGTCTATAGTAGGTGCTGAATGAAATTATTATGAATGCAATGGGTTTTATGGTAGATTTGAAGGCAGAAGCAATGACTCCAGACCTGACTAGCTCTTCAAAACTCCCTCAGTGCACTGGGGAAGAGCACATCAGGCTCAGATTGCCTGGTATTTATTCCTGTCTAGACTACTGACTTTTTATTTTGTACTACTGCATCTTGGTGTACATTGGTTTCCCACATTGTAAAAAAGGGTGAAGATATGTGTCTCTCTTTTTAAAGCCACTGAGGATGCACTGCTGGAAAGCATCCTTTAAGAATGAGGCATTATTTCTGAGTTCCAGTCATGTGATGGTAATTGCAGGACCAGGATTACAGATTCTTTATTGGGTATTTAAATACACATAAAAGCCTGAACTGGTCCTGACTGCTCCTGCCCTTATCTGCAAATAGATTCTGACTTTATTTGCAAGGATTAGTATTGCCTGTGTGGGATTGGACCCACTTTCAGCAAGGCCAGACACTATCCACAAAATAACTGATTATTAACCATCCACATGCTGACTTGTTGTCTTGTGATATATTATTAGAGGTTGATGCTTAAGGGAGGGGTGCAGTGTACAAACAACACTTAACCGGCATTTTTGATATTGCCCTGTATATCCCACAGGGCCAACACAAATAATTTCATCATAGATCACAGCTTTTTTTGTATTTCTAACAGCTTTGGTGCATGCAACTCTTTGATTGCAGTAAAATTGATGCTGTCAGCCTTCAAAACCAGTGAGTTCATTTGCCTTATTGCTTGCAAATAAAATCTTATTAATATGAATTTAAAAGATTAGAAGCTGGGAACATTGTTCATATTCCACTGCCTAGATTGTTCCATCAGGACTTAGAAAAGCTGGGAACTAGCTTTTGTGATTCCAAGCCCTTCACTCAAGTTTCAGAGATATGGAAGCACCTAACACCCACTGGAATCCAGCAAAGAATGGGATGTCTAATCCAGTTGGAAAATCTGGTCTTTGTTTCTGTGAGGGTTTGCAGAGTGAGGGTTGCAGATCATTCATGTTTCACATTATTTGGGAAGGGTTGAGGTATGAAGCCTAGCCATGCAGGAATCCTCTGTGAATAGAAATTAGATGCAATGAGTAGAAATTCAAAAGTTGTTAACTTAATTGGCAAAAATGTGCTCACCAGTATATGCTTGTGAATGTGAAGGTCCCTGTCAGTATATGCTGGTAAATGTGAGGGTCACTGTCTCCAGGGTGATGAGCACTCGTGAGGAGACAAAGATTCCATGTTTCCCCAAGCATAGTTTTTTTCTGCAAGTGCTTCTGCATGTGAGGGAGTGGGAGATGCCCCAGGTCCTGTGTTGCTGGAGGACAAGCCAGGGTCAGTCAGATTCGAATCTTGGCCAGATATGGCTCAAAAGCATTTTTTCCCCGGACATTTTCATGTGTTTTTCTTTACCAGTTGCATATTAGATATCAACCCTCATTTTGCTGTTCTCATTTTATGGGCAGTGAAAGATATGGCTCCCCTCCATTTTTGATTCCACAAAACTGTAACCAAAACCAAGGACAAGTATGTCTTCCCCTCTAATATAATGTATTGGGTATCATATCATTATCTTTTGGGTTTTGCTAGCTAGCAAAATAATAATAATACTTAGCACTGACCTAGCAATTACCTCTCAGAGCCCTTTGTAACCATTGCCTAGTTCCGTGGTTCCCAAACTGTAGTGAATGCCCTGGGAGTGGTCTGCAGAGAGCTGTTGCCTCATGATGGTGAATTCCCATGTTTACCACCGGTGCACTGCTCTAAAGACAGCTACAGATCCATCCAGTTTGGTGATGCAGAGCAGCAGACAGGAGCCCCAGCAGAAAATAAAACAGCTGGGGCCACCTGCCAAACTGCACAAAGTTGGAAACTTGACACCTGGACCTAGAATGGTTCGTGTTTATACACAGGATAAGGCAAAATGGTTCTCACAGGGACAAGTGTTCCAGTGGCTTCGGGGTGTTGTGTGACCAGCAAAGTGAGGAGGAATGGTCTCTAAGACAGCACACAGGAGGGCTTTCACTGCCGATTCTGTCTTCAGAAGCAACTGGGATATGAACAATATATTTAATCTAGAAAGTAATTTCATGCAAATGCAACCATTTTTTTTGCTTGAGTTTACCAGTAATCAATTTTTAAAGGGCTTACAGCTGTAAAAATAACTATTTAGATTTCTGCATATCCATCTGGAGCACAGACTCCAAACTGGACCTTCATAACATTGGTCTATACAAACAACCGGAACACAGTTCCTCACAGTCACCCCCACCTAAACATCTCAGTATTTTATTAAAGTGGAAGAACTCCAACAGCCTGGGATAAAAGCTCTCTACTAGGACATCACAAACCTAAGTTAAAAAAATACCTTGATCACAGAACACAGAAAGATGAACCTGAGTCTGCAGCTATATAAAGAAGGAAAGGAGAGCACAGCTATTCTGTTCTTCAGTTGTCCTACATCTTGTACCTTTGGCTTTTGCTAAGTGTGCACAGAAACAAAAGCATTTTGCATCCAGAGGAAATAAAAAATGTTATTTAGATCTTCCCAAGTAGATAAAAAGCAGCAAAGAAACAAAGCAAAACATTATCCCCAAATATGTTCAATTTTTTATTTGGCTGCACCAAAGTTCTGTAGATCATGTAACTACATCTAGGTAGCAGAAGCCATCATTTAGGGTTGGTGACATTTTGATTTCCATTAAATGTGCTTTCTGCTCTTCAGAAGGAACACACAGAGTTGATCAAACAGGCATAGGCAAGGATGGACACAACCTATGAACTTTGACTATCTGTGCTGAGAAATCGTTCTAACAATTCCTGGGATGTACCTAGGCACCATCAAGAACACACAGAGGCCAGAAACCATTAGCAATACTCAGGTTGGATGTGGCCAGCCTGTTTCAGGAAATACAGGAGTGGCTAGACTAACCTACTTACTCTCAGGGCCAAAGAGCAGACTGTAGCTGTTTTAAATTTTTTAATATGCATGTAACCACAAAGGTTTTGCAAGTCCAGGGAAGAGAAAGATCCTCAAATCTCTGTCATCTAGATGTGTCAAAACATCTCAAACCAGGCTGTGTCAAACCGGGCACTGCTTTGGACAAAAAGTCTGAGTTATGCCCCCAAGTTCTGTAAACACAAAGCTAATCAAGAAATTGAAACCAGTAGAGTAAAAAAAAGTGTACGAAAATTAAAATTTCACCTGTGAATACCAACATATCTTAGTAAAGGATGTACTCAGGAAAACTGTGATGCATGTGTCCTTGAAATTCATTCTTCTCCATATGGTTCTTGATGGTTGTCAGCAACTGGGTGCTGTATGGTACAGGTATGATCCAAGGATTAAAAGAAATATTGTGTCAAATTACTATTGTTCCAGAGAAAGAAATCCCAAACCTCTTCTAGTCTTGAGGATACAAAATTTTTGCAGAGTTCATCTTTTTGTGGCAAGTCACTGAGGGCCCTGTGAAACCTGATAATCTTTTTGTAGTCCTGAATATTTTCTGCAGGCATCTGCTCTCAGATTGAAGCTCTGAGACGTAACTTCCCAGAGCTTTGTCATAGAACAGGCACATTCCCATTGGCACATATGAACATACACATTTGCAATGTTCTTGTGCTAAACTGTTTTTTTTTAGATTGCACTATGAAGTAATCTTTCAATAGTCTTGTTTTATATCTTCAAGTTGAAAAGAATATTGCAACATTGAACTACAAAATTAAGCTGGAATTCTCAAGAGAAAAAGGCTGTTTTGTGAGGTTATTAATCCTTCCTGTTTCCACTCTGTCCAAAAATACCACAATTTCAGTTTTGGTCACGGCATTTCAGCACTTCTTTCTCAGCCAAAATCTCAAAGTACTCAAATGCAAGTAAAGGAAATAGTCATGTGTGATCTCAAACTTGCATTCACCCTTCCCTTCTACCCCCGCTCTGGCTTTTTTTATACTGAAACTGCCCCTCTCCCATATCCTGTTTATTTGAAAAAATAATAATTTTTTAGTTCCAAATTAAATTTGACCCAGTAGTTCTAAACTTTTATGCTTTTGAGGAAAGAAGATATTGAAAACTGTAATTATTTTTACGAAATAAAATGAAACCAATCTTTAATGCATAAAAAAGCATTCTGGAAAACAAAAATTTAAGAGAAATATTTTGACAGCTAATATTTAAGTTCATTCCAGAAAATGTGCATACATTTGATTAACTCAAATCAGAAATACCTTTGAATGTATTCCTACGGTAGAAAGTCATTCAGGAGAGACATTTTCAGAAATTGTTTTTAACAGATGTGAGACTGTAGTGGCTAAGAGCCACAGATGGGCATGAAGAAAGGTGTAAATGCAAGGCCGGAATGTGCAGTTGGATGGTTCTTTTTCTCTTCAGCTGGACTTCAACTTGTAGCAATTAAAAACCTTCCAACTTTAAACCATCTAATTAAAGTCTTTCAGCCTTGCAGTCTGGTACTTTTAAGTGGTGTTATTAGGGGCTCAGCAGCTTCCAGGAATGCACTTTACAATACCACGCTGACAAATTTACTCTAGCTGTCTAGTGCTCTTGGTAGGTGGGAGATGACTTTTTGTAAAATCTGTTAATTGTTTGCTCTGGTTTAGAAAAAATATTTTAGAAATAAAAAGGGTGACATAGAGCTAAAGGCAAATGTGTTCTTTCTTCACAAGGCAAAACTTTGTGTAATCCTATTGTCATTTATGAGAGGGGGTATTAGACACCTGCTGCTGTAAAAACAGAAGAGGAGCGGAGAGGAGAGGAGGGGAGGATATAACTATGCAATCTAAAGTGAAACAAGGCAAACCTTAGTGGGGTGCCATATAAGCCAAATAAAGAACAGGAATTCAAATGTTCTGCTTGCAGAAGAAGGAGGGAATGGCAGTAGAAGTGGGAGTCATCTGCCACCTGCATTGTCTATCTGTTCTCTTTGTAAGTTGTTGTCCCAGGGGACAGCTCAGAAAAGCAGGATGAGGCTGTTTGGTCCTCTTCTGTTTCCCCAGAATAAACAGAGTTCTCTTTATAAAGAAAAAAATTCTCATAAGAGTGAAAGGTCTTAAAGGGGTGGGTATGGCTTATAAATTTATTGCACAGCTGAGTGACCTGTAGACTAACAGTAGTCAGGCTTGGAGTCTGATGGACATTGCACTTTCTGATCAGGTTAAGGTCGTGAGTTGTCTCAAAGACAAAAGTGCTCTGTGTCTCTCTGACTGCTGACATTTGTTAACCTCCTTGCTGTTATATGTAAGACCAAGCCTAAGCTCCCAAATCTGATTTTCTTCTGACCACTTCCACAGACAAAAGACAGTAAAAGGATTGTGCTTTGCAAAACTTCAAAGCAGCTGCAGCAAGAGAATGAGAATCCAAAAAGACTAAATTGAATGGAGAGTACTAAGGGTTGTGCTGGTCCGACAAGAGCTGCAGGTGATATACCCGTATGGCAGAATGTGGAGGTGTGACCCCAGGGACCAAAAGCAGCATGGGCAAATTAGTAGTGTCACTGTGAACATACACATTACCCATTGATTTTCATTTTGTGGCAACACAATTATGTGCCTCACATGCAAGTGAAGGAGATTAAGTCCCATAGATATATGTAAAGCTACTTTTTTCCTGGCTTCCTAGATTCAACTTTTCAAGCTAAGTCTTAAGTTATTAACAATAATTTTCAAAAAAAAAATCTAGTATATTTTGTATGAGATGCCACAGCATAGGTTTCTGTATGTGTTGTTTCCCCAAACAACAATCATATCACTTCTTATCTGCTGAAATAGTCTTTCGGGAGTAACCAAACATGACATACCTGAATGCAAATGGAAATTTAAATTATCTGGCTGCATGTCCATTTACTTTAATTCAAAATATTTGGAAGAGCTCAGATGTATCAAAGTCCAGACCAGATTTTTAAGCAAATATTTAAATGGTGAATTTTAGCTCCTGGGTGGGATAAAAATTAAGAGATTTCCTGTCAAATCCTCTGGTGTGTTCTGGGGTTTCTGCACTGATGGATTTCAGTTTTTAAATGGATGATCAATTGTTAAGGATAGACTCCACAAAGTACTAGTTTCAGCAGGCTTTGGTTAACTCAAGGTATGTAACTGGCACTCTGTTTCCACGTATGCTATGAACATATTGCTAGAGGCATGTCTCAAGATTAACATTATAGCTATGAGATGCTATTCAAGCAGCATTGGAAATACTCAGCCCTGGTGAGGCTGCACCTCGAGTGCTGTGTCCAGTTCTGGGTCCCTCAGGTCAGGAAGGACATGGAGACACTTAAGCGTGTCCAAAGGAGGGCAATGAGGCTGGTGAGGGGCTTGGAACACAAGCCCGATGAGGAATGGCTGAGGGAACTGGGGGTGTTTAGCCTGGAGAAAAGGAGACTCAGAGGGGACCTTATCACTCTCTACAATTTCTTGAAAGGTGGTTGTAGTGAGGTGGGGGTTCGTCTCTTTTTCCAGGCAACAACTGGTAGAACAAGAGGACACAGTCTTAAGTTGCACCAAGGAAAATATAGGTTGGAGACTAGGAGAAAGTTTTCACAGAAAGAGTGATAAAATATTGGAATGGTCTACCCGGGGAGGTGGTGGAATCACCATTCCTGGAGGCGTTTACAAAGAGACTGGATGTGGCACTCGGTGCCATGGTTTACTTAGCTGAGGTGTTGGGACATAAGTTGGACTCGATGATCTTGAAAGTCTCTTCCAACCTGGTGATTCTGTGATTCTGTGATTCTGTGGTACTGTCATCCTGTCAGTCAGTCCAACCTTGCATTTTCCTTTCATCTCCTTTGCAGCTGTCCATGATTCACAGGAATGGATTATCTCTGTTGAAAAAAATGCATTGCTGGTTTTTTGGATTAATCAGTAAATGATATCTCCTGTTCCCAAAGCTATAGCAAACTCAGCAGTCTTTGGAGGTTCTTAGAGGACCTGTGCTCCTTTTCTATTGGTTTTAAAGTTCTCTGTAACTGAGAGGAATAACTTTTGGAGTGTAATGTCTCATATGAACACTGATGGAATGGAAGCCATAAAAATTGATTTCTAAATTGTCAAAAATCACACAAATCCTGTGCAAGCTGTAAGTGTTCATGAAAACACACCTTTCATAAGTAGAACATTGACCTGTGTATCAATGTGGCTTTGTTTCAATATTGGCAGTTTAAACATTCCTCTATGCAAGTCTAGTTCATTTTAATGATGAAAACATACTGTACAAATATAATTAGGACAGATTACAGGAAAAAAATCAGAAAGTGACTAATGTTTATGTCTGCAAAAGGTTAGAAAAAAAACCTGCAAGCTCACTTTTGTTTCCAAAGAATTTACTTTGCTCCATGACTTATTGTGGTGTATTTAAACAAATGAGCTACACTATTTGTGGTTTCATCAGAGATGATGTTATTGTTCATTCTTGTCTGAAGCAGGTTGAGCACAAATACCATTACTTTTCATCCCTACAGTTATTTTTTTCACAGGTAGGTATGGAGTTAGTTTTTGAGGGACCTCAGAAGTCAACGTCAGATTGATTGCTCACTCCGTGTGAGATTGTGGAAGACATGTTAGTCACATATCAATTATATGCTCAACAACTTGTGTCATGGATGGCTTTATTCCCTTCTCTACAAGCCCATCCAAGAAAAAAAAATGCATGTTAATTAATTTATGTGAAAAGTAAAAGAGAATTAAAGAAAGGGGGAAAGAATCTGTAGTAGAACTAATTGAAAAAATGGGATCCCATATGGAGAAAAAACAGTGGAAATAAAAGGTTATTTCCATTCTACAGACACTGAAATTCAGGCATTTATTATCACACATTCTATAACAAAATACAAAAGTTTAAGCAATATAAATGTATTTTTTAATAAATATTCCTCACTTTATTTCAGTTTTCTAAGCGTATGAACATGTTGGCCAGTTTCCCATTAGTATGCAGACACACTGTTTACATATTTACGTTTTAGATGCTTACACACTTTCAGTTTTCCTTCTGCTGTCTGCAAACATTGAAATGTGACAAAGCTGTTTGTCCAAAGAGTAATAACAGCCTTAAAATACTCACTGTATGCAGGTGAGGATTTTTATTTAAACATTTTGCTTCAGTCAAGTGACTTCTTAGCTATGTTTTTGTAAAAACAATTGTTGAGACTTCAAGAACAAGACATGTTTACCTGTGTTTTAACCAACCTTGAAATGACCAGAATTGGACATGTTATTTTTAGAACCAAGTACAGGAATTCATTGAACAGAAACAATAAGCTCCTTATTTTGTCTCAATACATTCTTATCCATGCAGCTGTAGAACATGTCATTCTTTGCCCATAGTCTTGTAATGTGATCTGTTCACCACTATGGCTTGCAACTGGTCAGTCAGGGCTTTATGAGATATTTGACATATGCATAAAATTCTGAGATGGATATTTTCACTCTTAAATACGTGGTTTTGTTGGTGATATCTTTAAAATATTTTATGGTTTCTTTGTATCCAGGTTGTAGGAATTTTCTCTCTTATCAATATTCCCATTAACATTTTATCACTTGAAAATTTGTCAGAAATGACTTCACACGCTTCCCCAGAAAAGCAATACAAATGGAAAACAATTTAGCATTAGATCATCATCTCTGGATATCCTTCTGAAACCTACCCACTCAGAGATGACTTCCTGCAGACAATTACATTTCAGTCACTGCTCAATTAACTAGTTTTCTATTATGGTTTTCTTGTTTTGTTTCTTTTGTTGTTCATTTGTTATTTGTGTTTCTTGTTTGGTTTTATAAAGTGGAACCCATTAGCAACATTTCACAAAAGTCTGGAAATATTGTATGAGTTTTTGCACTTTAATCAATCAAAATATTATTACAGTTAAAATGCAAAGTCTTTTGTGAAGACACAATTTCCTGTAAAGGCCATCTTAATTGACTTGTATTACACCACTTTCTCCTAATCTTCATTAAAGAGCTCCTTCATCAGTTGTTTGGATAACCAGACTAATGTTTAGGAAGGCAAGGATTATAACTGGTTTATTCTATTTATCTTTTATGAATATTGGCGTGACATTAGGATACTTCTGTTCTATTGGAATTTCCTTACTCTTTCCAAACTTACTGGAAAATTATATTTGCAATTTAAACAGACACTCAACAAGCTCTTTTAAAATCTTGGATGCAAGTTAACCTTTATTCACTGGTTGAAATGTCAAGTTTCAGTAGTTTTTGTTTAGTATCTTCTGTCAAAGTGGAAACTATTTCATCAGACTAAGAGCTTATAGAAACTTGCCAAGAACAAATCATGCCTAATTTATTTCTCTCACACAGTAAGTGAGCAGCTAATACACTGATGACATTGTATAGTCTCCTTTTAATGAAGTTTTTGATCATCTTCTGAGGATCTTAAAGAAATTTTGTGTGGGCTTCAAAGTGCAAGAAAAAAATCAAATGGATAACATTTCCAGATTGTTGTTAGCAATAGCCAGTGACAGGACATACTCAGTCTCATGCCGACCTGGATCTACGTGTGTTCAATATTTCCATGATTTCAAGAGGGAAGAGAGATAATGCTGATGAAATTTTACAGTTGATCAGAGGCTAGAAGATTAGGAAGAGAAATCAAAATTATCTTAGTCAACTGAAGAAATTATCTGAAAAAAAAAAGACTGGATGGAATCCAGTAGTTACAAGTTTAAGAAAAAATCAGCCACACAGATACAGGATGGAAAAAACCCCACCAAAACAGTCCAGGAGTGTAGTCATGTTTCAGGAGCTCATCTTGGGATTTGATTATATCACTGTTGAACAGCAGTCAGAAATGTTCTGATGTTGCAGAAAGGCTAACATTACAGTGGGATGTATAAACTGGACAAGAAATAGGAAATAATTCTGCTCTTCTTACCATTGGCTGGAGTTCAGTTTTGAACAGCGTGTTTCAAGCAAGGTATGAACATGTTGAAGAGAACCAAACATGATTACAAAAATGCTCAGCAGTCTAGAAAACGTGACCTAGGATGGGAGAAGAAATATTTGTCTCACCTATATTTGTATTTGTCTCACCTAAGAAAAAGTAGAATTAAGTAGGCATAATAACCGGCTGAATTGTGTAAATTGTTTTGCAAGGATGAAAGGATTAATTGTTCTCAGTGAGCATGGCGGATTGCACAAGAAGCAGAGGGCTTAAGTCGGAGTAAAAGATATCGGAAACATTTAGATGGGAAAAAATCTGATACAGGCAAGTCTAGTAGAACACTGGAATGGAAAGCCAATGAGACTGCAACATTTTCAGTGCTGGAAGTCTGTAAAAACACAGTAGGCAAAATATGGTAATGGAAGACATAAGTATTTTGAGAGTCATGAAATGTACTCAACAGCTTCTTAAAATGACATCCAATTGTTCTTCTATGATGTTTTCTATGGCATACGTAAAATAGAGCCTCTGTTTTCCCCTGTGTACTAAATACAGAAAAATCTTGACTTTTTCATTTTCATGTTCTGTTCAAGCTTTTTCTGATAGCACATCCTAAACAGTTTTATCTTCTTTATAATACAATTGACAATTCTACTGCCGACAATTAGAATAAGACTCATTCTGCAAGAATTTTATTTGTTCATCACAGCCTTTAGTTTACACAATTGATTTTAAGTCCAATTTCTGGTTTACAATAATTTCTTCCAATTTACCTCATTTTACAATAGTGAAATATGTTTTAAATAGCTGTTTTAATTTTCCCTTCTAAATAGGATGTTTTTCTAATCAATGAAGACCTCCTTTGGGATTATGGGATTGCAACTTCTTGACTAACAACTGGCAATATTCTTAAGCAATTCCCAACTATTGTTCATAATTTTTTACCTAAAGTTACTCTTATAAACTGACCTTGTTCAAAATTGCTTTGAGGTTTTTGAAATTGGTAATGTTAAAACCCCATGTGGCACTAATTTGGATATTATTTGGTTTGTGTCTATGAGATATTGTGTGCTTGGGTTAGCACAACTGTTTAACGTACTGTGAGAATTTATTCCTATCTTTTTTCCCAGCATACTGATCTGAGAATTGTTATGGGTGCAGGTGGAGCATTCCAAGAACACTTTATTGATAGCTGTATGAGCAATTTCAGGTGAATCAAACAAAAGATCTTCCCACTTCTTTTAATTAAATCCTTTTTTCCTACACAGTACATACTTGTCCTTAAAGCATTGGTATCACCAGAAAAGACTACTCCTTTGGGCAACAACAGCTGTAAATGACTGAAGGAAGCTTCACTGCGGAGCAGAGAACCAGAATCTGGGGACACATTGTGGAAATGTCATTTGTGAATGTGTGGCAAGAGCAGCACAGAAATGGCTCCCAGATTACACTATATTTTACTGCAGAGAAGAATGAAAGAGCACTGTAGCCAGACAAGAAAGCAACAGAAATTGAGGTTGTCCCTCTCATCTAACCCATAAGCAACTGCAGAGACTTTAGATGCAAAGTCTAGTCAGCTACCTGAATGCACTAGTATTGCTTCTTGGAGAAACTCTGTCTGTAGTTTGGCACTCACTAACACATGAGTAATGTCATGTGTGGATCAGAAATGGAAACCAAAGTGGAAAGCCTGTGGTCGTCCTGAAAACAGTTACACAAATTAAGTGCAGGAGTGAGCAGAGTTCCATACTTACTCCTCTGCATGCCTGGACATTTGTGCCAGTACAGACTGTTCCTACAGATGCTGTCATCTCCTTAGCAGTTACTGTAACACAGAGTCATGCAGAGACTTTTAAGGCTACCTTACAGTTGTTGTAACACCCCATTCATCCATCAAAGCAGACACAGTACTACAATGAATTGCCATGATACACATACAATGCAGGTATTTTTAAATTTTGGTGTTTAAGGGCTAAGGAACATCCCCATAGCTGCTAATTATTTATTTTTTGCACATTTTGGCCAGCTCTGTGGCTGTGCAATGCTTGACTTAAATGTCAGGTCTTCACACAAGGGGTATGACTCAGTCTGAGCCCTCAGCGCCAGAAAGGCTGTGGGGGGTTTTTGAACCTGAGGGGACCCACATGCCTGGTGGTATGCTTCAGATCCCAGGAGTTTCTTAAATATATTATATTTCAAAGAACCAAAACCAGGCAAGGGAAGAAAAAGGAAGGGATTAATTTGTTTAAAATTCTCCCAGAAAGAGAAAAAACTATAAACCATAATGTCACTAAAGCCTGAGTGGCCTCATAAATGTATAGGTCTGACTGAATATCTAGTGTGATGGAGAAAGATAAACACAAGAGGTGGGCTTGAACTCTGGATTGTGTCTTCCCAGCAAGATGCACAATTTTACCAAAATACTTTGCAACAAAGGGGCCACAAGAAGGTTAAGATCAATTTAAAGTCCAAAGATATGAGAGAGAGAGAGAGTGTGCAGGTCTTGTCTGCACATATGTATAAGTACCAGCTTAAACCCTTCATTCCTCCATCAGGAAAAGATGTCTGGAAAATAGTGGCTGGTATACAACAGGATATGTGAATCAGTGTGTCAGTGTTTCTCTTTCTACATCTGCTAATTTTGAGAAAAGAGACCAGCTTCTTTTCTAACTATTAGATTTCAGTCTTTTGCAAGAAATCCCTCATAATTATCAGGTTTCATATCCTTATATTTTCAAAGCATAAGTGAATGCATCCATTTCCTCCTGGTAATCACCCTGCAACAGGTTTTTGCAGCTGACACGATTTATTTGCACTCAGTCGGGAAAAACCAAAACAAACCATGAACAAAAAAGCCTTTCTTTTGGTAATGTATGGCTAAGATCTGTAGAGGTGACTGACAATTATAAGTGCTGAATTTATTACGTTGCCTTACAGCCTTGAACACTGGGTGCTCAGCATTTTCTGAAAATTAGGTATGAGGAAATTGTCATAAATTAAACTCCCCCCAAAAAGTAGTTATTTGATAATGTACTGCTCAGCTGTTGAAAGCATGGGAATACATAAGTACATACACACATCCATTCATATCAATAAAATATAGACAGAAATCTATGATGATGTGGGAAAGTAGAAAAATTTTATAAACATTTATTTAGAATGCTTTGCAGAGAACAAGTGAGAACTAACGCATTGCCACATATATTAAATTAGATACATCAAGTTAGAAATGTCCTTATTCAATGTATTTTTGAGAATGTGTGTATTTTCATAGAATAGAGCTATTTATGCTAAAACTCTTGCCCTTAGTGTTTCTATTAGACTGAAGAAAATAATGTAACTCAGCAATCCGGGAAAATAACACAGGAGGTGATCTGGAGAAAAGAATGAAACAATTAACTGTCTTTGCATGAAAAGGAAATGGAGATAAACGCATATTTCATCACACTTTGAAGGAGCTATCCACCCTTTCCTAAAAAACTGAATCCTGCTCATTAAGTACTTGGGTAGTTCACATTCATTTATCTCATGGATCCTGGAGGAGGGTTGTGTGACTGTAGGTCCTTTCTGACAATAAGGGGAGTCCATCTGTGGGAAATATCTCAGGCATCAGTGAATATGAAACTGACAAAATATTCCTCTGGGTTGATGGAAAAGAATAATATTTCCTTTAGGTTAATACCTAAAGCAAATTAAGCATAAGCAGACTCATTGCTGTTCAAACCACGGACAGAGGTTTGACACTAACAAAAAAAAAAAAAAAAGAGAAAAATTGTACCTGACTAATAAACTGTGTTTTGTTATCTCATTTCAGAGAAAAACCTACTGAATCAACAGGATTTGACAAGAATATTTACCTAACATAATCCGGCAAATACCCCATCCCGTGCTTTATCAAATCCACTTATGTCGTTCTGTACCGCACTGCAAGGAGCTTGCAGGCCAAGCCTGTGGAATCAAAAATAACTTTAAATCTTCCTTGTGGTGTCTTGTTCCTGACCTCCCACCTAGGCTGGCTGAGTTGTAGAAGCCTTCTGAGGATATGTCATCCCTGAGGGCTATCTCAATTTTTGTAGCATTTTCCTGACTTCTATGTTTCATGAAATCTGATGCTTAGCTCCTTCCCAGTTCTTTTCAGCTTTCCAGTCTGCCTAAATTGGCTTGGCCATGCAGGCCTTTTTCCTTCACAAAGAAAAAATTTTTGTTACAAAAAGATATTTTGAACACATACTTCACAGTTTTGACAAAAACAAAAAATAGAACCCCTAACAAATATTAAAAAAAGGTGTTATTGCTGTCATTATTATTATTAATAATAATAATAAAAAAAGCAAGAGTGACACATACATTACTGATTTTATGAAAACGAATGATATGACATTATTTGAAAAATCAAGTCACATTCATGTTTCCAAGCCTTCAGTTTTAAGGGTAACACATTATATGCAAACTGTTTAAGAGCTGTCTGGTTGAAGTAACTCACCTGAATCATAGAGAAAAAAATGGTTTGAACTCACATGAGACACACACATGGAAGCAAATCTTGCACTTCTGTCTTCAGGAGATAGGAGTGCCTTTGAAGCAGATCATCACTATTTCATTTGATTTTGTTTCTTGGTATTCTCTAATGGAAATGGTGACAAATGAAGACAGGGAAGACAAAGGAAAAAACCAAACAAATTCTTTTCTGCTGAGGTTATAGTAGCTCTTTTCAGTGAAAATATTTTCAAATAGAATTTATGAAATATTTCCTTTAAATAAAATCATGGATTAAAAAAAATATAAATCAGTGTCTCTATCCTGTATACCCGGAAAGAAGAATTGCTCCCATTTGAGTATTTTTGGCTGTATGTCCATTTCAGTTTTACAATCATAAATGCTGGGAATTCCATCACTTCTCTGAGTAGTCCATATTGCTGTCTAATAGTAATGTGTCCTTGTTACAGTAATCATTTTATCCCCACACCATGTACTCTACACTTAAAAAAAAAAAAAATGACACGACAAACATAAAGAGCCCTTATGGAAGTATTCCCATTTGCCAATGCCTACACAGAAAAAACAGAGTCACTGAACAGAGGAAAAAGAAGTGCTGCATTTTTGGCAGTGGTACAGAAAGACATGATTGCTTCACTGAGTTTTGCAAAAATAAGGAATCAATTTTTGCAAATAATCAAAAAAACAGCTTTCTATTCTGTTTCAAGGCATCCTGATCCAAATTATGGCTTTGCCACAGCTTTTTGTGGCAGAAGAACAAAGGATGTTAAATACTTAATTACCAGGACAGTACACGTGACTGGTGGATAGAGTTGGATAAATGAAGCTGCAATTATTTCACCACAGTTTGGCTGACTAAGATTGATACTTGGCCTTCACTCAATGGTTTTCATCATTCCACCAGAAATAAACAGAGCACAGACTAATCTCAATATGTTTATGCATCAGTAACTTAAATTGCTTTTGGAAACTGTGAAATTTCTGCCATTGGTTTCAAAAGACAGTACAGTTTTCATTATTTTCCTCATGTCCTGCAACTTAGAATCAATGTGTGCATAATTTTCATTCTCTTTGCAATACATGCTATTCCTAAGAACTGAGACCAAAAAATAAATGAACATACTTCTCTTCATAGAAATCCTATTCTGTTCTGCCCCTTTTGCAAAGATGAGAAATAGGACTCACAGAAAAATTAAGATATGAATCCAAGTTTCAGTTTCTTTCAGAAAACACATGGAGCCAAGAATTCAGTTAAGACCAAAGCAGGTTACTCTGCCTTAAATTTTGGATCTGTGTGCCAAACCTTTTACGAAGCCTAGAAACATGGGGTTACATGCATCCTCCAGACCCAGTGCTGTGAAAGTGCCTGATTGAAGGATAGTTCATGGTGAGAGTGTCACAATCATGTAGGTGCATGTCTCCAGTTCAGAAAGGTTTGTGTTCAGCTCAGAGGTCCAGCAAATGATAGGGCCCTTATACCTGAACATCCTTGTCTGATTTTATTTCTCTACCCAATTTAGAAATACAGCACTGCAGAGGCAGTGGTGGGAATACTGGCAGGGATGTGAAAACTGTGATCTTTTTTCCTTCTTCCCACCACACTGCCCAGCTTTGTTCCAAGAAGGAAGACATGAAGAGATGACGAAAGTCTAGTTGCTCTTCATATACCAACTTCTCCACTGTTGTCTACCAGCATGGCACCTGTAGAAGTGATGTTTCAATAACAGAATGGTTATAGAAAGTCCTCAGCATGAATCCCATGACTACAGAGATACATCAAGCTGTGAAAAATAGACTAGAGTTCATTAAACTGTTTTTACCTACTTTTTTTCAGACTTCCACTGTGTCTTTTGTAAAGAAGGATATACGGAAGAGTTAGAATTAATTAATTTTAAGATCTTTCCTCACTATGGTTTACATATTTTAATACAAGCAAGGACAAGCATAGGCCTTCTGAAGTGTCTCTCTGACTTCTGACACAGGAAGCCAAATAATCTCTGTTGTGCAGACTCTATATTTTCTTAATTGATTGATTTTCTTTATGATTTTCTACAATCTACACAAGGCCTGGCATAACCCTCACACTTATTCACTACTCTAAACAAGGCTGTTGTTCAATGTCACATGGCTAAATAATTTCCATTTAGTGGTTTTCTATTTACTTACCAACTTCTAAAAGTCATCTTGTTTATGTGTATTGGATTAGTTCAGAATCTGCTCTAGGTTAGCAATATCATGTGCTCCATATGTTTGTACGCCATTTTTGTTCAGTTAAGGAATTTTTTTTTCATCATTAAGATTAATTCAAGAAGGGTTCCACATGAAGGAAACATGTGAAATAAATTCAGTAGAATACCATCTGAACTCGTAGATACCCTAGGTCTCAGTCATCAGTGGTCTGCTCAAACCAATCCAAGTAGGTTTGAAGGCACAAGAGAGATGAGCTGTCTGGTTTTAGCAACGAGATGCTATTTCTTACCTAGAGAAGACAGATCATAGGGCTGAGAAGAAGGCAAACGATAGAGCAGGGAGATGTAAGGTTAGAGGGACTGATTTAGGAAAAGAAGGAAAGTAGATATGTACAGCCTTGGGTACATTGGAACTTATGTTTTAAATTTATTCACTAAATTCCTTCAAGACATTTCCTACAAGGCCAGGTTGGATGGGGCCTTGAGCAACCTGACATAGTGGAAGGTGTCCCTGCCCATGGCAGAGTAGTTGGAATTCGATGATGTTTATTCAGGTCATTTCCAACTCAAACCATTTCATGATTCTATGAAATTCAATTCAATTCAAGAAAGCTGTCTGGCTGTAGTACAGAACTAGCTCCGGTTCCTGAAGGAATTATTTTCAGGTACTAAAGCCAGATTAATTTTCCCAGTGAATGTGGTTGACGTGGGCTACCATGGTCAAGAGTTACAATCTAAATGTGGAAGAATTACAAAGCTGAACCTTGGTAAACATTCAGGTAAGAACCAGCAATATGTTACTGAGCAAGGCCAAAAGGAGGAAGAAAAGAGGATGCTATTCCTATATCTAGAGGACTGCTTCCTCATAGTTAGAAAGTTCTTACCAGACACTTATTTCAGTGTTGGACTCAATAAGGTTACATTTTCACTATAAATGGCATAAATGTTTTCAACTGTTTAACCATTGCATTTAATAAGATTGAAAATAATTAGAACTGATTAAAAAAAAAAAAAACCTAAACCATAATTTCTGTTCCTCTTCATTTACTTTTTTTTAAAATCTTATTTAGAAATTAAATCAGAATATTTATTTGCACATAGACTATATCTGATTTTAGAAAGGAATGTGCTTATTTGAGGTAGGAAATCTTCCAGTTAGATTAAATAATGTGATGCAAGTGGTTAGTTACTAAGAATGGATTAAATAAGCTGGTCTTGGTCAGCTTGGAAACTGGAACTCAAACATAAGTATATCTCTGTTTTGGGTTTCAAAATTTTTCAAGAAATTGGGGTTTTTTAAAGTATGCTCAAAAGTCAGAGAACCTCTGTCAATGTCAAATTTCAAAATTTTCCTCCTTGAAAACTCCTGGCTTTTAGTATATGAACTGCTTAAGCATCCTTTCAACCCTAAGGGAAGTCTGTGACAGATAAAATAAATCAAACCAGCTGATATCACTTAATGCAGAGAATTCTTCATCAGAACTCAGTTTAAAGAGGAGGTGCCACTTAGCCTTACAAACTAAAAGCTTGTAATTAGAAAATAAATTAAGGCAATAAAAGATTCTTGGAACAAATCAAGAACTTTGGAGAGTGTGGAGGCTTGTGCAGTGTGGCACTGCAGAATCAGTATAGGTAAATAATAAAATATTAGCAAAAATAAAATAAATTCATGGGGTAAACACTTGACCTTGCTTCTTTAAATTTCAATAAATTCAACTTTACTTGTTTTACGAGTTTTTGTGGAAAATGGTGCAGATATTAAACAGCAAAACTTCATCTAGAAATAATTTCCAATGTATTAAGTTTGCTCTTCCACATCCTCAAAAACTTCTTATCATTTCCAATTTATGATGTGCCCATCTTTCACATCATGCCCTTCACAATGCCTTTATGTTTCTCAGTTACTTTCAATCTCCCTTTATCTCTCACAAGAACTGGGTAGAGAACATATTAAGAGATATTAATCTAATGTAGAACAGATGACATGAATACCAACAATGGTAAAAAAAAAAGAAAAAGGGTGGTGGGAGACAGAAAGAAAAATTGAGTTTTCTTCCCCTTAGTTTTCCTTTCTCCCCCTTTATTTTCATTTTCTCAGATACACAGAAAGAAATGGGGAAAATAAAGCTTAAACACTGTTTTGTTTGGTTAATATTTCTCTCTAGATTACTTGTTTGTAAATTGTAATTTACAGCATAAATATTTTTATAATCCATATTACATGTCATCTATAGGGTATTTTAAAGCTGATTTTCTAAAATTAAAATTGCAACATCTTTCCTCCAGTAATCAAATATTTAATTCTGAAAAACATAAACCTGGAAATGTGAAGAGTACCATATAAATTAAGTCTCCCTTTTTAGACTTTCAGAACAGCTTTCCTGGAAATACTCTGAATATAGTGTCTCGTATAAATGTAAAGTGACTTGACCATCTATGTTATTTGCAATATCTCTTGTTTCTTTGCTTCTATTTCTGTTCATTTCAGCCATTGGAAAGAGATAGTCAAATACAAGGAAACTCCATAAATGTCTTTGAATTCATGTTGCTTCAATTAGCCCTGGCCTTCTATCACAGGAAGATTACTTGCAACTACTCAGAAACTCCTCAGTAAATAACTTCCTGTAATATCAATTTTCTTTTTTGTCTGTTGCTATGATAAAAGGATGTACATTCTGAATAACTACAGGCATTTTTTGAAGATTAAAATTCCCCTCTTCAGAAGGAGAAAAGTCATCCCCTGTGTTAATATACCATATTATTATCCTATATATGTGCCAAAGAATAAATAGTTTCAGAGGTATTCTTTATTGTTAGAAAAGTTCTACTATCTAGACAGACTTGAATTTTACCCTTAAGAAGCAGAATCAAAGCCAAGCAACACTTGACTAAGGGACAGTAGAGACTAAAACTATCAACTTCCAAATGTGCCAGATGATTACAGAGCTTTCCTCTGATTTCATTCAGGCTTTTTGTGCTTACACCGGACAATGGCTGAGTCTGGTTGCTACTGTACAGATGAGCCAAAGAAGAAATCAGCTAAAGGAAATGTTCAATTATGAGTGTGAGGTGGAACAGAATTTGAAATTTTACCTATTCTGCTAGTGTTCAAAACAAGTTGTAGCTTCTCTGTCTTAATGAGAATGGCAATGTAAATCCTAAAACTTTGCATAATTTTCAAGGCTGGAATTACTTGGGGGAGACTGATTTTTTTTCCCATTTTCTTACATTATCAGCATGAATCAAATCATCAAGCACTTAATTTGCTGTTCTAACTCATACAACACTGTGTCCTGAATTAGCTAAACAATCAACATCATCAGGGTTTTCTTTTAAGAAGAGTGCAGTAGTGAGCTTCCATAATTGTTATATTCAAATTACTTATTTATTCTTATCTGAAATTCCATTCCCACCATTTCCATTTGGTGGGAATGGAAGCCCTGCCAGAAGTAATCACAGAGAAACAACTAGTCACTGTGAGCCACTGAAGTGATGCTGGAATATTTTTCGACATGGGTCTTCCTGATAGAGAGTGTTTGCTAAAAGCAAGTACTGGTAAAAGTAAACACACTGATGTGGAAGATGTTTATTTGTTGCATGGTCTCTTACAGTTCCATTTCCTCATTTTGCTATTTCTTGGTTCAAGATGTAACCACAGACTCAACTGGTATTAATTTCCAGGTTATCCAAAGCAGATGGAAAAAATGAGAATGAAGAAGCAGCCATTATTGCCTACACGATGCCCGAGAGAGCTCGGGATTTTTAGAATGACTGTATCAGTGTACAAACATAATAATTGCGACAAAAGAAACCAGGGACCATCTAATTTGACCTTCTGTCTTCAACTGAGCTGATGCCAGCCATCTGAAATGTAGACATAAAACTCCCTAATACATAAAATTTTGCAATGATCTGTCATAGAGGAAATTATTACTGACTCCAGCTGTTGCTCAATTATATCCTGAAGCATGAGGACTAATGGCTCTTGTGACTTCTGTCCCTGCATGAGTAATTGCAGATGCCATTATTTTTCAGATCGATGGATAATTCTGCTCTGAACCTTCCTCAGTGCTTTTCCTTCTGCTAATCTGTGGCCTTAAATGGCAGAAGATGTCACATCATTTTAGAAACACATCCCAGACATATCCTACCATGCACCAAAGGAGTAGATTCTATCTTGGTGTGAAACAAAATTTATCTGCAGAGAAATATTAACTGAGATGATCAGTTATGCAATCATGTGGCTGCTGGAAGTTAGAAAGGCTCTGCAGAGGGATCTGGACAGACTGGATGGATGGACTGAGGCCAGCTGTATGAGGGTCAAGAAGGTGGAGTGTCGAGTCCTACACTTTGGCCATCTGGCAACCCCAGGCAGCACTACAGGCTGGGGAGAGAGTGGCTGGAAAGCTGCCTGGCAGAAAAGGACCTGGGGGTGCTGGTCAACAGCAGCTGAACAAGAGCCAGCGTGTGCCTAGGTGCCCAAGAAGGCCAGTGGCATCCTGGCTTGTATCAGAAACCACGTGGCTAGCAGGACCAGGGCAGTGACTGTCCCTCTGTATTGAAGACTGATGAGGACATACCTCGAGTCCTATGCCCAGGTCTGGGCCCTTCACTTCAGAAAGGACATTGAGATGCTGAAGAGTGTCCAGAGAAGGGTAATGAAACTGGTGAAACCTTGAGTGATTAAGTCCTTTGTGGAGCAGCTGAGGGACCTTGGGGTTGTTCAGTCTGGAGAAAAGGAAGCTGGGGGAGGGAGTGGGGGAACCTTATCATTCTTGAAATTCCCTGAAAGGAGGGTGTAGCCTGGTGTGGGTTGAGCTTTCCTCCCAGGCAGCCAGTGACAGGATGAGAGTACATAGCCTAAAGTTGCAACAGGGGAGGCTCAGATTGTATATCTGGAAAAATTTCTTCATGGAAAGGATTATTAAGCATTGGAATGGGCTGGCCACCGAGGTCTTGGAGTCATCATCCCTGGAGGTATTCAAGAAATAAATGGACATGGCACTTAATGTCATGGTCTTGCCCACAAGGTGGTGATTGGTCAAAGGTTAGATCTGATGATCTTATAGGTATTTTTCCAACTAAAATGGTTCTGTGATTCTGTTGTGAGCCACCCTTGTCACATTCCTTTAAGGCCAAGGAGCAGAGCTGTTGGGTGAGGAGATGTTGGCCCAGTTTAGCTGTTGGCTCCTGTCTGGAAGTTGCATTAGATAACCATAGCCTGACAGATGCCATGAGCAGGCTTAACAGTCAGGTGAGCAGGCAGTTGCGTGAATGCTGAGACAGTCTGCTCCACAATCTGCACCTTGGTTAGTAGGTCATTCCTAGTGAGGATACACAGTCCTCCCCAAAAAAAAGCATTCTGCTGCATGTTGTATGTTGATTCCAAAACTAGTTCTGTGGAAAAATGTATCCATTAAGGAGATAAAAATGCATTAATCTGCTGATTTAATCTAAAGGTACACTCACTGAAAGGGGAGGGAAAAAAGCCCTAAAAATTCCAGGGTATATTTGAGTTACAAAGGAATCTTTCACCAAAGTGTTTACTTGGCCAATTTTTACTAGGAGCCCATAACTCATTCTTTGAATAAGATTATTTTGTTTCTAAATTGAAGCAAAATAAATAAGCAAATTTTGTCCAAGAGTCATTAAAATGATTGGAAGAATTAGCCAAGTAGGTTCACTAACTGGTGAGGGTAGAAAGACTGAGATGTTTTTTATGGGCAGACCGAAGAAATTAAGGAACACTCTGTAAATGTACCATTTCTCACTACCCATGAAATTACTGTTGCCACCTCTTTTCCTACACATGATGCATCAACAGGTTTCTGGCAGGTGCCTTAAGGAAAACATTTTTGAACTCTCTATTCCCATTAGTAAACTCTGTTTTTCAGACTGCCATTTGGGTTTTATTTGGCAGCCACAGTGATTCACTAGAAAATGAAACACATTTTTGATTGTCTAGAATACACTCAGGTCTATACACAAGATGATTTGATCAGGAGAAAAATGGTAGAAAAGTAAGTCCAGATGCTCAGAGCCACTTTTGGAGGAGCCAGGCTTGGGTTCTAAAACAAACCAACAAATGAAAATTCCATAGTATATATGGCACATCAGAGAAAGAAGGAACCTGGGAAAAAAAGTTACATGCACAGAAAAATCACAATTGGTTTGAAAGTATTATCACCTGCCTCTATTAGGACACAAAAAAAGGAACAAGCCATCTGAGAGCTAGCAGACCAAACTGACTTGTGTAAACACAAGAAAATCTTCAGAAGAAATTGCAAAATAAACCAGCTTGCTAATCATTCCCCAACAAATATAGTTGTGACTTTTTCACTCCAAAGTGGCCTTTTGCACAATCTTAATCCAAAAATACAGAGAATAGGATGGATGCGTGGAAGCTGCTAGCAAAAACCTGGGCATCCTGCAATTTAAATATAAATGAGTTTGGTCATAGACATTGGGTGGAAAAAGGGGTTTTTTGTTTGTTTTGGAATAAGAAACCAGTATTAGCCATGTCTAGAAAACAAACAAACAAAGTGTTAATGGATTTTCAAAAAAGTTATTTATTTACGTATTAGTTAAGTGATTTTCCGAGAATATTTAGGCTTACTTTCTCCCATGTTAAAAACCCAAACATTTGCTTTTTGTTCCTTCCAATGCCCATTCTGAGCACATGCTGTTTGTGAGTGTTGTTTGCTTCATGGGTTAAGAAAGACTCCAGAGAAGGGCAAATACAAAGATGCTGATTTGTAAGCCACACTACTCTCATATGGGCTAAGCTAGTGTACAAGTGACTTTAAAATGTGTCATAAGGTTTCTGCCTGCTTCTTTTCAAAATAGATAAAGTGTTTGAGTAGGAACCTGCTCACTGTTTTTCTGTTGATTCTCAGTCTCTTAAGTGCTCTCTCTTCTTTCATTTTATACCTTTTTAACACCTTTTGATTTTTTTTTTTGTTTTTAGAAGCCCTCCTTAACCACTTTTGCCACCTTACAAAACTTAACGATGCTAAGTGCTCCTGTCACTGCCTGCTCCCTACCATAAGATAACCACAACCACAAATGTTATCCTGTCTTCTCTCTTTCTCTTACCAAGAGACTTTTGGTAATACTTTGAACAGAGGAAGTAGGCTATAAAGTATCATTTCATTTCCATTTCTTAAGCAAACTTTAAAGAGATGGTACTCAGCTAAAATATCCCCATATGTTAGATAGATGTGTAAGTTTCTTATAACCTGGGTTCTTTCTGATATCATAAACGAAGGATGCCTTCTGTGTGTGGAGTTTCAGAGTAATGATATTCACCATCTGCTCAAGCTGGATACATAAGTCTGGATTTAAAAATTCTTAGTACAGACTGAAGGACCAGGTCAAATTTATAAGCTACATCAAGAGGTGGTAATGGCATGGAAAGGCTTATTTGCTAGCAATAGCTCAAAAATAGTGTAATGGCTGAATATAAATTGCAGATGTCAACTTTCTAAATGCTGTGTAAGTCCAGTGACAGTGGAGAAGCTCCAGTTGTAAATAAACATATTTTATATAGAAAACTGTCTTAAACTGATTGTATGAATATGATATGCATATAATGGAGTTATTGTCAATGGAATTAGTTTTGAGCACTTCTAATTTTGCTCAAATACTGCTTGGTTGTAGCAACCATATACCACCTAGCTAAACTACAATTACAGATAGTCTATAAAGAAGATTATGCTTGACAGAGAGAAGGGACGAGGTATAATTTAGCACAAATTAAATAGTTTTTTTTCAAAAAAGGATTATTTTTGAATAACAAAATTAAAGCTTTTTAAGCAGGAAGAATATTCTAATTAAGATTTGTTAGAGTACTTAAACCAACATGTAAATGTATAGTTTATACACTAGATAACCATATAGTTCATTTTAGTAAAACATGCACCTAACTGTAGATAATGTTGCAGCAAACAAAAAGAGGTTAGAAAATGAGGTTTATAAAACTAAATGAGAAAAATAGTATAAAGCACTCTGAATTCAGTTGCTAGCAGCATCTGCTAATTGTGAAGAGTCATGTGAGGTGTCACCTCAATCTGAATTTGTTGGTTTCTGTCTGCTCTTGCTGTTGTGATGGAATACTCTGGAGTCCTTGGCACAGCTGACATCTTCTAGAGCAGCCACTTCAATATTTAATTCTTTCTTCTGCAAATCAGTAATGGTGGTCAGGAACACATGGCAAATCATAGTTTAGGGACACACAAAATCACAGACGTTCTCAAGATAATTTTCTGCCTGATTACAAGGGGCACTGAGATAACACTACAAGGAGAGAAATTCTGGCAAGATGATAAAATGTCACTTTCATGTCCTGGAATATGTTATTTTGAAGGATTCTCAGCAGCATTACCTCCACCAAATAATTCTTCTGTGCCTAATCTGCTTCATTTAAGGGTTAAACCTGAAAATACATGGTCAGCCTGTATTATTCTGCATCTGAGAGAAATCATTCCAGAGATGACTGAGTAAAAGACCATATCCACAAGTGTGTAACCCTTAATGAAATTCATGCTGATCATTATGTCAACAGCCAGCTGCAGTCACATGGGAAATTTTATTAGGAAGTTTCATTTGCTTGCTGAAATCTCTCCATGCTCCATCCACTATTAGCATGATGTGGAAAAGAAGGGTAGGGAAAAATAACCCAGACGTGTATCCATCCTGGATATTTGGATGAAAGGATGCGTGAGGCAGCACAGCTTTCTGTTTACCAGAAAGATGGTTCTGCAAATCAAGGTTTCGCTTATGGATATTCCTTTCTAAAGCTATTTATGAGAAAGAAAATAAAATCACTGATCAACAAGTTATTGCTGAGGTTTACATGTGGGAAAAGGAGGCCAATCATATGAATAGGCACAAAACATGCAAGAATTGCTCTGCAAGGCCACACAGTCAAAAACATAAATGTATGTGGGTAAACCAATGTCGAGCTTGTTTACACATGAATAAATCCTAATTAGAGAGATGGAAAAATGTCTGAATCTAAATTTAAAGTGGAGACTGCTCATGAGAGTCACGGGTGACTAAAAGTAATTAAGGCCATCACTTAACTAAACAGATGTAACAGATTAACCATGTGTTTCTATGTTTGATGTAGATTTTTTGTTTTGGATACACTGCAGTTTAAAGTCCTTTAATGCTGCCTGAGATACATCTGCCATTATTTTGATTTGGTGTATTTCTTGTTACAAATGCATTTAGCGCTGGCTGACATTTAGTTTGTCTAAACAATTGAAAGTGTTTACAACTAAAAGTACTTGTTCAAGCAAGCTACAGTACAGAGAAATACATTCAAAATGTAAAATAAAGATGTGCAGAAAAATAAAATACATTTTAACGCTTCCTTTTGCACTGATTTTTGCCAGAGATAGATTTAGACAAAAGTAGAAAAAGGAAGCACAGTTACATCCAACACTACTCAACAAAACTAATTTTTCTTACAACATAATATTCTTTTTTTATTGTGTTGAGGACTTTTATTTTTATTTCCAGCCTTGTAGAGCTCAAATGTGCTAAGTTCCTAAGAGTAATTGTATTCCACCAAAACTTTTCCCCAAAATGGAAGTAGATAAAGCAGCTATTGTTTAACACAGCTTATTCTGCTGGGCTTTCCACCCAGACAACACAAAGTTGCACATAATAAACCTGCTCAGATAACTACACTGCAGATGCAGCACTGTAAATAAGATTACAGTTCACACATACATTAAAACTGGAGCATTCCTATAAAGGCTGCATTCTTCTCTTATTACAGGAGAGAGCAATTTTATATGTTGTACTCTATTGGCTTTAATATTGTGTTATTCAATTTGCAATCATGTGCATGTACGTGCCTCATGTGTCTGTGGTTTCATACTTGCTGAGACAATGGCACACCCACCTTACACAGGGTTGGGAAAGAATAAGCTAAAGATGAACAGCGTCATTCAGAACTGCCCAGAGTCTCATTTTATGATGATGAGACTTAAATGTTGTGTTGCAAATTCTCTGCATGCATGCATGAACTCAATTAATCTTAATAGAAAGTTATGACTGATGGTCTCTGTCTCCAGGTTGGCCAACCAAGTATATGATGCTCCTGATCTGAAACCTGTGACACAGGGGATGATTGTAATTCCCTGTCTCTCACAATATTGTCTCAAATCTCCTTATTACCAACAACTGAGTTGAAATGTTGCAATGGGCCTCAAAATTTCTGAATTATGACCCTTTACCCCTGCTCCTCCAGAAGCTGTATTTAGCAAGTCAGTCTCTGCATCAGCATGTTTTAGTTTTTGTTTCTTTTTAAGAATGAGCATAACTAATATTTTAATCACAGGGTAAAATAACATAAAATATATTTTGCAGATGTTTATGATGAATGCATTTCTTGCACGCTGCTCTGGGATGTTCCATTGGGTTTATAGAATTTGTTTGCCAGTGAGCCACTCTCTAAACTCAGGTCACACAGGCTTCACCCATCTAGAGTCTTCAGCCAGCAGTTTTTGGAAGGGAAGACACCTGTGGTTTTCTTTGGACTGAAACATTCCGGTGAATCAAAATAATTGAACACATCAATTAGGGAAAAGTACCCATGAAGCCTAATATTAGCCATCAGAGTTGAACTCGATCCTTGTGTGTCCCTTCCAGCCCTGGATATGGTTCTGTGATTCCAGCCCTGGGCACCTCATCTCCCACACTTCACTTTCCAAAGGCAGTAGCAGCTCCAGAGGTCAACTGTCTACTTCACACAACCCCCACAGGGGCCTTTCACCTTCTCCATGGACCACTAAGAGACCTTAAGGAGGCAGGCTTTGGCTGCTGCCAGGTTTGTGTTTGGTGCAGTCATTTATCTCCCATATATACGGTCTGGAATTCGAAGAGTCATACCACGAGTGATGTCAGCAAGCACAGCTAGAGGAAAAGGGCCCAAAGAACGAGGTCATCTTGTCTACCCTCTACTTGCGTGGGGTCCTTTCCCACACAATGCAGGAATATGCCACCCATAGAGGCAGCTGGTAAGAGCAGCAACTGAGTCTGAATCACACAAACAAGGGGGGAGGGAAATTGTGTAAACTTTGTAGTATAAGAAGAGGACATTTTCCCCAGGGTTTTAAGGACTTCAGTCTGATGGTTCCTAGGAGCTGTAAATCTTCCAAATGTTACCTCAGTAACTGAGAATTTTCCTGGTGACATTGCAGCTTTATGCTGCCTCCTTCTGTTCTCCCAGAAGATGGAATATCTTCAAGGAATATATGCTTAGCATAAAGTGAGCATACTTGCAGTGACAAAATCAACCACCCTAGAGAGATGCTAGGTCTTGAATGAATTCTCTCCATTTTGCTGAGATCAAGAATGCCTGTTTAAACAGATTTACACTGCTCAAATAAGCAATAGACTCAAGGTATGATGCTGAGGGACAGGCATCAGCAAAGTCAGAGCTCTGGAATCAAAGAAGTAACTATTTAAAGCCACATCTTGGCTATCAACTTACAAATGACCGGTCAAATGAAGCTCAGCAATTTTTGTGGTATTCAGGCCATTCAGCACCTATAAAGTGTCTTGGGGACAGCTATCATTACTTTTTATTCTCTGTCTTCTTCTCTCTCTTTCGGCTGTGTGAATGATCCCTCAAACATTTATGAAGACACCAATTTTCATAGAATCAGTAGGATTGTATTTGTCTCTGGGCATTCTACAGCCTGACAAAACTGGCTGAAATCAGCAAGCATATTTATAAGCTATGAAGTTATTCTCTGTGTTTAAAAGCTTTCAAGACTGACCCATATATATATACACAAACATGAAATAATAATAATTTTTTCTGAAACAAATTTGGGTTAAAAAGAAGATAGGATTTTAATACATTTTACGACATAGTAATACTTAGTACTACACTTTATAAGTATCAGATAAAGTTCTCATTTCTTCTTATTGGAAATGCGAGGCCAAAATTAATTTACATGCAAAATTTTCTGGATAAAAGTTGCAGTATTTGAACCCTCTGTAAGAAAATAAATGATTGATAGCTGCCTTTCTGTAATTTGCTAAATGAGTGATCAACATTTAGTATGATGCAGTGAAGGACACTTTTGACCACATCTGAGTCAGGAAACATAAATATCAGGCCACTAGGAATATCAGAACTGCTACTTATTTTACATAGAAGATTCCCAGTTACCCGGCCTGTCAAAAGAGTCAGGAATGTCTAAAGCAAGCATATCTGCAAATTACAAAATGGTGATACAAATATTGAGTAAATATTGAGTTAACAGCTTAAAAACAACTCAATGAATTGTTTATAATTTTATCCATCTTAGGTTTCCATATGGAAACCTATTTGCATAATTTAAAAAAATCTGTTATTTTTAATTAGATTGAAATTCACAAATTCCTTAAAGATTCCTAAACCCTCATGGTCTTGCTGTTTCATTTCCAGTTCTAGTAGGATCTTTTTGTAAGATGGATGAAAAATATTGCGACCAAGAAGAAAGAAGATTTTTTCTAAAATGGTTTACTCTTGACTGGCCAACATTCCTTGTCCTGTTGCAGCTGACACTAGGGAGCAAATGCAGATTTTATGCATTCAGTCTTTTTTATCACTTAGATTGTAAATTCTGTGCAGCGTAATCTTTCTGTAGTGCTCTGAGATCCTTTCTGCTCTACAAGAACACATCATAACATTAACAAGTACAATAGTCTTATCGTCTTTCCACATCTCTCCTAAGAAGCAATTTAGTTTTGATTGATGTCCCAGATCATCTTGTGTCCAGTTCCATTCATGTCTGTAAAAATATTTACTTAACCTCTAGAAAAGAATGGCCCCTGATGTAAAAGAGTTGATTTCTGAGCCAAATCTGTGGTCATCTGTCTCTTCCTCCTGAAATCCATGAGAATTGATCCCAACATTAGTCTCAGAGCATGAAGAAGTGGAAAGTTTTCTACAAATGACTGTGTGTGCCATGTGGTTTGAGCTTTTCATGTAACACATTACAAATTCTGGTAAAGGCCCATGGCCAAAAAAATTATAATATTCCTTACACTGCTATGTTCAACAGCTCACCAACTTTTGGAAGACTATATACCATATTGCTAGAACTGTCCATCTCCAGGCTTTAATCCAGTATCTGAGATTGTTTTCTTTCCTTGCTAAGAATGTAATTAAGATTGCTGAAGAGTCTTTACATATTATGAAATTAAGCTATAAAGCCAAATGCCATTAAGTTGCCAGGAAATGATCCTGCCTGTTTTCTGACCTTCTGGTCATGGAATTCTCATGTTTGATGTCTACCCAAAAGCTGGAATAAAATGTACATTATTGTGTAATGTTTAGAAATTATGTCTTAGACATTAGTGGGAAAAAATCAGCTATAGATAGTGCTGCTTGCAGGGGCTCCTGCCTTGGGTGTTAACAAAAGAGAATCTCTCATGTTGGAGAGGGAAATGGCAAAACATGATTTTGATTTTCTGGAAGAGAAGATCTGAATGGTAAACTATCCTCTGAAATATCAAAGGACCTTGAAAATAAAGGAGCCCAAAGTATAAGATCCATTGACTTCAGCGCAGTTTGGCCAGAGTATTATGACTTAAAGTGGTTAAATCCTAGTATGTGCCTGATATCACTTTTGCCAACAAAAGTAGAAGAGAAATCATTTTAAACTTACATGGAAAGCACAGGCACATTACCTTCACAGTAAAAATAATTCTGCATATGCATTATGTTTTATGCAAAATGTATGGTTTATGCTTTGCAACATGATTTAACTTAGGAAAAATACAGAAAAAAAATACTGTCCTTGAAATGCTTGTACATCATTGAAAGAGCAATGGAAGAATTTTTTAATTATTTGCTTCTTTTCTGCAACTTACTATGTATTAGAAAACTTCCTCCATGTTTAAGCATTTTGTGGGTCTCTGTACATTAATAGAACCAAGTGGAAAACATTCCTTTCAAACAGCAGTATACCATCATCTGTTTCTAATTAATTCATCATGTGTTCATTTGTCTTTGCTTTTAACACATCTTTTTTACACATTTGTATTTGTGCATGAAAGCCGTTTTCTAATTGCATAAACATATATTTCACATCAGCTGAGGAGACTGTGCTGAAAATCTCTGTGTAGTGGAGGTTGCTTGCTGTTAGCCAGCTCAGACTATTTATTCCTTGCTGAGCTATTGAGAAACCCTTCAGTGAAATAACTTTCCAGCATGGTAGGTTCACACTGGCTGCAGATACCAATGGTGGGCTCCATTTCACCCAAAAGGGCTTCTCGTTTCAGTCAGTTGTGTAGGATTCCCATAAAAATTGAGGGAAGACATATGCACCTTATAAGGGCCACTCATTTTAGCTGCCCAACTTTTGATGAAACAAACTGTTCTCTGGAAAAGGCAAAGTGTCTCCTTTGATGAGAGTACATAAGATTGATTAGTTTAGACCAGACACCCAAATTTTAGGCTGTCAGAATAAGGAGGGATGGATCCTGCCTCATCTGTTCACAATTAGTTGTGATTTTTTGCCCTAATTTCCTAACACAGTCAATGAGTGTTTCTGGATAAGGCCCCATTAGTTGCGCTGTAGCTTAGCAACAAGAGCCCTGAAATGGCTACCTCGAAAACAGAGTAAATAATAAAGAGAAAATACTATGTTCCAGTGTGGGTCAGCGAGTTCTACAAAAGCATGGAAAATAAAACTTAGGGAAGTAATGAAAGCTTAAACTCGTATGCTTAAATTACTGGCATACTGGAACTATGTTTAATCCCTGTAAGAAGCAAAGCTGCGTGGGACAGACTCACACTGCTCTCAGGACAGGTGCCAAGAGCAAGTCTGTCCTCCTCAGCGAGCAGCTGACCCAGATAAACAATTACCAAACAGAAGGCTTACTTGTGCACATATTTTTTCCTTTATGGCACCTGCTCTATTGGCCAAGCACTGCAGCAAATCCAGCTTCTGCCCCAGGTTTGGATGGAGCAGCTGTGATTCCCAGCAGCCCGGGGTGGCGGTGAGCCTGGACAGGCAGCCCCAGCACCGCACCCCGTGCCCAAAAGCGGCGCTGCCGGAGCTCTCGGAGCTCCTGCTCCTCTGGCCGTGCAAGAGCGCTGGGGCTGCAGGAGCATCCAGAACTGCGTGCCTGGAGACATTTTGGAATGCTCCTCTTGGAAGGAGCTGGGAAACCTGAAGGCATTCACTGTGCTGCTGGGACACTGTGAACAGCAGAATAAACTTTTCTGTAAAAGGGGCTGTTTGGGTAAATTTGTCTTGTTCCCAAGTAATTTTTGGAAAGTCCTGTACACCTGCACCACAGTGGATTTTCTGAATATTAAGTAAAGGATTTCTAGTTCATATAGACATATGAAAAATGTATAAATATATATTTTAGATGTATTTCGTCTAAAAGCACTTACACTTTGGATGTATAGATGGCCAGACCTCAAAAAATGATTTAAGTGTTTTTTTTAAAAACAAGCCAAATATTTTCAAGGCATCTGTTTTTGGTGAGAGCACACTGATCGTTTTGTAGAATATTTATATATATCCTGATGCTTACAGATATTTTAAAAGAAAACATTTATATTGTGGTTTCTGAATCAAACAACATTAAGTATGGATAGACTGGACACTTCTTTTTCAGCTGTTTGTTTTTTAGGTTAATTTTTTCAAGATCTGGACTTAAATGTAGCTTGAATGGGTTTGTATGTAGTTAGGTGCCTTCAGACATGAAAAAATAAAGACTTGTTTGAGAGAGATTTCATACACTCTGATTGACATTGAGTTATAGGCATGAATTTCTTTAATGTAAGCATAACTTAGAAGTATTTCAGCTGAATGTGGGACAAATGGAACAGATGAACTGTAAAAAGCATGAGAATAATTAAACTGTTTTCATCTGAATAAATTTTGTACATTTTTTTATTAAGTTCACAACCATGTGAAATTCCCTTCTTTCTATAGCAACTGGTTTGGAGGACAAAAGAGACACAGGAGGGATTACTTGCATCTTTCGAGATGGGTATGTTTTGAGTTGTCTTCATAATCCTCAATTTGTCCCAGATTTGTCAAGAAGATTTTCCAAGTTTTACTGACCCTTGAAATGAGCTCTGGCTGAACTTCTAAAGTATAGATTGCATGTCAAGTTAATCCTATCTCTGTGCTCCACAGAAAGTTTACTGGCTTTTTCAAGCCATAGGAAAACTCATGGTTATGGCTGAGTACTGCTTTGAGTTTTAGGGCTTACATGAGCTCAGAAATACAAAGTTAAACTCAGCAAGTGTGTGAACCTTCAGAAATGGGAACAAAAAAAAAAAAAGAAAAAAGAAAATATAAAAAGAAAAAAATATATTGAACCCTGGGGATGTGAAACTGCCAAAGTTCTCAGAGCTTCAGTATATGAAAAAAGAATGTTATTACAGCATGAGAAACTCTCATGTCAGTAAAATAACACTGTTTTTAAAAGTGTTGAACTGCCACACTGCTTTTGGAAAAGACACCATGACTTCCTAGCTCTAATTCTTTATTCACAAACCATTCAAATATTTAAACTCAATTAAAAAAAAGGAAAAAGTGTATATTTTTGTCTAATCTGCATGGAATCTAAATAATATAACTAATGACATCTAATTAAAGACATGAAAAATTTTGTACTTGGATACTTTAAAAAACTGTATTACATAGAAACTTTTCAACTTACTTTTTTGTTGTAATCTGTTTGATATATATATATAACTGAGCATTTTCAGCTCCAGCACCAGTTCCTCACTTGCCAGATGAAGTGATACTACAGCCACTTTGATAGCCACATTTCCTCTACAGGAGAGGGCAGATGAAAATTTAAACCTCATGGGTGGCTTAATCTCTTAGGATAGTTGAATGGTTTTTCAGGTTCTTTTCAGTGTTTTGTATACTTTTCATCTTCAACTCTGAGTTCACCTTAATGAAAATTGCCATCCTCTAATCATGGCTTGAAAGGTGAGAAGCTCCTTTCAATTTGTAAGCAGAGCAGTGCATTTCAGCTTGAAACAGTCCACTTGGATATCAATACACTTACAGTCTATGGCTGCTTTCTTCACTTTTCTTATCCCTGAGAATGGAAATAGCCATGAAAATTTGTAATAGTGGAATTTCAAGAGAAAGCAGATGGCCATCATATCCGTAAGGGGGCGAAAAGAGTCATCAAGGAAAAACTGTGGTCATCTTTCTGAAATGCTGGTACTTGCATTGAGAAAAGCACCATTTGGATGACTAGCAAAAACTTCTGCAAGAGACTGCATGCAACTTCTTGTGAGGTTGCTCAAATCTCAAGGCTTTTCTTTGCTTAGCAAGTTGCTTGTTGCATGGTTACAATTTGCAGTACACAAAACCAAAGAGATCAAGCCACTGGGGAGGTGTTGGTAAATACTTTCATCAGTAACAGATGCTTAAATGATCATTGCCTGCATCCAGATTTCTCAGTCTGTCCTGCACTCCAGCTGAATTCAATGGGAATTCTGCCTACATCATTAAAAATGCTGTAGGATTTGGACCTCTTAATTTTCCCAAGATACTCACTATGGAAAGACCTCTCAAATAACAACAACCCCAAAAATTTATATGTTATTAAAAGAGTCATTGTATTTGATGTAAGCAAATCCTGTGAGAGAACTGAACAGTATGCAGCAAATTTTGGGAGTAGTACTCCTGATATTTTCAAAAAATAAATAAACATTTAACACAGATTAGCGATGCCTCTCTTTGCTTTTAAAACAAACTAATTGTTTGCCATCCTTCAGGTAATACTCAGCATCTTTCCAGACAACCCCAGTGTTCTCATTCTTCTTTATGGCGCATGTAGAGCAGGGAGGACAAACATGAGTGATGATGAGATTCCACTCTCCCAACTTACACTGACAACACAGGCTTCTAGTCAGAGCCACTTCTTTGCACTCCTAAGATGAAAGAGGGAGGTGGACAGCTGGCAAGGGTGACTTTTAAGCTTTTTTTTATTTAAGGACGGGTCCTGACAAAACACCTCTTTGTGTCTCCTCTGTCATAAAGAGAGCCTAGTTGACTGCCTTAGGCTAAATATTTCCAATTCAGCTAATTAATCTCATCTTGTCAGCCTAAAAGTGTAAGAGGCTGAGACACCTTTCTCCCCTGTTCTGAGACACCTACTCGAAGTCACTCCACTGCTGATTTGCATGCTCCTCTTGCCAGTGCTCTGCAGTATCTCTGATGCCTCCAAGCGCTCAGGCAGAAGGAGCCTCAGCCATACCCACATCATCTTGCTGTTAGCAGCCATCTGTACCCAAAGGGAGCACTGAACCTTTAGCCAATAGGCACGTATTCACAGACATCTCACATATTTTATGTCTCCACAAATAAAGGCTGACTGAGATAATTCCAACAGCTCGTGACAGCTCAGTTTTGATTTAGTGTGTTGCTTGGTTTGTAAAATGTACTGCTTCTGTTTCAGGGCAGAAGTATTCAGGCTTTCAGGTTTTCAAGTCAGAAATTTTGCTTTCTTATCCCTACAATCAAACTCAATAATAACAGTAAGAGTAATGGACCACCACCCCCTACTTCTCCTTTAAAATTTGTCCTGTTCCTTTTGGCTCTCATGAGTGGAACAGTAGCCCTGCCACTTGCAACAGCAGCAGCCCCGTTCCACTGTTCTCTTATTTGGGAGGAGACAGTAGACAATGACTTTGACAATTTCCTGCTTGTGTGCCCATGCATCATTACAAGGCCAGGCACACACTATTATAGGTGTGCATTTTATGAATGTCACATGTGTAATGCAAATCATTTTTGTCTTTCCAATTTATTTAGTGAATGAAAAATGCCTCCTTAGATGCCAAGCACTGCCTCCTATCCTTCTACTACGGGCTGCACTGTCTTTTAAATGACAACCTGATAACTGCAGTCAAAGCAAAATGAGTTTTAACACCTCTCTTTTATATTTTCAGATCTAATTTATCTTCACATTTAACACATTATATATAATTCCATGTATTTCTCTGCAAAGTTTATATAGAGAGATTTATAAATTGTGTCATTTTTTATAATTCTGTCTCCTTTTCACATGTACGTTTACTTTTCTGTAATTACAGAGATATTCCATATAGAAACAAATTTTCATTCCCACCTGGTGAAGAATATCACAGCTAAACTTTATATGAAGTGTTAGGAATACACACCATGGGCTCTTTTTTCTTTTGTTTGTCTTTTTCTTTTTTTTCAGGGATGGAAAGGGCTAAGGCAGCCCTTTCCAAAGATACAGAATATTAACATAATTCCTCAAATGTCTCATTTTTCATAACAATGTTGCCCTTTAAAGCTATATTATATGACCAAAAGATGTTTAAATAGCTAATGATGTCTGACGTATTTATATATACATAGTATGAAAAAATTAACTTTTTTTCCTGGTAAATCAAATAAATCTATGGATTAGTTTAAATGAAAAGGTTCATAAACCAGTTGAACAGTGCTCACTAAAGCAAAAAAGACTGCAAAAACAAAGCAAAAACTCAGTAAAAGATGTGCCTTTTAGTATTTTGGGGAAAAAATTTGCATTTTTTTATTTGAGCAAAAGTGCTGCTTTGATTCTTCAGTAAATTTAATTTAAAAAAAATTAAAATAAGAGTGCTTACATTACCAAGGTACTTCAAATTAATATACATGGGCAGTGTTAAGCCTGTGTTGAGTAAAGATATTTGATAATTGCAAGATGAATGAAGCTGAGAGTAACAACTTATGACTTAATTTTACCTGGCATTTTCAATTATATAATGTTCAGCTTGTCTCTTGAAGTAAAGTATACATTCAACAGTAAAATAATAATAAGGTTTTTTGCCCTGAGAAAAAAATCTGTTTTATTGGAACATCTTTGTCATGAAGTTCAATTAACATCACTGAAAATCCCAAAGGACCATTTTCAAAATCAGAAAAATTGTTTACATTTTTAAAAAATTTTGCTATTTATTTGGAATCTGGTCGATTTTTCCAGCCAATATTATTTATTTTAAAAGACATGTCAACAGAGGTAGTATTGCATGATGCTGACATGCTGTAACAAAACATAGCTGTTAAAATCTTTCATTTCAGTTTTACAGCACTGCTGCTTCATGATGATTGAAACAGCTTTTTTTTTTTTCCTACCACAGCACATTCTGTGCTTTGATTATGTTTAAGCCATTTGTATTTTAACACAGGTGATGTAGGAGCGGGAAAGGTCTTGAAAAGAGCAAAACCTCCCACAGAGTGGGAAAGATTCCAGCTTTCATGAACTGTACATCCAAATGTTAGTGTGACACACCATGTTAACTCCAAATTTATTAAAATTTTGATGTAGGATATTTTAAAATTACTGGTCATAATTCTGTAGTCAAGGCTGAGTTTCATGTTTATATATTCTTTAGACTCACAGTCTTAAAACTCATTAAAATCTGAAAAGAAAATACTGGGGACAGGAAAATACATATATTATAAATATCCCTTAAATAAATACAGACTGCTTAAGCTAATACAGGTAATAAGCTAATAACATTCTACAGGGTTAAGATCATCCTGTGCCTGAGGTGAGGAGAGGAGGTCTAGGGATGTTCTGTACTCTCTTGACTTGAAGACTCAAAGCCCTGCAGATCATGCCAGTGTGGGTACCAAGATCTTACAAGAGCAGATTTTGGCACACACTGTAGTGTTCCTGAGGTTCCATACACTGACAAAAGCACACAGGGAGACAGCAGGGCCAGCAAAGCTGGGATAGCAGGGCAACCCTCTCTTGACTGACACAGTTCCCTGCATTGCCCCTCTGCAGTAGCAGGGTGAGAAAAGAGCTGTGCCTGAGGAAAGGATGCCCAAGACCACAGTGGGTAGTAATCAAAACATCTCACTTCAGTCAAGTGAGCTTTTTGGTGGCCTGCCCTTAACCCATGGATGGATGCTTCTGTGGGAGCTGTTCCTTCCATGGTGGTTAACAAAATCATGATTACTGGTACTGACTGCTGGTAGTGACTTCATCCTCACGTGTTGAAAGCCATTCTGTACCCAAATCAAACAGAAAACCAGTCCCTAAATATTTAGCTTATAACATGGTATGAGAAGTAGATTTGGAATATAAATAAATGTTAGTTGAGATAACCGAGAGGTGGGTTGATTTATGGAGCAAATTATAATGATAACTCTTCATTAGCTGGAAGGCAAATGTGAGCAAATATGCTGTATACAGAATATAAGTAAATAGATTATAAATGCCCATATTAATTAACTCTTCTATACATGGATACATTACAGAATACAGAAAGAAACACAAACATATTTTTTATCCAATTTCCTACCTCTGCAAGGTTTTAATGCATTTTGCATGTCCTCTAATATTTTGTTGTTGGCTCAGAACCTTTCAACAAGCAGATTTTTACCTTCCAGGTATAAATAACTACGGGGGAAGGAGACAGGTGTTTAAAAGAATTCAGAGTTGAAGTTCTTCAAACTAGATGGTGTCTCTGATGAGAAAGAAACTTTTGTTTGCTTTACGTCTTTATCCTGAAAGAGATCAGAAAGCTGTTGAGAGTTGTAAAGTATTGTATACATAAGGTTATTCCATTTGATTTAGCATCTGACAGGGTGTATAGACATTTTAAATCCCTCTATATACTTTGAACTTCTAACTCAAAGTCTTCTCTTTGTGATGTAGTTGCTTAGCTTAGATAAAAAAATTCAGTGGATTCAGTAATGTGGAATAATGCTTTGACTTTATTTAATCACAATGTGCCCAGTCACTAGTCCTAACCTGAAAAAAAAAAAATACTTCAGAGTAAATGCAAGATCATGATGACTGGAAAGCAGGTCATATAAGGAACTTCCTGCCTGAGTTTTCTGAAATCTGATATGTTAAATCAAATGAAATATTTAAGCTCTGTCAAAAGTGATACATCAAGTCTTTGTCAGATATGTAATATCAATATTTTAAGGTACAAGTTGGCAGAGTCCTTGTATATGTTAATATCTCCATGACAAATACTACTGATCTGAATGCTCTAGCCAGTTGGAGATTCAAGTCTGGATCAGAATTACATGACTTGGATCATAAAGTAATTTCACCCTGTATCTCTGAGAAAGTAATTCATTTTGACTTAGTAGATCAATTCTCTGTTTGAAAAAACCAACTTTTTCACAACCCGTTCTTTCTTTTAAAAAAATACTGAATAGTGTTTCAGATGATTTGGCCAAGTCACAGTGTATGCCTAATAGGGCAGTACACTTCAAAAGAATCCTTCAAATATTACTGGTATACACAGTCAAACACACTTTCTTTTCACTGTTGTAAATTCATATTTTCATGCCTTGGTAGTTTCTATTTGTCCCATGAGTTTCTTCTGATACTCCCTTCAGACAGGAAGAATTTGCTCACCCGTGTCCATGTCAGTAACAGACAGGACTTTCTGCATCTTGTTGAAATGGGAAACTGGATCCTGATCATTTTTCTAAGATATTGTCCTTGTTTTGACCAGTACAGCTCTTAGTGGACCAAAAAAAAAAAAAAAAAAGGAAAATGTGTGCTGTGAGGGCTGCTGTGTTATGAAGAAGATGTCACTGATCACAGCCTGCATGACCTCCTGAAAAAGAAGGCAAAATAGGCAAGAAGTATGTGGTAGAACTGTGAGGGAATTGTCCATGAGGATTAGCCACCAGATGTTCTCTTTGACAGGTTAGTAGCTCAGAAGAAGCATGGATGGGTGGGTGGATGGGCACGCAGGCATGCACATACACATAAATCTGTAAGCCACAAAACAGCAGCCAGGGCTCAGGAGCTGTCACTGTCCTAACAGAAAGATTTTAAATTGTGGTTTGTGAAATGATTACGTCCCTCCTGAAGACCAGCATCCTCTGCCATAAACAGCTTGATGCTATGCAGGCACTGTGCTGAAGGACACTTGACCCATCATGAAAATGTGAAAATTCCATCCCTTTGTAGCCTCCATGCCTCTTCTGAAACTCTCAAATCCTTTCACAGACAGGATAAAACTAGCTGTCATTGTGTCTGTCAGGCTTTTCTTGTCCCTGTAAGCACATATGCAGGCAAGAGCTCTTCTAAACAAGAAGCGAGCTTGTCTGAAACTGCATCTCTGTCCTTTGCTGTGTGGGATTAGGGACAAACTAAAGAGCACCCTTTACTCCTCTCTAGTATCAGGTTTGCAGGGTAAGTGCCTCAGTTTTAGGTCAGTCTTGAAGAGTGAAGGTCAGACCAAATCAGTCACAGATTCATTCCCTGAGTTCTTCAGCAGTATTCGATGGTACTTTAAAGGATATTTATGCAGACAGCTGCTGATTTTGCTGACTTGGCTATTAAGAACATCCTTTATTTTTCATGTCAGCCACCATTCAGGTATCAGTGTGACTTACCCACTGCCAACTACTGAGAAAAACCACAAGTTATGAAATCTCTTCCAGTCACATCCTGACTGTATGCACTTGTTCACTGCATACAAGATAACTGACATTCTCCTGCTCACTTCTTCACTTTTCTGGGTAGTGGCAATCTATTCCTCTTGGGAGTTCAGGAAGAAGAAAAAACAACCAGGAAGCAGGGTAGTAAGGGTCACAAGAAGTGGTTTGATGGGAATCGAGAAGGTGGTCTACATGAGAAGGTCTGAACCCCAGAAATCCGAATGTGACAAAGATTTAGCAGTAGCACCATCTAGCCTACATTTTTCCTGTTATTTGTTGTTTACCACCTGCAAGATAAAAACCAGATGGAAACAACAGGTTAGAAAAAGTTGTGTGCTGTGTGATTTAGTAGTCCTGAGTAACCCTGTACTGTCCCACTGACTGGCCAGTCCTGTTCAGCCATGGCCCACGTGCCATGGTGTCATCATGTAGTTATGATGTGTTTGCATAGCTCCAGAAAGATGTATTTTGAAGAGTGGAAAAGAAGTAAAGAAGAAACGTAGCAAAGAAGTAAAGAAATGAAGTAAGGAAGTTTGGTGGTAGCCTTCTGTTATGATGGAGATTTCTGAGATCTTGATGCAGATTTGATCAGTAGTGCTGAATTATTTTATACCTAATTTTGAATGGAAAAAATAAGGAATATTTGGATTATTCTTCAATCTGTGTCTTGCTGTCTTTTCATCCTCAAAATCATTGAGGCAGGGGCTCTGTCCTATTTTGTCTATAGAGTGGTTAGCCCAGGTTGGGCCCATGGTTGAGCTTAGTGTAAATAACTAGAGGTGTACAAATGATGACTGGAGCTATGCAGAGGAGAGATCATCTGCCCTGATTTTGGTCTCTGACTTTGGCTAATCAAATTAATTTTCAGTATTTTATTCCCATCCCTCTTGAAGAGGAGTGAATAGAACATTTTTCCTCTCCCTAACAGGTTACAGGAACTTCATGTAACTCTTTTAACAGTACAGTTGTATTTATAAGTATTGACAACCATTTCACAACGCTTATCCTATGCCTAATTTGATGCTGATTCAAGTCACTTAAAAGTGAATCTTTATTGCTTTTCATTTCTCTTGAGTAAATCTAAATTAGAGTTCTATGCCAAGAAATACCAATCAGTAAAGTTCTTTCATGGCTGCAGTTTTAGTCTGCCTGTTGTATGAGTCTTACTTTTAAAAGATGGGTATAGGAGAAAAGAAATTCTTTTCTTGACTATAAAGGACCTTCTATAGTCAATAAAAAACTAATGTTATTTAAATGACTGGGTTTTTATTTGATTCCTGTGCACTGAATGCACTGTGAAAAAATGGTAATTACATGATCAAACAAATGCACAGTACAATGGGCAACATCAGAATTAGAGTAACAGAATTTGTATGGTCTGCAGATATTGATTCTCAGGGATTTCTTCTTTTTGTTGTTGAGGTTTTCTTGGGGGTGGAGGGGAGTTGGTTTGGTAGGTTTTTTGTTTGGTTTGGTTTGGTTGGTTTGGTTTGTGTTGTTTTGTAAGGTTTCCGGGACAAGCTTAGAACAAAAGATTTCAAAAAGCCCCCACAAAACAGCAGCCATGTATCTCAGATAATCTGGGCCAGAGTTATTCTTGAGGTCAACTAGTAAAATGCCTGTATAGTTCAAAAGGTGATGTGCAGGGGATATAGCAGTATTTTACCATTCAGGAGGGATTATCTAGTAAAAAACTGAGAGTCCCAGAGGGTTTCCATATATCACTGGAGGAATTCTGTCTGTGGTAAAGTAGAGTTGTTAATCATTAAATCAGTTTCTCTTAAAGATTATTTTTCTCTTAATAATACTTTCCTGTTTATTTTTTGGACTTGATAGTGCTTTCTCAACTAACCTGCTTTCTACAGGAATGTCATTAATTTTTCCAAAGACAAAAAAGTTTATTTTAAGTCTGGCCAGCAGGCACTACTCGGGTGACAGAAAGCAGAAAAGAAGTAATAGCTGAAATAAAATGTCATCTTGAACTTGTCACAGATCCTTGTGTCCTAAGGATCTTGTTTTGCAAAGCTGGGCTGCTATTCAAGTGTTTGGTCAACCTCAGACAGTGAGTGACTGTCCCAGCTGAGCCTTACAGCAGGGTAAATATGGAGATCTTTTCTGCTCATTGGATTTGGGAATTATGGAATCCTTACCCCTCTCTATGGCCTCTCCAGTAGTTGCTGGTAAGACCTTTTTCCAAAGAGAAATCCAGTAGTAAAAGAAAGAGGCAAGTCAGCTCCTGCAATGATAGGCTGGTCTTATTTGGGTTCCAGGTACAAGAAACGAATTTTCAGACTCAAAAAGCCCAGGGCTTGGCATGTCACAAATCCAGGTCAGCCACTCCCCAGGGAGGGGAGCCACTCCTCAAATACCTTCCCTACACCCAGATCTCTCTCATCTTTCTGACATTTCCAACTCCACAATGGGAGTGAGATATGAGAATTTCAAGTGTCAGGGCTGAGGGACGTTCCTGGTACAAGCAACCCTTTCCTTGCCTGAACCCTGCTAACAATGAAGTGTCTGAGATAAACCCTTTCCTCTGTCCTGAGACTGCACACCTGAACAGGCATAGGGAAGCAATCACAGCAAAGGAAACATTAATCCCACAGAGGTTTTTCTGCTATTTTGAGTTCAAATGGGCTAGAAGCAGTCCCAGCAAACTCATTGCTTCTCCACTCTGTATCCTCTTTTAAAAGCAAAATGAGATGTACTATGGTCTGAGTCCATATCAAAGTACTCTTGGATCTTTTTGCTTAGATAACATATTTATTGAAGGCCAGCAATGGATCAGCTAGGAGTTTAACCTGCTGGAACATACCTGCTGAAGAACTGGAACCCTGGATAATAATATGGATTAGGCATGTAGAGTCTGCAGGTTGAACTTGTGAGTTCAAGTTGTTTTAACTTGTATCTACTGGGATTAGAATTGACTAAAATTTTGAAAATTGATCTTATTGTAATTACATTTTATCTCAGGTTATGAAGGCTTTTTTTTGTTTTCTCACCTTTTAAACTTAGCTTGTTAAATACCAAGTATATCAGGAACAATCGAGTTACTATTGCTTTAAATTGTGTTCTTTTGTTCTCCTTTCTCTTTGAAACATCTCCTCTTCATGGACAATGAAAACATATTGAAAGAGAAGATGAGAACTACATGTTTTGATGCATTGTAAATTTAAAAAACCAGAAATGATGGAGATAATGAAAAAAAAATGTCTAAACAAAATGTACTCTTAGTGTATTTAATGGAAATTTTTTTTAAAAAATGCTAAAGAGCCAAATATATTTTAAAGTTAATTCTATTTAACACAGACTCCACATGAAGGAAATTTTCATTTTTGGGTACCACTTGCCACACAGATATCATCTCCCCTCCCCTCCCATCCCCTCCCCTCCACTTTTTGCCTCTTTCCAAAGATTAACTTTCTGTTCTACGAAAGAATAATGGCAAGCTGTGATTATGTTGGTTTCATCATGAAGGAAGAGAGGGAAAACCAGTGTTTCTGGCTACATTTTTGGGACTTCATGAAAGGGTTTAAAGAAGGTACTGCTTCCTGCAGGGTTGTATGTATTTAACATTTCCCTGCCATTGTTCTCTATACTTTCTGTTATATTTATATTATCTGCCTCATTGACACCAGCCTTACATTTATGCAGCTCAGGGAACATTTCCAGCATTTACTACTACAGAATTTAGATATGAGGCCTCCGGCAATTCAGCTTGTATGGAAGGCAGAGGTTTGTTGTCACATTTCTGAAGGAAAGTTTTTGAGCTTTGGATAAGGGCTGTGGTGAGTCTGATCCCTCAAGACCAAGGGGTTTTGAGTAGGAGCTAACACAGAAGTATTTGGGAGCAATAGACAAAGGCAGAGGACAGATGAATATTACAAGTCCCTCAGAAAGTGGGAAATGGATGTCAGGGAGTTAATCATCAGTTTAGTCCAAGCTGACTGATGCTTAATTAGGTAACGGAAGAAAGTCCTGCTCTACTTTGCTCTTGTGAGATTCCACATGGAATACTGTGTCCAGCTCTGGGCTGGGAGGAAGGGAGTTCATCAAAAAAAGACTTTGAAGATCTCAGGGAAGCAAAGGAGGCAGGAAGCATTAAAATGTACTGGACTTTTATATGGGAAAGTACTGGGGTTACATAACTGGATATTGAAAAGTCTAAAAATGTTAAGTATCTATGTGTGTGTAAAGTTGGTCTGAGAACAGAACATAGCTTGGTCTGCAATTTTTGTGCAAACCAATGAAGTAATAATTTCTTGGAGAAAAAATGATAAAACAAGCTAAATCTTGTAGGCTAAATTCTCCTCAGTTATGTAGTCATGCTGTCAGTGCCTCAAAAAATCTGAATTAAAGTCAGCCTAACTATTGGAAAGAGAATAATGTAACAAGATTTTCACAGAACCCTAACACCAGAGCCCAAGAGGATTTTCTTTAAATGGAATAACTCACAGTTGCTGAAATAAGTTTATTTTCTTATCTGACAAGCTCTGGCAAATTAGCCAAGCTGCACACCAGCAAAGTTCTTGGTGCAGCTGCTACTGACATCAGAGAGTTGGAATGTGTCTGCAGCACATCCACTGGGAAGAGTAACCAGTCATTCTCTGAAAGCAGACGAGGTGTGAGAAACTACTGCACATCTAATGGGGACACTTCTATCTTTGTTAAATATACTGTTTATGCTGAAGATGTTTTATGAATATTTCGAGTAAAACCAGAGTGTGAACTCACCTGACATGAGAAAGCACAGCTGGGAGAAAATACTTCCTTCTCAGCATTTTTTTCTCCTTAATGCCTTCATTCTGGGAATTTTAAATGCATTTGTTTATTTGCCTTAGTCCAACTTCCTTGTCTAAAGTTTTAAATTTTTAATTCAATAACTCTTTCTTGAATAAATACTGAAGAGTGAAGAGGTAGCTAGAGACATCAAGCCCCAAACACCTCTCCAGCTCTGAAGAGCCAAGAGGCATATCTAGCATCACTTCACACTCTTCTGACACTACTTATCAATACCAAAACATTGCGACAAATTTCAGTCAGCCTCACAACATCCCTTTTCCACTGAGGAGCTAAATGTATGTTCTGCAGAAGGAAGAATTGCAGCAAAGCCCAGCTGAAAAATGTGACACACTTACACAGCAAGAGAACATGGGATAGAGAATTAGAGACTGGCCACCTAGCCACTGTGAGCCAACCTCCACCCTGAGGATTTCTAAAATCACCCTTCTAGAGAGCAGTGGCTTCTGGATGCATTCAGGTCTTCACAAGTACCCAGTGAGCAGGTGAGGACTCTCTTTGAACATGGCACTTATGGCATCACAAGTTCCCCATGATCCTCCTGCATCAACATTCTCTAACTCCTTCCCTCTTCAAATACTGGTACTAATTTTCTCAAAGCTGCAGCTAGAGCCTTAGGTATAGCACCAAAAAATTCATAAGCTGCAATTGTTCAGGGATTTCATACTGATGTGTACTTATCCTTTCCAGAAAAGAAAGTAGCAAAGGTATCCACACAAATACATATATTTAAGTCCTGATCTGAACCTTGCTTCGATGATCCCACAAGTGTATCACAGTAAAAGAGTACTGTTTCATGGAAGGTTATATCTAACAGGTGATATATAGTAGTTTTTCAAACAGACTCTCAGGCCCAGTCGTAGTTTTGTCTGAGACCTTATTCTTCATTCTTTTCACTTCCAACTGAAATAAGTCAGTTTATGTGCAGAGAGGGTCAAGCAAACCTCTTTGACTTGCTCTCACAAAGGTATAACTGTTGTTGAATATAGCTGAGAACAGCCACTTAACTGATAGTTTGAACAGTTTGAATAGCTGGAAGTTCCTGATATGCATCCAAGAAAATTGTTGGGTTTAACGTGCTGTTTGGATTTTTAAATGTTGCAAAGAGCAGATACAGCCAAGGTAGTCTAGGAAGCTCTCAGCTCTGTAGGAGACTTGTAGGTACAGCTGCAAGCTGTTAAGCAGCTTAGCTAAAATTGTAGGAAAGGCACAGCCTCTCGACCTTCCAGTTATAAATCTCTGAACTTAGAGTGATGCTGCTCTTTCTACATCCATATGGTCTGTGCATCAGGATTTCTTTCAAGAGGTCCTTAACCCACTAGGAAGGTACCCTTCCTCTGGATGTTTTCTGCATGAATACTCAGACAGCTAAAGGCTACATACTGCAGTGATAGGACCATACAGAACTGCTTGTGAGGTAGTTAATTATGTGAATGGTGTTGGAAAATCATTTGTTCTGGAAGAGATGTGCTATATCCGCTGCAAAACCCAGAAGTACAGCTGCATATTTCTCAAAAATTTTTAATATCTGAACTGAACTGTGGAGCCAGTGTGACTTAGGGGTCCAAAGATTATGAAGGAAGTTATGAACCTTTTGACAGGGGATTTAATTTTGCTTTTTCTTCCTTGAGACCCCTCGAAGACCACAAAAACCATGTTAATATAGAAAACCAAAGTTATGCAAAATGTTTACAAGGAAACCAAAACCATATTACAAATTTGGAATCCAGCATAGGGTTGGTCAATGCTTGCATGCCTTTTGTGAAAACGTCTTTGAGAGAAGTCAAGCTGATATATGGTTTTGAGCTGTAATTGTGGAAAGCAGAGTTCTTGGCTGAGTTTCACATTGCATGCTCTGAGTTCATTTCAACCTGAGAATTATGCAAAATTGAAAGCATGAAAATTCTTATGGATCAATACTGGGAAATGCACTGAAGAACAGTTTCCATGGCTCCTTAGAGCTTCAGGGCAAGCATTTGGTGTTGTTTAGTGCACAGAAGCTGTTTGTGATTTTCATTACTAAGGTCTTCAAGAAAACTCTACTTTGATGAATTGCTGCAGATCACTCTGCGATAGCTTCTCTATGTTTGTTTTCTTCCTACCAACATATTAAAGAGATGAAAAGCTTAACATAAACATTGGCCTAAGTGTGTATAGCTGATTTATAGGAAATGTAATATGTAGATGTATATTTCTTGAGCTGAGGTACAAACTGGATTTTGAAAGACCTTTTGGATAGCCCCAGAAATGAAAAGTAAAAATGAACCCTCTGTTATGCAGTCATGTTCAGGATCAGTCATGAAAATATTTAGACATGTCCAAGGGGTGGGGGATGGGAAAAGACTGGATAATTCTCTAGGAAATTCACATAGACAATGTAGTGTCGTGTTCAGAGGGGGAAAGGCAAGTGTAAAAAACTGATATTTTGAGAAGAAATGGAGAAGACCTGGAATAATTTGTGACCTGGAGACAAGAAGTTGTGGCAAGAGGTTTTGCAAAGGCATAGACTATGTAGGAGGAAGTTAAAAAACAACAACAAAAAAAGACAAGACAAAAATAAATTAAACTTAAAGAACTATGTGTTTTGTGTGTAAAAAGGTAGATCAGTGTCACCTCAAATCTGTCCTTTAGCACTTCCCATGTAAGTTTATAATTTCCATCTATAGTGGGCATTAATACTGCAGGAATACAGTGAAATTACCTAAAAATGACAGAGGCTTTCAGCTTCCAGATGCAAATATTTGGAAATTCTGATTATATACTTAGTGAGGGAAAATAAATGTCTCCACAGTCGCAGGAGTGTTTTGGGTTTTCTTTTCAGACAGCCGTAGCTCCACATCCTTGATTGTTTCCGAAGAACTTTAGCAGTACTTTTTTCATGTCTGCACTACTCAAGCCTATTGGAGGCCATCTTATTGCTGATGAAGATATAAGATATTTTATTTCCCATCCAGACACTTTCTAGAAGTCTGTAGCAGCTAATGAAGGACTCCTACCTTTCATTGATCGGATTTGATGTCTAATGCATGGGAATTGCCCAGGAGCAACAGATAACTTACTCATTTTACTTACATTCCATCACTGAGGAAGATGTCATTTCCATTATACAGAATGAATGAAGGAGGTTTGGGAATGCAGACAGCTGTAAATAAGAGACTTAACATTAAATTCTTACAGGCATAATTTGCAATACCTCGCCCTGTCAATAAAAAAAGGAAGGGAACCTTCACAAAGGGTGGTAAGAGCAGGTGTGCTTGATGTAGGAGTACTAGGGAAGAATATTTTGAAACAAATGTATCTCCAGATCCTTAGGAAAGAGTTTTACAGAGTGTAATGAGGATAAGCATTGTGGAAAATAATTTGATTTTTGCCCTTTAAAAAAACCCAAACAAGCTGGTCAATATTCTAGCAAATATAAGATTGAAATCAGAATGTGCATGTGTTTAAATTGAGTAGATGAACTATTATACAGGGAATCTGGAGATAATATCAGAGGGAAATATTAGTGGAAATTCATGGTTTGAGTTAAATATACTGAGAAGCTGGGAACCTTTTGGCTTGAAGTCATTCTTAGCTTTCCAGCCCAAGTAGTAATAACAAAAAAAGTCTGCTGTCTTTCCTCTTTCTTATTAAATCCATCTATTGTAAATATCACCTAGCAGCTGTACAGCCCACTTTATCAGGAAGTGTGCTTGAGTTCAGATAAAGTTTGTTATCTCTACTGAAGTGACCACCCTGCTAGATAGCAGCAGCCCAGTGTGTTTGCATAAGTCAGAAAATATCTTCTTCAACACATAATCCCTCTGACCTTTTCTCTACAACATTAAATCAGAAAATCTGTTTTTCAGTGAAACAATATCCCAAAAGTAACTGAATTTACATTCTGTTTGCAGCATCCCATACCTAGCAACAGCAAACTTGCCAGGCAACCTTGTGCACAGGCCTAAAGCAGCAGCAAGCTGTATCTCAGTCATCTGTCTTGCACTACTACTTCGTATTTTCTGATAACAATATCCAGAGTGGAGAGCTTCTGCAAGAGTGGCAATCAAAACTAGATAAAGAGTATTCTGCTCTGAGCAAGGTGACTGGCAACCTTGCTGGTCAGATTTGCAGTCTATCTCAATAGCAGAGGTTTCTAAAAACAACAAAATGCAAGAAAAATTTTTAGGTTATAGGGGCAAGGGACGGTAGATACCTGATGACAAAGCCTGGGGAAAGGACAAATTCCTTAACAAGTCTGAGTTCTGGTCTGATCTCTTCCATGCTCCACTTCAGCACACAGATTTGTGTAGGTTTCAGCTCCTCATAATTAAGAACTGGTGGCTTGTGGTTTTTACAAGTCCTGTCTTTTTTGTAATATTTTTTAGAGTTAACTTCTGGTAAAGTTCATAATTTGATTCATATTTCTTAAGTTTTCTCTTATATTTCACCACTAAAAAGAAGTCTACAACCCACTCCACAAAACAAAAACCCAAAATAACCAACCAAAAAAAACCCCACCCCAATGAAAAAACCCAGGAAATAAAAGGCAAATATGCCAATAAATTAAACTAGAGAAGAAAAGAGAAAGAAAAGCACTTCTACTAGTAGCTACTTAGAGTTGCCCAAAACACTCTACACAGTACCACTCTACACCCTTCCTATCTGTCTTTGTCTTCATGTCATAGTTGAGAAGAAATGAGACCTCTAATCACCAAATTTTAATATCAGTTTAGATGAGAAAGAAGTATGCATTCTTTCTCTTTTTTTAGTATGAGAACTCAACATACAAATGTCTGAATTCCCCACTGATTGCATTAGTTCATGATAACAGCCATGCCTTTTTCAGAAACCATCTCTCTGAGTATATTCAAAAATAAGAGATGAAAATGCGTTATTTTACAAACTGAAAGTTTTTTTGTAGGCTGGTGTTCTAAAGCCCACAGTAAATTCTGTAATGAAATTTAATGTCATAGTATTTCTCAAAGCTGGGAGAGGATAGCCCAGCCTTAGTCATTTTAGGGTTAAAAAGGGCTGGCAGAATTAAAGTGAATCATAGACAAAGGGGCCAAATGTTTTTCAGACGTGTCAGCACATAACTGATGAACACTTAATCCTTCAGTAACAGGTTAACCTGCTGCTCTGCTCTAGACATGAGAAATGTCTCCATGAGGACTTCCCTCACTTGTCATTTGGACTGTGTCAACCTGCTCTAATGAATGTGCTTCAAAGCCTGAGCTAGTTTACATAATGAAGCACTAAACCATCTAATTTTCACTCTCTGCTGCAAACATTTTATTGTCAAATCATTCTTCCCTTATCACCTCTCTTTCTTAAATTCTTTCCCAGAGTCTGATGGCTAGTGGGAAACTTTTGCTTTGGGAAAACTGCTGAGAGGAGAAGGAGGGAGAAGGGTCAGATTTGAAAAAAGAATTGAAGTTCATTTGTAGTTTAATGTTTTGGATTCAGACACTTGTTACTTGTGTTACACTTACTGTTGTAATTATTCATTGACCTGTAATGCACTTCAGATGGTTATGTATTCTGCTTCATCTTCAGATGAGCGCTTTAACCTTTCAGATAGCATCACATAAAACAGTGGTTTAACTACTCATCTGAGAGGTGAGAAACTGAGAAGGTGTAGAAGCCCAGAAGATAAGGGGCCAGTGTGTATGTCTCATATGCTGATAGCCAGATAGCTGTGGAGCCAACCAAGGATTGCTGGGAATAACAGCCAAAGAGTGTTGGTAACAACACATTGTGAGAAAGAACAGGGTGTGGCTGGAGAAGTGGGCTACGTGAAGGTAGGGCAGCACTTTCCTGGGAAAAATGTCCTTGTTCTAGTTCCTGCAGCACAATGCAGTACAGTGTTGTGCAGTAAAGGAATGAGATTAAGAAGCAGACATGGGTAGTAGGGGCAGGAATCAAGACCACCAAAGACTCCCAAAGCCCCCTGACTCATTTCCAGAAAGGTCTAGAAGAACAGACTACACAAAGCTAATTTGGTTAGGAAGGAAGAAACTTTGCTCAAGGGTAGGAAAATTTATCTATAAAAAGGCAGGCCCATGGGGCCCAGGCATGCAAGCACCCCCAGCTGGAATGACACTCGAGCCAGGGCTCATGATGTCTCTTTCTTCCTTTCTTTCTCTCTCTCTCCCCTGTTTTAATAAATCTCTCTTTTTCTGTCCTTTCACTCTACCCTTCTATCTAAACCCCACTGTTGCATGCTTGTACTAGAAGGTCAGGGACTAACATATCGATTTCCATGCCAAGTGCATAATTTACTAATAAAACTTTTCCAGCTATTGAGGAGCATCTGACTTTTGTTGTTCCTTTTGACCATGAGTATCCACAAACCTTGAGTGCTTCCTTTCCATTAAGAGTGGGACATCACAGAAGGGAGGTATGGAGAACAACTTGTAAATGGTTTGCTTGACTGCTGAAGGAAGTCCAAACTGTGAGTCTGTACTTCCCATAATTTTGAATGGACAAAGCATGTACTTGTTTGCCTTCAGTTTTCTGGTGTAAAACATGAAGGTGACAAAAAGTATTCCTCCAACTCTTTGGTAAGTCACTGCTGTGTTGCAAATAACCCAACTTGAGACACCAAAAGAGTGATGAAGTACTGCTCTCATACCAGTGGGGTATAGCTCTTGTTTTTCATTTCAAACCATGGACCCAAATGCTGGAGGAGGTATTTACTTGAGAGTTTACAGCTCAGACTTCAGATCAGGCCCTGCTGCGTGTTGGTATCCCTGGTAATTGGCTACTGTCAGAGTAGAAGGGAGCGTGGTACACAATTGTGTGTGCACTGACAATACCTGTGAGTAAAATCAGATTCATAAACATCAATGACCAGCCTTCTGAAGTACATGTTCATTTGTGTTTTAACCTGCAAGGCATGGCTTATGTTTGGCTTACAGATATCCCATGGCAACATATTTTCACAACCTAAAAGAATTTGGTATTTCATCTTCCAGTGGCAGATAATTAACTCCCAAGAAGATTTCTATATGATCAAACTTTTTTTTACAAGACCGGAATCTTCTGTTCTATGGGGAGTTTAATGGTTCCACAGTGTTGTTTTATTTGTGGGCTATTTTTTTTTTCCTTAAGTCATGTTGTTTCCCAAGTCTGTGAATTTTCAGCCAAAATTCCCCTTCCCCTGCTGATCTGCTCTTTGTCAACTGCATGCTTGGATCCCAGCCTCCAGCTGAGAGATGGAGGCATTTTAAGGATGGGCAGAGTAACTCTTTTATGGATATTATTTGTAAATTGCTCTAGGATGGTAGGAATTATATAAATATAAGATCTCATTACTATTAAACTGTCATTCAGCATCCTCTACCATTTATTTCTCTTGGAGATAATATGGAAATAATAGTCATCATAAAAACTGGTTGATAACATTTTCTGAAACAGCTGGTACCCTAACTTGTTTGACAGAATTGGATTCTTATAGGAAGCTCAACAAATGAAAATGATGGCAAACACTGCTTAAGTTTCTGAACATGTAGTTCAGGCGTCTTTTGCCAAAAGATCTTCTGAATCCTTGCCTCACATCTTCCTGGTCATCAAGAGCTTTAGATTGTATTAAAGCACATGTTTGTGGCAGTGCCTACAGAGCTTAGGCAATATATTCTGTCCTACTCATGCAGTCACATGAATGTTTAAACATTTGTGTAGAGACCTTGGGAGTGTGGGTTGAGGGAAAAGAGGGTTTGACTGAACTAAGGGAGAAGCCATTATTTTGCCAGATGTTTCTTTCTGTAGGGACTGAAGGAGATAATGGTTTGAGTAAGCACAGGGCAAGCCAGTGCTGCATATATGAATCTCCAGAAGCTCAGTACAAGCAGGGTAGGGAAGACAATGTACGCAATGTGTTAAGGACATCTGTTTCTCTCATAAAAAAATTTAAATTTTTCAATGCATCCACCATTAGCTAGGTTCTTTTTGGATAAGATATCTATAGTACTCCTGAGAGTCTCCGTTGGAGAGATTATGTGTATGTGTTGGTCTTCCTATAGGAAGACCGAGGCTTTCTGTGGTAAAAAAGCACAGCAAATAAAGCATTTATTTCCAGAAAATATCCCATCCCAGCCAAAATCTGAATAGGGAGCTGAAGGTGAGCAAGGAGGGAGGGAAGATTTCAATTTGGGACTTGGTTGATCACAGTTCACCTGTTTTTATCCCGAAGAAGAGCTGTCTATACAATTCAGCTGTTACTGAACAGGGTCTGTCACGAATCCAGACTTGGCTAGTAAAATCTGTGCAATAAAAACATGTCTTTGATGTCCAGCCCAGTACATAAAAACCAAAAGTATGCTGTTACCAAGGTGAATGGGTGAATGGTTTGGGTTAACATCTGAGCAGTTACAAATGTCACAAGCTTGGAGAGATTTAAAAAACCAATTGAAACATCCACTGAAGCCAGGTTTCTGGTTTAAATTTAAGAGAAATGAAAATATCTAATATATTTTGTGGAGTTGTCAGGCATGAAATTGCATCTTTGAGAGTCTGAAAAGCACTGAGAATTTAATACATGTATCTTAGGTAATGACATACAAATAAAAGAGAGCAAATGATTCATGATGCAGTATACCAAATACCAGACTATGCAGCAGGGGAGAGGTATGTCTGAAGATAGCATGTGGCATGATTATGATACTGGTCTTCCTTCTGGTAAGTGCACACTAAGAGAAAAAGCACACACGGCAGATTTACCCTCATGTGAGAGAATGATTCAAAAAAAAAAAAAAAGATAATCACAAACTTTAATCTAGAGAAAAAAGTGTGTGAGCAAGGTTTTTATTTTATCAGATAAAAACCTCCCCTAGGTTCTTGCTTTTGTCCTTTTCTACTTATAAAGGAAAGCAACACTTGGTTGGACACAGCCACCTCCAGTATCTTCTAGAAGATCAGTATGCATCCTGTCTATGTGCTGCTTTATTTCAGAGAAGAGGGCAAGGTAATCAGAGGGAAGCTGAACCCTGTACAGCAAAGAGGAAGGTAGGAGGGGGAAACTAAAAGAAGAAAGAAAAGTAGCAACAGCACACTCTTGAAGGGTGCAGCTCTTTTTCCATCAAGTCTATATTCACAGGAATTAAAAAACTGCAAGACATAAATTATTACATACACTTCATATTTTTCTGCATGAGGAGAAGAATGTTTTTCTTGTCTGTTGGGATCAATAGAGTTTTCCAATAATAGTTTCTCCTTCTTGTAATGCCCCAAGAAGATACTAATGGATTATCATATACTCTTTGCTTCACAACCATGTGTACAGCCCAATGGCCTCCACTGCTCAACACGTTTCAGACATAATATCTTCTGCACAGAAATGCTGAATAAGGAAAGAAGACCAACTTAATAATTCAGTGCTGTAAAATAAAGTTCAGGCAAAGAAAAACTGTGCTGGGAAAGTTCAGTAAAGCTTAGGGAAATCTTTCTTTGGCAATATCTGAATTTTTCATGAAATGTCAGTGGCGGTAGCAGGAAGCCATGTGTGAGTTGTAAGTCCACTTGGATAGCAATATTTCCATCTAGAAAAAGCAAATCAGAAGGAATGTTTTGTGGTATTAGTCGGAGGAACACGAGGAAACTTCAATATCTTATCCCTTCATGAGTGCTTAATTTTGTTGGCTTCAGCAATTCTGAAATCTAGTACACATCTCTCTAAGTTCCAGCAGTTAAAAGAAGAGTATACCAAACCATAAAAGAGAAGAAAAATAAACTGCTTTGAGTACAAATGTAAGCCAGCATCTCAGAAGAGAGGAAAGTGGAGGGTTTGTGGATTGAGGCAAATTAAAGCATAATCAAGTTCTCAGCATTATGAGTCTTTGTCCCCCTCTGGTGACTACAAAGCTGCAGAGGTCTGTGAAACATTTAAGCTGAAAAGGAAGGTGGTGGTTGTTGTTGCTACTCTGCCTGTTTTGTTTTAAATCCAGACAGGTGCAAGCAATCCTGGACTATTCTTGCTGCCTCACTGCTAACAAGGCATACAGGAATATCCTGTTTCATGAATTATACCTGATAAACCTAGTCACAGAGCATTTCTGACTGTGAGTTGTCTTTTGTGCCTAATGGGTCTTAATGGAGGTAGACGCAGGCAGAATACTTTCCATGTGGCTAAATTATTTGCTTCAAATGGCTTTTTCATGGTTTATGAGGGGAGTGGATAGTGGGATTTCAGAGTCATAGAAGTGCTTTTTTTCAAAGACACTTGTGTCTGTGTTCATGCTCACACCTGTGTGCTTGTGGGGTACAGAGTGGAATGGCACTTTGTCCCTGCTCATGTTACAATTTAAAAGGAGGATGATGAGAGGCAGTCCTTTTCCATGCTGTAACTTTATTTTATCATCTTGCTGAAACACCAGTTACCCTTAGCTGCTTATTAAAAGCTAACTAAAAGTGTAGGATATGAGTATGTTAGTTCATGAAAGCACAGATCTGTCCAGCAGTCAGAGTAAGCATTAATGAGGGATAGCCACAGTGAAATGCGGAGCTGAAATCACCAAAGCTGTGCCTGACTCCTAGGTCTCTGTACACTATTGGCCAATGCATTGCTTTTAGCCACCCAGGTATTCTGAAAATTGCAGAGACAGAAAGTGCTTCAGAAAAAGAAACACCAAAAGAGAGCACAGTAAATGGGCATTTGCCAAAAATTATAAGAAAAGCTGAGGACTGATGTGATTCTGAATATCTCCCTCCCTACAGGGCTCTTATTGCTAACATAAAAATGAAAGGCTGGACAAATCATTCCTGGTCAGTAGAGGTAATGATGATATCACTCTTTCTCCCCACTACCAGCATTTAACCAGAGACCTTGCTTGGGAAAAGTATAGATGTGGAGGACACATCCTTGGCTTTGTGAATTTTGGCACTTCAGAGTAAGGGAGGAGTTTTGTGTTTTCGTTGGTGGAAGTGTATGCTGGGCACATGCACCTGAAGTGGCTATTATGAACCTGTTCCTCTTGAGAATCTAAGCTGAAAAATCCATTGCAGATGGTATTCCAGCATTCCAGTATTCCTGGTATTAACAGGTCACTTTTCACCGGCTGGTGCTACATGAGTCACCAAATATTATCATCTGGATCTCAGACACTAACCACAGATACTGGCTGGAAACTTTCTCAACTGGCTTCTTTACTGCTTAAACTGAATCTCCAGAGTGATACAAAATTGCATTGTTTTATTACCCTTGTCTTCACTCTGTGAATATTTATACAAACTCATCCTTCAAAGAGTCTGTCTTTGAGTCTACTTGTTTCAGTATAATTACTCTGAACCACTTTTAGGATCTGATGTTCCTTCAATATTTTGAATACACTGGGTCTAGCTAAAAGCCCATGATAGTCAGAATGAATCCATGAAGTTAGTGGGCTCTGGAAGTATTTATTTTGTTCACCACCCTAGAGTAAGAGTTGTTTTTCCCAAAATACATATAAATATTTCTAGTGGTGTTATGCTTACTTTTATCGCCCCACTACTGAGACCACCTATGCTACCAGCACTGTGTATGTCATGAGCACAGTGCAATTAGATAAATGGACCCATGCCTGAAGCTAAAATTATCGTTTTGGAAAATACTTGTAGATCCTACAAGTATAGTTGATGTATCAAGGGGCATATTAGACTACCTATTTATCTTCTCATTGAGCCTAGTAGGAGGCAGAATTTTACTTTCTGCATAGCTCTGAAGTGCTGCTGCAGGTCTGTTTGCCTGTCTGTATGACAGCTGTAGCTTCTGAAATTACTGAAACCGACCCCCGCCCCGC